>JACMZG010001908.1:44810786-44905786 GCA_018340805.1 Microvelia longipes | reverse complement strand
TTCTAAATGAAACTACTTTTTACCTTAATCGTTTGAAATATTAAACTTGCAATAAATTTATCTTCGCGGGTAAAGATCCAACCGTCAGCCGTATGGAAAATTCAATTAAGCTTGTAATAGTTGTTATTATTGATAAATAACAACTTAAATAATAAGTTTAATTACAGGCACTGCCATGTTTGTTTTATAAGTTTTTTAATGAACGATGCTGGTAATTTTACTTCTAATTTTAAGTTCCTATACTATTTTTAGTATTTAAATGCTTAAATTGGTGTTTTAATACATTTGCGGTACTTGAGTACTTCTAGTGGAATCTGGTTGAAAAATATGCATTTTTATTACTTACTTGAAGCATTAATAAAAATTAGCTGTTTCCGGGTGTAACTTGCTTTTATAAATCCTCTTTTTCTCTTAAAAGTTTTATAACTAGTGATGCGTTGCACCATATACTCACGTTACTTATATACATCTCAGTAACTAGGATAGAGGCTAGCTTCACTAGCAAAATGCTAAAAAAAATTAGGTACATGAAAAAAGGGCTCGCTAGATTGCTATAAATATATACGTGCATGTATAAAAAGGGGTTCACTTCGCTGACTCAGCATACCGAGTTCATGACGTCACAACAACCTGATTTTCAATAGAGTTCTTGTTCCTCTTCCCTAAAGGTTGATTTTTGCACCGAGTTTGATTAAAAAATATTAATCCGTTCGAAATATAGCGAAAAATATTTCAGTTACTAGAAATACATAAACACACACACACACAGACACACACACACACACACAAATATATATATATATATATAATATATATATATATATATATATATATATATATATATATATATATGACGCCTATTTGTTAGCGAAAAGGCCTCGATTCGCTCGTTAAATTGCTACATAATTATAAATGTGAATATATGCAAAGGCTCGCTGCTCTTTTCTCATTTCTTAGTGGCTGGCACAACACAGGATACAGCAACCACAATAGTGGCTGGTGAGTTCTCGTTATTGATAGAGCTTCTCTAGTTATATTATCACTATGACAGCCCTTGATAGAGCTTCTCTAGTTATATATTATCTCTATGACAGCCCTTGATAGAGCTCTCTATTATAGACAGCTCTTGATAGAGCTTAGTTATATTATCTCTATGATAGCCCTTGATAGACCTTCTCTAGTTATATTACTCTATGACAGCCCTTGATAGACCTTCTCTAGTTATATTATCTCTATGACAGCCCTTGATAGACCTTCTCTAGTTATATTATCTCTATGACCGCCCTTGATAGAGTTTCTCTAGTTATATTATCTCTATGATAGCCCTTGATAGACCTTCTCTAGTTATATTATCTCTATGACAGCCCTTGATAGAGCTTTTCTAGTTATATTATCTCTATGACAGCCCTTGATAGAGCTTCTCTAGTTATATCATATCTATGACAGCCCTTGTTTGCCAAAATTTTATGGCACTAATTATTCTACTTGTTTTGTGATAAAAAAAATGAAAGATAATTGTTCCGCGTTAATATTACTTTGCTTGGAAGCAAAATAAAAATAGGACATATAGTACCCCAGGCCCAGATGTTACCTGCTGCATCACGAGAACCTTTCCACTACAGTACAGCTCACCTTTTCTCATTTTATTTATTATTATAATTGAGTTGTTTAAAATAGAGTTCGGACAAATTAGGAGTTCCTGTCACACATCAAGTTCCAGTACCAAAATAAATCAAGTCAAATAAATAAACTTAATAAACTTTCTCTACTTGTTAAAGTTTTTCTTCTTAATTTTTTTAATTTAGATGTTTTTATATTTTTTTTTCTTATCACTACACTTAGGCCCGTATTCAAAGACGTTTTCCTAACATTTTCCTAACATTTTCCTAACTTTTTCCTAACATTTTCCTAACATTCTCCTAACTTTTTCCTAACATTTTCCTAACTAACTTTTCCTAACATTTTCCTAACTTTTTCCTAACATTTTTCCTAACCATTCTCCTACACTCACCTTAGTTTAGGTAAGAGAAATGTTTTTAAGCCACGAAATTTAAATAATCGTTCCCGTGTTTTAAAAGTCATTTAGAGGCTTCGCATGATTTTTTTAGAAAGAACCTAAGGTAGTTAAGTCAAAAAGTGATACATTGTAAGTAACGTAATATCGCAAAATATCTATGTTATTAACTTATTACCTGGATTTACGACACACTTTGTCGTATTAATAACTATCTACATAAATTTACATAATATAAGTTACTGTTAATCCACTTACTTTACTATTAGGGAGTTTACCCTGAAATTCTTTTAACACAATCAGATTTTTTATTTTTGGTCTGTTTGTGGCGGGCTATCAATTTAAAGAGGAAATTCAGGTGGTCCGGTGTGAATAATTCAGCCATTATTATACCAAAAACATTTTACACAAACAAATGAATTTGATGACAAAATACGAAAAACAAATTGTGTAAATGATTTGGCAAAATGAAAACAGTGTTGCACTGATTAACAGGTCTTCATTTAGACACCTTTGGATTCGTACAACCTGGTCCACGTTCAAACTTGAAACGCTTGATACTGCTTTATTTATGAAAGCTGTTACAATAATTGAACATTGTATTTGTATTAACTCTACTGTTTACTGAAAACATATGTAAATAAAGTTTCTAATATATTTAACATTCGCCAAAGCAAGGCCGCATTGTTGTTTATGACAAAGTGTGTCGTAAATCCAGGTAATAAGTTAATAACATTGATATTTTGCGATATATTACGTTACTTACAATGGTATCACTTTTTGACTTAACTACCTTAGGTTCTTACTAAATAAAATCATGCGAAGCCTCTAAAAAACTTTTAAAACATGGGAATGATCATTTAAATTTCGTGGCTTAAAAACATTTTCCTTACCTACTAAATAAAATCATGCAAAGCCTCTAAAAGACTTTAAAACACGATAGGAGAATGTTAGAAAAATGTTAGGAGTTAGGAAAATGTTAGGAAAAAGTTAGGAGAATGTTAGGAAAATGTTAGTTAGGAAAAAGTTAGGAAAATGTTAGGAAAAAGTTAGGAAAATGTTAGGAAAAAGTTAGGAAAATGTTAGGAAACGTCTTTGAATACGGGCCTTAATTTGTGTGTCACAGTAGTTTTACATCGTTTATTATTTCTTTTACAACTTAGTTAAGTTAGTGAATACGGAAATTTTATGGAAACATAGGAATTCAATTAATAACTGTTTCAAATAAATATTAGAATTTACTGTTTAACTAAAAAGAAGCTTTTTTCATATTGATAGCTCAGCTTCTTCAAGCCATTAATTTGTTTTAAGCATCGTTTAAACTGATTAATGTTTCACATAGTTACGGGTTTATTTAGAATACTACTAGTCAGATCTGCCAATTTCAGGAATTAAGGTCACCTGTCTTATTAGGAAGCAACCTTATTTTCTTTATTCGCGATTCAAAGAGATACTTGTAAGGTTGGCAATACCAGTGGCGGGAAAACAAAAGGGTGATCAAATTTTTTTCATCATAGGATTAGCATGGGAGCCGATAAAATTCTTCTTTTATTTCTTAATTGTTCGTTAACTTGTAATAAATGAGTTATAAATCAATAGAACGAACATGGGTGCTAAAAAAAGGCCAATATTTCATAGATAAATATTGCGATTATTCCTAGATTTTAAATATAGAATCAGGCTTTTATCACGACAGATTCAGATTTGTCCGATTTAACCCAGAAATAATAAAACCTTAACGGATAATTTAAACAAAACATTTGAGAAAAAAAAATGATTTTAGTGAGCTATTAATTATTTTAGTGAGTAAATAAAATTGATTGACAATTAATAAATTAAAACAGCATTATGGTAACAATCAGCTCCTTATCAGTTAATTTAAATACCAGTTACAACTAATTTAAACAATTTAATGTCATATAAAAGTAATTTTGTGTGTATTTGCTAACTAAAATTATTTAAAAGTAACAATAATTAACAATAATTTTTAAAATATAACACTATATTATGATTTTCACCTTGTTATCAGTCTATTTAAATACTCATGACAACCCATTAAACCCCTATTTTTCAATGAAATAGTGATTCTACTGAATTCATGCACCCTAAAATTAATTAAATTAAAGCACATTGGGAAAAAATTGAAAGAAATAATCGTTACAAATAAGAAAAACCAAAATATCCCATAAGGACTTTAAAAATGATCACCCTTTCGTTATCAATTTCTTATCAGCGCTGCTACGGACTTTGAATAGCGAATATTAAAACAAGTAAAAATTGAAATAATTATAAAGATTATTGATCTATTATTAGAACTCCAAAAGAAATTAAATAATTTAAAAAATCGAATAACTTTAGATAATATTTTATTGAAGATTTTATAAGTATAAGAAATGTCCGTTACTGATGCGGGATTTTAAACCGCTTTGTCCTCTTGAGATAAATAAAAAAGGTAAATGGAAACTTTACAAAGGAATAAAAAATAAATACGGGTCATGAAAATAAGGCATCGTTTGTCTGACTGGCCGCCGAGCCGCATGTGTGGAGAAGACGCGTAGAACTACTAGCTTATGTGAACCCTTTCTTATGGGAAAGAAATAATTCAAGAAAATAACAGCAAATATAATGATGGCAGCTATTATTGGAAGGTGACATTGATGCAATGGCTTTGGAGTTTTTTTTATACTATACCGACAATGGATGCCTGGTATGAAGGTAAGGAGGTTCATTGTTGAGTGCAGGCTCGGTAAAGTCCGTTGACAGTGGCGATATGTTGATTAAACACACATAGTAAATATACACCGGTGTTAAACTTGTCCTGTACTAATATTTAGTACAGGTTAGTGTCAACATTTAATTTGCGGATCACAAATCTTTTTAATTTAAATTTCAGCAGAAATTTCAGCAGAAATTTATATTAGTAGCATAAGATTTTATTTAAAGCTCAAGAAAGCAGTTCGCCATAGCGAATAGACAGCTGTACTAATTCAATGAATTGACAGCTCTGACTAGCAACCTGATAAGGCTGTGCGATAAGGGGTTCACGCAATTCTCAAAAGTGAATTTGTTTAAATTGGTTGGCATTATTAAGCAATTCATGCATTTGAGCGAATTTCCTTTAAAAACAATTGCTTAAAGGATAAGCGGCTTAATGGGTGTCGAAATTCGGAGTTTGACCAAAACTCGCTTTAAAAGTCCTTGATCACGATATATATATATATATATATATATATATATATATATATATATATATATATATATATATATATATATATATATATTGGCTTTTTATTTTGGTGTAATAAGAAAAGATAGAAAAATATTTATGAAAATATATAATGGCAAGCATCTGATAATTCCGGTATCTTTTTAGTAGAACTAGCTCCTAGTTTAGATACTGTTATTTAAGGGTCAGGGGGGGGTTTACATATATATATATATATATATATATATATATATATATATATATATATATATATATATATATATATGTGTGTGTAAATGTGTGTGTGTGTGTGTGTGTGTGTTCATTGGTAGTAATTAGTTTATAAAAACCTCCCCTTTTGCGGATGATATTTTATTGGGAAATTTTGTTAGCTGCAGGTTATTGTTCATGTTCAGTTTTATAAAAGATGCCATATAATTGGACGCACTTTTTTCCCAATTTCAAATATTTAACAAAAATGACCCTGTGAAAGTAGGTTGTACCTCGGACTCGGTTTTGTCAGCCTCATTATGTTTTGTTGTTTTATTACTAGTTGCGGAAAAGCTTTTTACATAAATGTTGCAACTTTTACTTAATTAATTAAATTAAATTTTAACAGTCTAATGCTTATGAAAATTTCACGAAACATGTCTACATCAATAAAACATGATATATTTAGCTCTGAGAATACTGTGCTTACTTCTGTTATCTATAAAAAAAGTTGTTTCGAATTTTTAAGAATCAATGTTTGATATATTGACGCTATAACTTATTGCCAGTTGTCGCACTATGTTCAATAACTTGTTGAATAATAATAAGTTTTACAATCATGATTACTTTATGTATTTACATACATTTTCCCCGATCAGTTTTTTAACTCGACAAATAATCAAGAGGGAAAGATTTCTATTGGTTCGTTCAAGCGCGTTCCTTGGAGAAATCATCACATACCAATAGCATTCATAGATTAGATTTTTCAAAGTTTCTAAGGTGATAAAAATAAAGCAAGGTATAAGTTTAACTGGACTGAAATGTAGACATGACACGACTGACTTAGTTGCGACGTAATGTGAGATTTCCTCTGCACAGGACAATAGCTTGGGTTCAGGCTGAAATATGCTCATCGTGCATATCAGCGACTAGTTTCTGTTTCTTCTGCAGAGTAAACAGTTAGTTCCTCCCGCGGCATTTAATAAACAAGTCCAACTCTATCATTTCTTATTTTCAAGGTTAATTTTTTTCTTTTAAAAAAAATTGCACAGTAAGCACCAAGTTTTAATTAAATTTTTACTTTTTCTAACTTACTATAGTAGATATTTAGGACATTTTTTTTATTTGAAAACCGAGTTATTAGCACAATAATTTTATGCTCTCTGTGACGTTTTAAGTCTTTTTTATCATGCTGTGTCACGCATAACTTCAACTCGACGGAGTCTAGACTTTATTCACAAAAATCTAGTTTAGCTCATGATGTAGATGTGCTCTTCGAAATATTACCAAACATGTTAACTTAACCTAATTTTTAATACATCTTAAAAAATCGAAACTTGGATTAATGTACCTCAGGAAAGCTTTGATTTTGATTGATTATGGACGCCATGTTTGTAAAATAGACTTTTAATATATCTTACGAATGTTGTAATGTTTTCTAATGCATGATTAATAGCGTAATATGTAAACAACAAAATTATCTATTGGCTATTTATCTTTTCTATTCATCTTTTTATCACATCATCGTATTTAATACGCTCGTCCTCTCTACTTCGCTCGTCCTCAATACTTTCGCTCGTCTCACTACTTCGCTCGTCCTTCGCTCGTCCTCACTACTTCGCTCGTCTCACTACTTCGCTCGTCCTCACTACTTCGCTCGTCCTCACTACTTCGCTCGTTCTCAGCGTTTATTTATTCGTTTTATTCCTAAAACGGATAAATTAGGTAACATTTTAGTTTCGGACTTTAAGTGCAAACACAATACTTTTCCTATATACCTAAGGCATAAATTAGGAAAAGTAAAATTAAAGTATATTATTAAGTTTATTATTACTTATTTGAAAACGGTAAAGAAAACATTAGGTAAATATTTCTACTTACATTATAAAGGTTTCTTGATGTCACAAGTGGTAACATTTATGAACAAAGTAAAGCCAGACTACTCTCTAAAATTGCATGACGTCTGCCTGGTCTGTTTGCACTCTATTTTGATTCAATTAAGCCACATTGTGTACTCAACTCGCAAGTCCCGACATGTTCACATGACTGCCAAGTATCGTTAGTGATTTGAACTTTTTTATAGATGACCTTTTTATAAAAAAATCTACTCGAATCTATTTTTATACAATTTCCTTTAAAATTATGGGATTGGAGTCAAGCATGGTGGGTTCCGGACCCGGGTGTATGTCTAAACCCGTTTCAGAGGTTCCGTATCACAAAAATAGGGATCAAGAAAGACAGAGTTCCCAGGTTCGAATCTTGGTACCCCCTATGGGCGTCCGCAGGACTTTTTCCAGGGGAATCAGAGCTGCAAAGTTAAGAAATCGATAATGTGCTGCGGGTTAAGTTTTCAGCGCTCTTTGACAAAAGTCGAAGATAGGTGTCCTGGGAAACACAGGAGTGGGAATTTGCTAAACTTAATGTAGTGACAAAAAGTATGTAATATTTTATTTATTGTGATTTAATAAATATTTTTTTGAAGTAGTACGTAATTGAGCACTTTATTGGACCGTTTTTAGGATGAGAAGCCAATCATTATTGTTATAGGAGGTTATTTCACCTCCGAGGACAATAATGAATGTAAAAAAAAAACTGTTGTTAAATAACTGTATTTGATGTATTCTTGTGATGTGAGTTCTTGATGCAACGCATTACTAGTTTAATTATATTCCATTTTTTTTTTTCAAATTTCGTTATTGTTATAAATTTTGAATTATTTGCAGTGCGGGTCAATCTAACTCCCTGATTTTCCAGGGAGGATCAAGTGCCCTGTTTGACCCCCTCTGCGGATGCCTATGGTACCGCCGATAATTTGCTATCGTTTTATTGATTTTACTCTTGATAATAAGTATCATTAGCTCAAACCGGAGCATTGCTTCTGCTTAGGTTATGAAGCATAAAATGAATTCTAAAACCAGAAGTGCACAAAAGCCAGCATTAGAAAAAATTCGCCCGGTATGAGGACCAGAATTATTTACCTCTGATATAATAATGATATTTTTTACTTGTTATAACCATTAAATTAAACTGCCGTGATCTTATAGCCACTCGATTACGGCACCGGAGGTCCGGGGTTCGCAGCCCGGGCTATGCTCTAAGATTTTATAAATTGTATTTGTATTAAAATGATTTCGCCAACTTTAATTAATTCTTAGAGTGTAGTAGATGCAACCCACCTGAAGTTGTTTCCGCATGGTGAATACCCTGATGGGCCGAAAGCCCCTAAAACGGGCATTTTATTTAATTTTTTTTAACCATTAAAAAAATGCTATATAACTATTATTATATAAGTTTAAATCTAGATAATCATCTCTGCTGTAACATCTTCCACTTTAAAATATATCTTAATTAAAAATAAAAATGTTATATTTCAATTGTTATGTTAGTTGTAAGATGCTGGGTATTGTGTGTCACCTTTAACCTTGGTTCGTTTCCTAGGTTTCTGCAACTTCATCTGCTCTCATATGTTTTATATACTTTCTCCGTTTTCCGGTGAGTTCCGTGTGAACCAAGACATCTGTCTGATGAATGCGTTCACACATAGCTACTGTGCGAAATCTCAGTTTCCATCCTATTGTACAAAACCTTAAATCTTACAGATGGAAATCTTCTTTTTAAAGACTTCTTTGTAATATTTTACTTGGTGTAATTATTCGCTGAATTCATAGCTTATCAGATGTTTGCTTATGTTTTCATCTTGATTTGAACTCATGAAAGGGAAAATTTCGCTCATTCTCTTAGGACGATCAGCATGACAGTGCGGTACAAGTTCGGGGCCGAGCAAACTCAGCTTTATTTTGGCCTTGTACATTTTTATCACCCTTCCCAGCATTTATTTTGATGACGTCATACATTTCTGTACAAACAATAGGATTTGTATCCTCCCACGCCAGATGCAAATGTAAAACCCATGTATATATATATAATATATATATATATATATATATATATAATATATATATATATATTATATATATATATATATATATATATATATAATATATATATATATATATATATATATATATATATATATATATATATATATATATATATATATATATATATATATATATATATATATATATATATATATATATATATCTGATACATATCTTCTTCATATGTGTAATTTGATGATAAAACTTCGAACTTATGTGAATCTCTAAGTAAAAGTAAAAGAAATGTGCGAAGAGGTAACGAACCTGCGGTGACAATCGGGTGACCGGGGGTCACTGAGTTTGTCCAGAAGGTGCATGGGTATGCGCCTTCTGGACAAAGTCAGTGCTCCCTGACAATATATATGTTTAATATGTTTAAATGTCAATCATTCAAATTGACCTAAAATTTAGGTCTCTATTGTTAATTAGATTTTATTTGATTGTATTTTGAATTATAAGTTGTATCAATTTCTTTCGTTTATTATTTAATTAGCTTTTGTGTTATATAACTTATAATAATCATTAATGTTTATATTTTTTAAGGAAAATCTATTAAACTTAGATAATTTTTGTTGGTTGTTTAATTGTTAAAATTTCACAGGATCGCAGGAAGTTCTCGTTTACTGTGAACTGGGAAAGAAAGTTACATTGTTGAGAGAGGAATGAAGTGTTTAACATAGGAAACATTGACAGCTCTATAGCTAGCTATGTCTATGCTTTGTTTCCACCTAAATCATATGTGTTTTGTTATTAAAACACACGAGTCAAGATGTAAACATGACAAGTACAATATTATTGTTTTAGTATTAATGCTTGTTGACGTACGTAGTAGTAATATGGGGGGACGGTGTTGGGCCCTTTTTGCCAGCTCCCTAAGATAGTGTTCTACTCCTTTTAATTTCAAGTGTAGGCATATTTCATCTAATCTAGACAGACGAGCCGTGAATTTCTATGGTTCCTCTCATGCTTTTTCAAGCAATCATACATATTTTCACTGACTCTTATAGTCTAGTGAAAACTGGGAACAGCTCGTGCTCTCACTGTTAATCCAAACCTCCACACACTTTAAACTATAAGGCAGAAACAGTATAGTATTATAATGAATCTACAAATTTTTCCTATACCCAGTTTTATTTAGGATAAGGGATCTTTAACGAGTACCTGACAACGCGTAGGCTCGAGACCACCGGCTGTACGTCCCTTCTGAAGGACGTGGTACACAGAATTTTTAATAATATTAATTTATTTATAAATTACATGATTACATCATAATTTTTTTTACAATTTTAGCAATTTTATAGTTTATAAATTTATGTTTATTTTGATTAGTATTTTATGTTACGCCGTCTTCAAAAAGCGGCAATGCTTGAAGCTGAAGACGGTTGTATATAAATTTTATTATTAAAAATAAAAATTTATTATATAAATTTTATCCCTCTCATATAAATCCTAGAGGCCCGTGCTGGGATTGAACCCATGACTAAAGTCCATTCATTCTGTGAATTGGCCGCATACCTTAACCACTACATCACAGGTCACTTTTGTTGACTTCGAATTTTTACTTGTAAAAAAGCGAACTTGGGGAAATGCGTGCAAATATTTTTGATCTTTTAGCGTATGACTGAGTGGCATTGACCAGAGGAGTGACTGGAGGCCTGGGACCTTGTCAAGCAGAGGCTGGAATTCCAAGGCCGTATGCAATCGCTCCTCATGCATTTTATTACCTTTTACTTCACTAAAATATCATTTCCGAATTCAGAACCACTACTGAAAATAAAGTATCATTTTCTAAATTATAGTCTCATTGGAAAATTAAGAAGTAATGATCCGGCTACCTCCATCTACAGCTAGTGAAAAACATAATATATTTATATAAATACACTTATGAAGCTGCTTATTTAAAATCAATTGATATACACACTCTATACTGCTCAATCAATGAGACAATTATTTAGCTAAAATAATAAAATAAGAAATTAATAAAAATATTAAATAAATCATACGTGCATACATAACTAGAATAATAATAATAATAATAATTAAATTACAAAGTTTTTCCCTGAAATTAAATATACTAAGGCTTTAGTATATATTGTCAAACTTCAACCCAACTTCTTTTATTACTATTTTTTCATTTTTTTCTTTTAATGAGATTATTAAACCTAATTAGTGGATTTATTTGTTTAATTTTTATTCATTTATTTTTTTAACGTGACAGATCTTATGGTTTGTTTGCTGTTTCTTCCTCTCCTTTTCTTTCAATTCTGCCTTAAGATTATTTTACTTTTGTTAAAAACAGACAAACTTTTAATTTAAATTATTCAATTTTATTTTAATTTCATTTCGTGTTTAAGTATTAATTTATTTGTTTTCTTTTATATTTAGCTGAAACTTGTAATTGTCCTAAAAGGACCCCCCCCCCCCCACTTTGTAAAAACTGTATGTCTATGACAAATAAATATATTATTATTATAATTAATATATAATGTCTTCAAGCGTTGCCTTTCTGTAAATATCTCTTGATAGTAAGTAAGACTTATCTTATAGATTCCGTTCTTCTCTTAATAGATTTTTTTGGCTTGATCTGAATCATTGCTTTTATATATCTGATACATGTGAATTCATGCATTCGATGTGTTATGGTTAATATATCTATTAAAAGCCATGATATGTTTGGAGAATTTCTCTAGTAGTAATAATTTGATCTCTGGTTTAACAATCTGAGCATATAGGTCTACTAGACGAAAACACTGTCACTAGGTCTAAATAGAGATAAAGTAAGGAGGGAGATTTGTGTTGTACTGCGAATGTCAAGGCTGCCACAGTGCTGTTAGACTATTTTTAATCGATACCTATTAACAAAGTTTCTCCCTACTCTTGGTTTCTTCTGTTGATGCAAGATGATACTGTTAACCATAGGATGTGATGTTACATAACCATGCGATGTGACGTTACATAACCATGCGACGTGACGTTACATAACCATGCGACGTAGCGTTACATCACCATGCGACGTGACGTTACATAACCATGCGACGTAGAGTTACATAACCATGCAACGTGACGTTACATCACCATACGACGTGACGTTACATCACCATGCGATGTGACGTTACATTACCAAACAATAAGACGTTTCGTCACTTTGCGACTAAACGTTACAAGAGAATTTACAACCCTTTGTTGACAATCAGTTGACAATTTGAAGAATCAAGTTAACTTTTATTAGAAATTGAAAAAAAAACTAATATAAATCAAATAAAATAATAAATAATAAAATCTTTATTCTGCTTGAGACCCCTTTTTGGGGTGGGGTATACATTCGTAAAAATAAATACAACAATACATAATAACAATGACATAGAAAATTAAAACTTATTAAACTTTGAAAACATCTTTACTACTGTCTTCGAAAAACTCATTAACGCTATAGTAGGGATTATCAAGTAAGTAAGTTCGGTTAGAGTATGATAAGGGAGCCACCCGCAAAATCAAAACAAATAAATTTCCGTACATTTGACATTATTTTAAACATATAATAAATAAATACATCCGTTCTCGGGTTTGTAGAAAGGCTTTGGGGCTTTAAGTAGGGCATATATAAGGGAGATTAGGGCAATTATATCCAATAAGTAGGTTTTACTTTAAATGAAGGGTGGGTGTCTTATCATACTATCTACAATGGGGTAAGAGTATTATAAGGGAACCGCCCTAGAAGAATACAATACATCTATTCTGGGGTTTGTAGAAAGGCTTTGGGGCTTTGAGTAGGGCATATATAAGGGAGATTAGGGCAATAATCTATCTAAAATAAGTAGGTTTTACTTTAAATGAAGGGTGGGTCCCTTATCATACTCTTACCAATCTCCCTTATATATTCCCTACTCAAAGCCCCAAAGCCTTTCTACATACCCGAGAATGGATGTATTTATTTATCTTATGTTTAAAATAATGTCAAAAAATGTAGGGAGATTTATTTGTTTGAATTTTGCGGGTGAGTCTCTCATCATACTCTAACCAGTAGTCCTTTACTTTTTTACAAAACTTATTGTACTCTAGGCTTTTGATATTATCATGTAACTTGTTATACATTTGGATACATCTGTGAATCTGAATTAGATAAAAACTTTAGAGTTTTTATATATTTTTTATATATATTTATATATATATTTATATATATATCATAAATCTAGTTACTATGAATTTAGATTCATAGTAACTAGATTAAAACAATAACTCGGTATCAGTGACTCGGGCTTAAAATTACAAGACAGGGCTTGACGGCAAACACCGTCGATGTGAATAGCCTGAAACCCCCTTGAACCTTGAACATTTGGATAACCAAATGGCCAAAGCCAATCTTAGATTTATTTAACCTGTGGCTACTTACTTTTAAATCCCTTCTATTCCTTGTGTTGTGCCTGCGCACTTCCTCATATGTGTTAAATAGATTAACATTACTCTTCATATATTAAAGGCAAGTGTTTATGTACAGATTGAAAATGGTTAGTATTTTAAGTTTCTTAAAAAGTGGTTTACAATGCTCATATCTATTTTCTCCAGCTAATAATATAATTTTGTGTCCAAGTTTTTTTTTTATGTTGCCTGCAGGTTGTTATGTTAGGATTATGGTAAATCTTCGGTATACGGTACCCCTTGTTATCAACGTCCTATTTCGATATATATCGAACTCTCCTTGTAACCATGTATCGATTATTGGCGCGTACTTTACCGTGTCCTCCCAAACTACACCCCCGTCTTCAGATGTTTATGTTTCTTCGTCTCTACCATCCCCCACCTGAGCAGTAAAATAATAAAATAATAATTAATTGAAATAAAAAACCTGAAAATAACAAACACAAAAATACGTAAAAAAAATACGCGTAACATAAATTAAAATTTGGTGTATCATCGATTATTCTTATAAAAACATTGTTAAAACATTATAAAAACATAAAAAAAAATATAAAAATAGTTATAAACCATTTTACAACAAATAAATAAAAACACAAACAACAAAAAAAAAACATCTAAAAAAATAATAAAATATGTTCATTAACGTAAAACGTAAAAAAAAGCATGTATCGATTATTTCTACGTCATATCCCTAAACTAAAAATATATCGATATATAGTATTGATAACAGGGGGTACCGTATACCGAAGTTCAGCCAGGATTATATAATGTTACATCTTCATATATCAATAGTTTATGATTGAATCTAAAAGCATGGGAATAGGTTTCAAACTTAGATCGCACACACTAATAGTGTTTTTAGACTCCTCACTACCCGCATTCAGGGTACTGTCTCATAATTCTTTTGTACATTTTTAGCGAATTTTCATTATGAAAATGACGCTTATGAGGTTGTTCGGATGACGGAAGTTGAGGGTAGGAGTGAGCGGAATCGGTTCCTATTGGCTTCCTGATAACAAAAATATATGTCCCAAAAAAGTTTATATATATATGTATATATATATATATATATATATATGTATATATATATATATATATGTATGTAAGAGTTTCTACCCTTTCGTATGGCGAACGATAACTCTTGAAGGCGTTCTCAAATTGAAACGAAACTTTGCAAATCGCGAGATGTTGTGGAGGTTACGAGGCCTATTGTTTATAAAAACATTATGACGTCATCAACCAAAGTTATGACGTCATGAAAAAATTTTTTTTTTGAAACTTGAAATGGCTTTAAAACAAGGTATTTCGTATTTAGGTAGACGGCTAGCTGAATCGATTAAGACCAATTTCAGCTCAATCGAACCATCAAAAATGGCGCAAACGGTATACATATATATATAATGTTGTATATATGTATACGTCTAGGTCAAAGACTCGTACGATATCTGTTGGGTTCAGTAGTATTAGAGGGTGGGGATGTAGTATATTAGAAGAGCCTCTACCTCTTGCTCCATCCTGGTAAGCCTACTGTCCCAGAGAGACAGGACAAAAATGGCTTCCACTAATCCACGCCGAGCTAAGCAGGTCTGTAAAGAGGAAGAACCTCGAAGTAGTCTTTATATGGTCGAAGTCATTAAAAATTTTGCGACCGGTTTCAGCCCAATCGGACAATCCTAAGTGACGAAAACGGTATTTTTATTTTAAAAAATCATGAATACATTTTTTCAACCTAAAGGTTATACTCAAATAAACAATTTGTTTACAAAAAAAATTGACATTTTCTTTAAATTGTATAACAATCATAAATGTGTGTAAGAGTTAATGCCCTTTTGTATGGTGGACGATAACTAAAACTGATGAAAGATGAAGCTATAATCTTTCTTACTCTTATACAAGGTTACTCCAACAGTTGCAACGTGTGGATTTATTTCTTGTATTCTTTATACCTCTATAAAAATAGTTAGTTATGTATTTAAATATACTTATTATTTTTTTATATTGCTTGTTAACTGTAATATTATTGCTTTACTATTAATAATAGAGATTAATAAAATCAAATATGTGAGAAAGCCTCTCAGGCCGCGAAGCGGGCCTGTGAACGAGGCTATGAAAATTCGCTAAATACTTGGCAAAATGCCATGTAACAAGAAACGATAATGAAACTATACATAATATGAAACAACACAATGTGGCCGCAAAGCGGCCACTGGAGGCCCCGGGCCGCGAAGCGGCCCGGTGGGCCGACGCCGCGGAGCGGACGAGGCGCGAAGCGCCGAGACCGCGTAGCGGCTACGGGCCGAAGGCCCGTATTTTGTAATTTGAGAGTTTAAATTAGATTAGTATAATGGTTTGTCAAAATAAATGTAAAATTGATGGGTCCAGATATAATTTAAATCTACGCTGTAATTCTTCTTGGGAACTGAATTAAGAAGAGTGGAAATGCTGATGAGGTCAAAGTCTTTCCGACTCAATCCTCTTTCACAAAGTCCCCATTATGTTTCCAGGGACAAATCTTTTTATTCTTCTTTTATAGTCATTTTTTCAAGTATTATTTTTAGACAGATCCATTTCCTGGCTTCAGGTCATTAGCATTCGGCTGATAAATCCTCGTCAGGTATTTCGTCTGAAAATAGCACCTTCTTAAAAAAAAATAACTTAAAATTACTCTTTTTTAGTGTTTTGACATTTTTTTGTGGACTTATGGATATTATGTTGTGGAGTATAATATTATAAAGAATAATTATGTAGTGAGATTATAAAAGATCCTATTATGTTCCAGACCTGTGTCGTTAGGTTTTACAAGTAAATTTCAATAATTTATCACAATAGGGAAAATTATTTTCTTATGATACTGTAGACTTATAATATTATGGCATAGGGATTAATATGCTACGAGATAATGCTTATTGTGGCGTGGCATTGGCATATTAGCATTAATATACTTTGAGATAATACTGATTGATATGGCTATTTCTTTTACCCAGCAATGGAATCGTCTACCAATGGTTACGATCTGTCTATGCGTCTCACTAAAATCAAGTGTGTTGTTTGCCAAACAGTGGCTAGCTATTGCTACTACTGGTCTCTTATAGACCAGACCATACGCCTATAAGAGACCATTTCCCTTGCCTAATACAGTTAGTATTGGTAGGAAAAGACTGATTCTACTTTTCCTTAGTCATGACTAAAGTAATATATAAACCAAGTAGGAAAACAAACGAGATTTCTGTCAGACCTGGCATGTAGTTCACATTTTGTCCACCAGGGAGTCGGCTTAAATTTTCCTATGGCCGCGGCCATAGTATTTTATACTATACTACATTACACTATACTACATTATACTATACTACATTATACAATACTACATTATACAATACTACATTGCTTGTTTGCCTCAACAACTTATTGCTTATTTTCTTTTAATCCTTATAATAAAAATCGAATCTAATATGATTAAATCGAGATTAAAATAAATTGAACTTGTTAATTATAGCCATTCAAAATCTTAACACATCCAATCATTGTGTTTATTTTTATGTTTAAAAACTCAGTGATATCATAAATATTACAACTTGGCTATAGGACCCGCCGAAATAAGATTAGTTACTCAAATAAGTATATTTTTACAACTTCTGAAATATGGAATTACTTATAAAGGTCAGCTGTCCGTTGATAAGACGGGTGTTTTATTAGTCCAGTGTTTAGTTTAACCTTTAAACAAGCCAAAAATGACTGGAAGGATATTACAAAGTAAATAGTATCGTTTCCAAAGTACTGCTCTTATCAGATCGCTAGCAGTATAAATCTTGCTTTAATCCTTTTAATCTTTTATTCTTGGAATAGATGGCTTTTTAAATTAACATTGTTTAGGAAAAAGCGATGATCAACTAAAATTTAGTTCGTTCACACACACTTTAGATTCGCGGATCGTTATAGAGTACGATCTCTCAATACGGTAATATTAGCTGTATGAACCATGCGGAGGGGATCCGATCGCATATAGGATTTGTTCTTAGTGAATTGTCATCAGAACATTTCGCCTACGACCTTGTTCGAAAGACGGGGAATGGGGGAATCTATTTCAAGGATGATGACAACCGAAACCGATTGAGACCGGTTTCAGCTCGAATAACCGATTTATAATTTCGAGAATAATATATATATATATATATATATATATATATATATATATATATATATATATATATAATATATATATATATATATATATATATATATATATATATGTAAAACTCTATTCATAAAGACAAAAATATACATATAGACATAATAAAAGAAACCACAGGACGATGCACGATGATCAGGCTATATATATATATATATATATATATATATATATATATGTGTGTGTGTGTGTGTGTGTGTGTGTGTGTGTGTGTGTGTGTGTGGTGTGTTGTATATACATACATATATATATATATATACATATATATATATATATATATATATATATATATATATATATATATATATATAATATATAAACTCTATTTATAAAGACAAAAATATACATAAACACATAGAAAAAGAAACCACACGGCCAAGAGGCCACCAGTCTTCCTTACTGTTTTAATCGCTGTTAAATAATAACTTTCAAATAATAATCTTATAATACCTTGCTCTATTTATTTGCTGATGAGTTCAATCCATAATCATTTCCCCCTCGTTAGCCAGTATTTGTTGTCTGGATTATATCATATCTTTCGTAAAGACTATCGATTTTTTCTCGAATTGTGTGAAAATATTAGTTTAGTCTGTTTTGTATCTTTTTCTATACAATCAGAATATTAAGTGTTTTTTCTTTACATTCCTTCATAATAGTTGGTCTTTTTGTGAAAACCTACTGTATACCGATTTTTTATGTTAAGAGTTTAAAAAAAAACATTTAGTTTAAAAAAACTATTTGAAACTTAAGATATGACCATGAGATGTGGCGTTACAGGACAGCCTCAATGCCTTAGATAGCAAAGAAGGGCAATGATAAATACGATCTGCTATCTTTGAAGTTTTGTGTCTAAGGAAAAAATATTATTATACAAAAGTGCGAATACGAAAGAATCACAATTAATATAAAATGTTGTCTTTTTCTGCCAAGACAGGAAAATCAGTGAAATGAGTGTTAATCATTTGATACTACTAACTAATTTCACAAATTATATAAAGTTGACTGGATATAATTATGCTGGCTCTTAAAAATAAAGCAAAGTTGGATTGTGCTAATTTAGCAATTTAGCACTCATACAAACAGACATGTTTGTGAAAAGCATTTAGGGGGTCTTAAAAACACATGAAACGGATAAACCCGATGATATCTCGGTTAAGAATGTTTTTGCAATCGCAATACTTTTCCTATATACCTACGGTATAAATGAGAAAAGTAAAAAGGCTAGTAAAGAAAAATTGAGCTCTCAACAAGAACTTATCATAAAAAGTGTTGAATGAATAATTGACCCGATGTCTCTTGTCAAATATTTATTTCGCTTGTCAAGTATTTATTTCGCTTGTCAAATATTTATTTCGCTTGTCAAATATTTATTTCGCTTGTCAAATATTTATTTCGCTTGTCAAATATTTATTTCGCTTGTCAAGTATTTATTTCGCTTGTCAAGTATTTATTTCGCTTGTCAAATATTTATTTCGCTTGTCGCTTGTCAAGTATTTATTTCGCTTGTCAAATATTTATTTCGCTTGTCAAATTTCCCGCAAGCGACGAAGTGACTCTTCTACTTACTATTTTATTTAATAACATGTTACTATAAAATAAAAAAAATTTTTTTTTGTTCCAGGTGAGAAAATTTTTAAGATATTTTTAAAGTCGTTGAATGTAAAGGTAACGTTAAATTTACTCAGCACTTTATTCCTAAGCTTACTTTGAGGTTTTGCAAACTAAAAATATGTTGTATTTCTTTTGTAGATTTTGGACTTAATTCCTTAAATATTTTATTGTTTACAGTCAATTTTTTTTACAGGGGTGTCCTGTCAGTCATCCCTTTCACTATGATGCATGGTGCAAGAGGTGCCCTGTCAGTCATCCCTTTCACTATGATGCATGGTGCAAGATGTGCCCTGTCAGTCATACCTTTCACTATGATGCATGGTGCAAGAGGTGCCCTATCAGTCATCCCTTTCACCATGCTGCAAGGACTGCCCTATCAGTCATCCCTTTCACCATGATGCATGGTGCTTTAAATGAGACTAATTCGTGCCCACTAATATTTTATAATGAAATTCGATGAATTTGCATAATTCCGTTCTTCTTTTTTATTAGTTAATAATCTCTTAAAGCTGAGGATGACGGTAGAATGGATGTGTCACTTAAGATCCTTGTTGGCTGCCCCTGATGAAATCCTTAAGGTTATTATTATGTAATCATTGCCGTGCCATATCCTGACACTGACTAGCTCGACCTCTACCTTTCCCCAGCCTTACTCTGCCATTCCTCATTATACGCATTGTCTTCCTCAGATAGACAGGCTCTGCTACCATCACGCATCTGCTGCTTTTATTTTGAATGTAAAGGTTTAATTAGCGTGTACTAAATTAAGCACCAAACTACGAAATGGCTCCGTATCGTTCCGTCGACAAATCATTCCATCGACAAATCATAGCGTCGACAAATCATTGCGTCGACTAATCGTTCCATAGACATATAATTTAAGTTTGTCGACGAAATGATTTGTCGACGAAGTGATTTGTCGACGGAACGATACGGAGCCATTTCGTAGTTTGGTGATTTGTCGGAGGTACAAACCGGGTAGTTGCGTCGACAAATCATCCCGTCGACAAATCATTGCGTCGACAAGTTATTTGTCGACGCAACAACTCATTTCGTTCCGTCGACTGTCGACGGAACGAAATCACACCCTACGAAATGTAGTAGCTGTGCAAAACGCAGATAGTTCTAAGGGTCAGCTCTATACTTTTCAATCTTATTTACCCAACAACTCCTATTTGCTTCATTCGGTTTGATTTATTGCATGAAAATATTTTAAGTTTATTTAAGTTTGCCTATCAAAGCGTTCTTATACTTTATATTTTTTCGTCGTGAATTAATCTGAGATAATTGACGAGAGAATTCTTTCTTCTGAAATAGAAGACAGTGCGTGGCGACTTAATGAGAGATGGCTTATGTTTGTTTCTAAAATGTAAACTAAACACAGTTTAAGGTAATCATCAATTACTTTCATCTGCATATTTTATCAGTATGAATTATTTTTTTTATTCTTTTTAGTGTAGTTAGCATTATTGTTATACACTCATTTGTCCGTTTCTTATTCGATATTGGTTTTGTACGGTTATAGATTTATTTTTACTCTTTATTCTTATCTTTTCATGAAATCTTCTAAAATCGAGTCCGTACTATATTATTAATTGAAAACACAATGATTGTATTGTAATGGTTTTGGGGTTAAGAAAGCAAAGCAAAGAGTTCCTTTCTACAGACCCAGTTCCTGATCCATTTTTTCCACGATCATCCTTTTTATTTGGGATCCTCAAACTCTTTTTACAATTGTAGTTAGTAAGTACTTTTACTCAGGAATTGTTGAACGCGACTATTATTTAGTGAATTTATAAGATCTGTCTCAGATTCTAGAACCTATACCTGTGAAATCCCAGTATTGAAGGCTTAGAATAATACTATATATAGAAACGTAAACACAATGTAATTCCACTGATAACACGAAAGCCGGTTGACTGTTGCACTTAAGTAATGCTGCCAACCTGACAACAAAACATTTTTAATATGTGTCATAAATATCTATTAATGAAGAAAGATCGTAAAGAACAAATATAATAACTTAAAACACCTGCTGAGTATTTAATAAAACTGGTCTTAGATGGCATAAGGGTGGCGGAATACAAGAATCTACATTTAGTTGACGAGGACTACTTTTAATATAATTTTAATAAATACGTTTAACTAAGACTTAAAATGCTTTAAATATTGTAATGCCGATATTTATATTAGTACTTTATGAATAGTCAATCATTAATTAATGATAGAACATAATGATTCAGCAACCGGGGAAGTATTGCCAACTTTTTTTTTTAGAAAATTGTATATTGGTAGGGTGGCAGCATTACTTAAGTGCACCAGTGAACCGCCTTTCGTGTTATCAGTAGTGCTCTTTCTATTTATAGTATTATTCTAAAATTGAAGGTTACCTACTTCCACTAGCAAACAGAAAGCGTAATTTTATTTTGAATTTTCGCTGTACACACTTGTTAGAAAACAATGAATTTTTATTTTCTAATGTGCTAGGTATTTTATTGCTGAAATTACTTTGATAATTTATTAAGAAAAAGGAGCAGCTTGTTTTTCTTGATTATGTTTAGAAAATGAGCTTATGACCTGTCACATCTCTATTTTCATGAATTCAAAAATTCTAAATTTATTTCCCCAAACTTCGGACACAATTTTCATTCTATGACAAAAATTTGGTAAACGGATTATAGAGGCCCAGGGAATAAAGGTGCATTTAAGTCCAATATGTGGCATGTTGTTGACTTAGTGTACAAATTAAGTTAACTCAATCAACATTACAGAATATGAATTTTTTTAAAAATGGCTCTGTGATAAACATGAACGGAGCTTACTGTACAAATATACTGCTTTAGGTCTTTGTTTCATGTTTTACAAAAACCACCTGTGGGAAATGATTAAGATTTTTCCACTCTGCTGGAGACGCCCCATAAGAAGTCAATTACATGTAAATACTCGACAGTTGAAGAGTCAGAGGGCTCCTCTGTTCGCCTCCAGTGGCACTTCTAACTGCCCTTTTATAAACATTCAAACCGTAACGCAGTAAGATAAATCGATCTTTAGCAGTTTTCTTTCAGTCGGGTTCTTACACCGGAACTCGAGTAGTTCAATGGATATTAACCACCACCCGGTTTTATGCCTGACTGTGTCAGAACATTGATTTTAAACCATTAAAATTAACATTAAATGATCCTTTTAAACTCAACTATTGTATTGTAGAACTTAACCATCAAAACTTTAAATATACAAGCTTCTCAGAATTGTTTTAAAGTCTTTTTCTAAAACCTGTTAGAACTTTGATTAGAATGAAATCTGTTAAACATTAATTTGAGATAAAAAGTAAATGATACAAATAAAGCAGAGTAAAGTATATTCATCATGTAAGCGATATAAATAAAGCAGAGTAAAGTATATTTATCATGTAAGCAATATAAATAAAGCAGGGTAAAGTAGATTCATCATGTAAGCGATATAAATTAAGCAGAGTAAGGTATATTCATCATGTAAGCAATATAAATAAAGCAGAGTAAAGTATATTCATCATATAAGCGATAAAAATAAAGCAGGGTAAAGTATATTCATCATTTAACGATATAAATGAAGCAGAGTAAAGTATATTCATCATGTAAGCGATATAAATAAAGCAGAGTAAAGTATATTCATCATGTAAGCGATATAAATAAAACAGAGTAAAGTATATTCATCATGTAAGCGATATAAATAAAGCAGAGTAAAGTATATTCATCATGTAAGCGATATAAATAAAACAGAGTAAAGTATATTCATCATGTAAGCGATATAAATAAACACATAATTAAGCGATATAAATAAAGCAGAGTAAAGTATATTCATCATGTAAGCAATATAAATAAAGCAGAGTAAAGTATATTCATCATTTAAGCGATATAAATAAAACAGAGTAAAATATATTCATCGTTTAAGTGATATAAATAAAACAGAGTAAAATATATTCATCATTTAAGCGATATAAATAAAACAGAGTAAAGTATATTCATCATGTAAGCGATATAAATAAAGCAGAGTAAAGTATATTCATCATGTAAAGCGATATAAATAAAGCAGAGTAAAGTATATTCATCATATAAAGCGATATAAATAAAGCAGAGTAAAGTATATTCATCATTTAAGCGATATAAATGAAACAGGGTAAAGTTAATCATTATTTCATATTTTATAAATTTTCGCTGAGTCATTAATGACGGATAATTAATAAAATAATAATTATTTCCTGAAAGCAATACTTAAGTAAAGATTGATATTTGTTCCAATGAAATCTGTTAAACATTAATTTGAGATAAAAAGTAAATGATACAAATAAAGCAGAGTAAAGTATATTCATCATGTAAGCGATATAAATAAAGCAGAGTAAAGTATATTTATCATGTAAGCAATATAAATAAAGCAGGGTAAAGTAGATTCATCATGTAAGCGATATAAATTAAGCAGAGTAAGGTATATTCATCATGTAAGCAATATAAATAAAGCAGAGTAAAGTATATTCATCATATAAGCGATAAAAAAAAGCAGGGTAAAGTATATTCATCATTTAACGATATAAATGAAGCAGAGTAAAGTATATTCATCATGTAAGCGATATAAATAAAGCAGAGTAAAGTATATTCATCATGTAAGCGATATAAATAAAAACAGAGTAAAGTATATTCATCAATGTAAGCGATATAAAAAAGCAGAGTAAAAGTATATTCATCATGTAAGCCAGAGTAAAGTATATTCATCAAAGCGATATAAATAAAACAGAGTATAATATTCAGAGTAATATATAAAGCAATATAAATAAGCAGAGTAAAGTTAAGCGATATAAATAAAACAGAGTAAAATATATTCATCGTTTAAGTATATAAATAAAACAGAGTAAAATATATTCATCATTAAGCATATAAATAAAAAGAGTAAAGTTATTCATCATGTAAGCGATATAATAAAGCAGAGTAAAGTATATTTATCATGTAAAGCGATATAAAAAAGCAGAGTAAAGTATATTCATCATATAAAGCGATATAAAAAAGCAGAGTAAAGTATATTCATCATTTAAGCGATATAAATGAAACAGGGTAAAGTTAATCATTATTTCATATTTTATAAATTTTCGCTGAGTCATTAATGACGGATAATTAATAAAATAATAATTATTTCCTGAAAGCAATACTTAAGTAAAGATTGATATTTGTTCCAAATTTTAGCTTTCAAAGGAATGTACGATGATAACACACACACACATATTGACTGACAACCTGATGAAAAATACCTTGGAGGTTTCATAAATACCTAAAACAAAAGGTTGAGGTGAAATGCTCGGTTTTTTTGCAAATACAATACTTTCCTATGTATGAGTTTGAAGTACTAATATACTCCTGTATATGAGTATGGAGTACTAATATACTCCCGTATATGAGTATGGAGTACTAATATACTCCTGTATATGAGTATGGAGTACTAATATACTCCTGCATATGAGTATGGAGTACTTATATACTCCCGTAAATGTTTCCTTCAGAATTTATGGGGTAAAATGAATTCACTCTCGTAAATATTGAATTGAATAGTATATTTATGCACGTTAGCTTACAATGCTTAGCTAGCGTAATATTTGTTTACTATGAAGCAAAGAAAAGAATCTTTCCAATAAAATATTAAAGTTTTATTTATGTGGAGAGATTCTTTCCTTAGTTTTCTAGTATGAAGAACTTCACTTTTGCTTAATCTCATTCTTATGTTTGTATGTTTTAATTAAATTATACAGGCTTCTCTGTGTAGACAAAAAGCTGTGAGATACCCCGCGCCCGGTCTTTGTATTCTATCACCTCTTTTTTACGCATATATCGATTTATTTTCTACTCCGCCTCATTTCAAATTCATGACTCTCTGCTTTAGAAATATCGATTTTTTTTTCATTTTTTGCAAAAATATAATAAAAAAATAATTTTCCTTGTTTGATCAGGATTTATTACCTTCATAGGGCAGAATAATATTTTCAAATAAATTATATCTTATAACCGGTTTGATCTGTAATAAATGTTTTTACATAAAAAATATCTTATTGGCAACGCCTGAGTATTATCACTACTAAGCTTGATTGATTGGAAGAACTATAAAATAAGTTCGATTCTAAGCAATAAAACAGCGTTTGTAAAAAAGCTATTATGGTTAAAAATATATTAAATGTAATAAAAATGGTCCACCATATATCAAGTACTCATAATAACAATACTCATATTTTTATTTTGGTTTCGTTGGCAAGAATGATACGTTTGAAATGTCAAAATTTTATAAAAAGTCAAAAACTGATGATGATGGAATGACTATACATTATATACTTATTGTTATTTTATTGTTTTGGTTGCATGTTTTTGTTTTTGTTGATATTTATTATTTTCTATGTCCACCTTTATTTTGGTACTCTTTTTACTTTTCATCACCTTCTTATACAGAAGTTATATAGAGGAATAGCATTGGTTTCACCCAAAAAAATGTTTACCCGAGATTTCACATGAATTATCCATTTTGGGTGTTTTTAGGACCATCTAAACCGATTTCAGCTTGATGTCTGTCTGTATGTGTCTGTGTCACGCATAACACCCACTGTGTTTATGCTAGATAGTTGAAACTTGGTACAAAAAACAGTCTTTGGGTCTAGTTGTGCTGCCCGGAATATCAAATTTTTATGTCACCATTCACCCTATTTGCTTAGTCAGCAAAAAGTTTAAAAAATCGTAAAAAATCGAATTTGACAGGAATATACCTTTTAATATGACAAACAAATCTTTCGAATTTCGTTTTGACATTGGCCGCCATTTTGAAATTATTTACTTTTGAAATTTAAAATTTTTACGCTTAATAATACCTAAAGTATACACGTGTTTTTGACATATAACACGTCGATGTAACCGCAAAAAAAATAGGAATAAATATAAAAAAACTCCGTCAAAATCTACTAATTAGTTAAAAAGTTATAAGCGACCTTAATTATTAATTAACGTTAAACGTAATAGTTATTTATGCCATAAGGCTGAGAAGTGTGTCTTTATGTCACGGCAATTAGATTTACCGACGAGCGAATCGAGTCCGGAAAAATTGCCAAGATATAAAGACATTCTCAGCCGGATGGCATACACTATTTTTTTTGAGGTAGCACTCAAAAAAAATAGTGCAGAAAAAAATAATAAATAAATAAAACGTCAAATTAACTCCATATTATCGTCGTCATTGAATTCATCCATAGCTTCACACTTTTACTCAAAAATGTAAAAGCTTTACAAATAAACACACAAAAATTGTCAATTAGAACACCTTTTTTAAAAACGAAAAAAAAGTTAGTCTACGAACAAAAACAGAAACAAAATGAACGTTTTTAAAGAAACCTCATGAGGGTTTTACACAGATTGTTTTTTTTGAACACGCTACATTACAGTAATGGCGGCAATATATGAATTACTTTTACGTCCTAGGAGTTTTTTACATTCATTATTGTCCTCGGAGGTGAAAAGTACTAAAATAACCTCCTATAACAATAATGATTGGCTTCTCATGCTAAAAACGGTCCAATAAAGTGCTCAATTATGTACTACCTCAAAAAAATCTTATTTACATGTGTCAAGGTTACAACTTTCCGCCAAAAATTCAAATATTTAATAAAACCGAGTAAAAATCGGAACTTTTTCTCATTTAAGATTATGCGAAGTTTAATCTGGTAACCAACCTATTCTGAGGACGAGCGGAGCGAGTCCGAAGGTGTTCCGAAGGGTGAGGAAAAGTTCCGAAGGGTGAGGAAAAGTTCCGAAGGGTGAGGAAAAGTTCCGAAGGGTGAGGAAAATTCCGAAGGGTGAGGAAAAGTTCCGAAGGGTGAGGAAAGTTCGAAGGGTGAGGAAAAGTTCCGAAGGGTGAGGAAAAGTTCCGAAGGGTGAGAAAAGTTCCGAAGGGTGAGGAAAAGGTCCGAAGGGTGAGGAAAAAGTTCCGAAGGGTGAGGAAAAGTTCCGAAGGGTGAGGAAAAGTTCCGAAGGGTGAGGAAAAGTTCGAAGGGTGAGGAAAAGTCCGAAGGTTGAGGAAAAGTTCGAAGGAGGAAAAGTTCCGAAGGGTGAGGAAAAGTTCCGAAGGGTGAGGAAAGTTCCGAAGGTGAGGAAAAGTTCCGAAGGTACCCCGTAGCCGATTTTTTTATTTGATTGCCATAGCATGTTATTATTTTGCTTGCTATATAACTTTCTATATTATAGTATAGCGAGTTATTGATGTCTATTTACTTTCTATTCAATAGTATAGCGAGTTATGGATGTCTATTTACTTTCTGTACAATAGTATACCGAGTTATTGATGTCTATTTATTTTCTATACAATAGTATAACGAGTTATTGATGCTATTACTTTCTATACAAGTAGATTAACGAGTTATTGATGTCTATTTATTTTATATACAATAGTATATAGCGAGTTATTGATGTCTATTTACTTTCTATACAATAGTATAGCGAGTTATTGATGTCTATTTAGTTTATACAATAGTACCTATTTACAGTATAGCGAGTTATTGATGTCTATTTAGTTTATATACAATAGTATAGCGAGTTATTGATGTCTATTTACTTTCTATACAATAGTATAGCGAGTTATTGATGTCTATTTAGTTTATATACAATAGTATAGCGAGTTATTGATGTCTATTTACTTTCTATACAATAGTATAGCGAGTTATTGATGTCTATTTAGTTTATATACAATAGTATAGCGAGTGAATTGATGCTATTCTTTCTATAACAATAGGTATAGCGAGTTATTGATGTCTAATTATCTGTTTAATGTTTTGTCGTAACAAAATATGAAAGCCAAGACTATAAGTTTGCAATTTTTTCTAAATACTTTTATTGTCATGTACAATTTTTGAAAATATATATAATAGAACTGCGCCTCTGAAGACTGAGCTTTATTTCCCTTAAACTGGCAAACCCCGTATGGATGTATTACCTGCTAATAAATAATCAACTTACTTCGATTACATGTATCATTTATTTTCATAAGAAATACTTGTAATGGGTTTGAAAGGTTCCACAAGATACTAATAAACAAAATAGGAGTTAAGTGGTGCATTGTGGGTTGGTATCATCTTGCCAGACTCCACAGGATCATCTCGTCAGAGTCGTGACTACTTATTTTACCTCTGAGAGAGACTATATCGGTGAGGAAGCTAAGAATAATTTCCTCCAAGAATGCTCTGCTATTATTTGGTCGGATTTTTATTGAAGAATTAGATTGGAAAGAGTCCGGTAGTAACGGGGACAGATCGTCACAGTTTTATTGAATGGTTGACTAGTAGGATCAGTGAGTTTTCTCTTTGCTAATCATTGAACTAATTGCACTGTTGACTGAATCAATCGAATTTTTACAAATATTTGTTAAAATCCACACTTACTTGCACCCACTCAGCTCTGACCTTAGAATAATACTATATATAGAAGGAGCACAGGACCGTAAACACAATGTAATTCCACTGATAACACTAAAGCCGGTTGAATGGTGCACTTAAGTAATGCTGCCAACCTGACAACAAAACATTATTTTAAATATGTCTCATAAATATCTATTAATGAAGAAAGATCGTAAAGAACAAATATAATAACTTAAAACACCTGCTGAGTATTTAATGAAACCGGTCTTAGATGGCAAAAGGATGGCGGAATACAAGAATCTACATCTGAATACAGATCTGTCATTTCAATGAATTTTCTAATATATTTTTCCAAAGATCTGTCATTCCAATGCATTTTTCATTATACTTTCCGACAGATCTGTCATTTCAATGAATTTTCTAATATATTTTTCCAAAGATCTGTCATTCCAATGCATTTTTCATTAAACTTTCCCACAGATTTGTCATTTCAATGAATTTTCTAATATATTTTTCCAAAGATCTGTCATTCCAATGCATTTTTCATTAAACTTTCCTACAGATCTGTCATTTCAATGAATTTTCCAATATATTTTTCCAAAGATCAGTCATTCCAATGCATTTTCCAATAAACTTTCCCACAGAGCTGTCATGCCAATAAAGTTTTTAATGCGTAATTCAAATAGTGTTCCTAGGAACAGATATCATTATTATCAAAAACATAGGAATGACGCTAGGGTACTATTTATGCAAAAGATAAATTTATAAGATGATTTTATTAAAGGAAGGCACTTGGTAATTATTATTTTAGCTGACGAGTTACTAGTACTGAGAAAGAATGGAGTTAAGAATATATTTTTGACTTCTAGATTAGGACTTAGGAATAGAAGGTAAAGATGAAGTTGATTACGATAGGACCAGAGTCAGGACAAAATCAATATCTTAGGAGTTCATTCACACTGTTTTTGGATCACAACCACATAAAACCGTATAGTTAGTCTCTACAAACTCTTCTTCAACGAAGGTAAAATGCACTTTTGTGTAGATAATTGCATCTTTTATGGTGGCACGCAAAGGCTAGAAGGCATATCTTCGCCAATGAGCTTCGACATTTACTAGTCAGCGAAAAGTTTTTATTTGTCTCATGTACAAACAACATATTTATGTGTCTCAGCAAATTTCTGATAAAACTAACACCTGATATTTCTCAGTTATACCTCTGCCTTGCCTTTTTAGGAGACGCGTGAAGTTTCCTCCACACCTTGTTTAATTTAATTTTTTCTACTCTAGAGCAGTAAATCTGAGATTAGAGTCTGTTTTTGGTCATGAATTCTGGACTTCGGTCCTAGAACCTTTATTGAGGCAACCAAAGTAAATTTTCCCACTCTACTGTGTCAGACCAAAAACTAAAGTTGATATTTAAACAAGGGTTTATTATCAGGCTAACCACTTTGCTGTTTTTCCTTTTGTTCGAAAATATCATAATAGAGGATTTGATGCCCCGTTTCAAGTTGACTAAATATTTTCTAGATGGAAACATTATAAATTTTTAAAGATGAATTAATATTGGATATGAATATAGAAGTAATGTTGTTGGATGCTTCGGATATATAGGTGTGAAAATTAACAAATGATGAGTTCTTCTCTATGGTTGAGTTTAGTTCATGTTAGAAAGTATTCATAATGTTCATGAAATCTAGGTTTGATAATGTCCTTGACTTGAAGTGTCAGTTACACGATTAAACATTTATCTAAATATTTTTATCAACATCATATTTAGATGAAGGGATGAAGTCTTCAAAAGAAGACAGAAGAACTTGAGAGAGGTAAAAGCCAATGGTTTCATAGATCAGAGGTCAGCCGTGCTTACGACTTGACTTGATGTTTCAAGTACTCGAGATGGCCATCGACCAGATATGTTTTATCACTATTTTTTAACATTTTATCTGAGGATTGTTATAAAAATATTAAAAATTTAATGAATCGGAAACAGGATATGGATTCGTTTCTCACGAATTAAGTGAGCGTGAACAACTTGAGAACAAACAATAGCCTATAAATTCTTTTTTAATAAAATGAGCATTACAACTAGGTATCTCCGCAAACATTACGACGAGGTATTTACGCAAACATTACAACGAGGTATCTACGCAAACATTACGACGAGGTATTTACCCAAACATTACAACGAGGTATTTACGCAAACATTACAACGAGGTATTTACGCAAACATTACAACGAGGTATTACGCAAACATTACAACGAAGGTATTACAAACGAGGTAACGCAAACATTACGACGAGATCTACGCAAACATTACGACGAGGTATCTACGCAAACATTACAACGAGGTATCTACTCAAACATTACAACTAGGTATCTACGCAAACATTACAACTAGGTATCTACGCAAACATTACAAAAACGAGGTTATCTACTCAACATTTAGGGTATCTACGCAAACATTACAAACGAGGTATCTACGCAAACATTACAACGAGGTATTTTCTCAAACATTACAACTAGGTATCTACGCAATCATTACAACGAGGTATCTACTCAAAACATTTACAACGAGGTATCTACGCAACATTACGACGAGTATTTACGACAAACATTTACAACGAGGTATCTACGCAAACATTACAACCTGCAATAGCCTACAGCTTAGCATATAGTGCTCAAACCAAAATAATAACCAGGAAATGAGTTTTATGCCAACATTGATGCATTTCAAAGAAAATTCGGCCCTTATGCTGACCTCCGTGCCAGAATAACTTTGTGGTTACAAACTTAAATAGTGTAAATATGACGATAAAATATCATCGCCGGTTCAAAGATTCGAACTTCAGAATCTTGGCATTGTGTTATGTGAGTGGTGGTATCGACCTCGGACCATTAATTAAAGATGTAGCGTCCCAAAAACACTGAAGACGACACCCAGCTTGTAATGTTGTCTTTATCGACCGTACCTCAGGTGTTCCTGTTATTCGCCTCAGTTTCTTCAACTTAATTTGTCACTTAAAGCGAACTTATCAAATCCGGACCGGTTTCATTCAATTCAGTTCGCCAAAATATTTTTTTTAAGTCCGTTTCCTATCAGAAATGTCAACTCTGTATAGACTGTATGGTACCTGTTTTAACCTGTACCAAGGTTTTTCACTGACTCAGCAAACCGGGTTTAGAAATGTCGCTAAAATGTACAGTGAAATAATGAAATTGTTCACTTTTTGCTGAATAGATTGGTAGCTTTAAAATCTTATTGGCACACATATAGATAGGTTTGGGTTTTGTCAAGTTAAAGAGTTTGGTTAGAAGAAAGTAAGGTAGTGGTAGTAAAGTTAGCTAAGTATTAGTGTCCGGTTCCAGTCAGTTTTCATGAGTTGCAGATACTTGAAGGTCGTTGAACTTAAGCTCGCCAATCTTCACGAATTTTATCATGGATGTTCCATTTCTTATTTCAATTTCAATGGTTAATTAAAACGTTAGGTGTGGCGAAGTTAATAAGTTAGGAGGTAGGAGAGTCTGAATGTTCCGACACCATGCTGCCATAGGAGGGCGGTAGGGTCTTCGTTTGAAGTTTGACATTAAAGTAAATAGAAGCAGCAACTTTACTGGCAAAAACTGTCACAAAACTGACTCTTTTCTGTAGTAGTCGTTAAAACGACCATTGCAGTAAAACTATTGATTTCAGTGCTTTAATAAAAAAAAATATCGATTACGGGGTGCCTCGGAAATTTTTCTAATTTTATCGAATCTGCTACGTTTATTCTTTAGATTTGCTTCGCTCGTCCACACACACATTACTTTTATTTTTTATTGACATTAATTATTTACACTTTTGATCGGACAAAACTCGTACATACGCTAGCCGAATTAACATAAAGCTTTGAATACTAATTTATTACTTAAAGGGATATACTGGTACACAAAGGTAGACTTGTACAAAATCTCAACTTAATTTAATTATTTAATAATACTAAAACATCTACAATATGTTAACCTATAAAAAGCCTGGCACAATTGGTTTTTCTTTTATGAGGCTACGTGTATACTAAATCATACAATTATCAAACTCTTTTTCCCTGTGTTTTATGAATTTTTATGAAATTTTCGAAATCATTAACCATTAATCATTAAATCATTAAGATGAGTCAAGTACTCACCTTTAAATACACTGGTTGATTACTAGCCTCCCTTTCACCGGCACTGATGATGACCGTTAACGGTTGAAAGCCGGCTCTGTTATATAAATATGATAATGTGTGGAGAGACAAAAACTGTTCTGTTTTTATTCATTATTATGGCACTCCACGGCTCAATTCAACATATAAATCATTAACCGGTAATAATTGCTGGTTAATGGAGTTATTTTAAAATTATTTCGCGGATCGATTAAGCGAGTCCGAAGTGAGCTTAGTGAATTCTATATGGATAGGAAAAGTTCTGAGGTACTCCATACCCGATTTTTTAATTCAGTTTTTATTTATTTAACGATATAATAATACATATAGTAAGCAAAAATGTTTTTAAGTGATAGTTTATTAGGTTATTATTTATAAGAAAGTTACTTTGCAATAATATCTAAGTAAAGACTCACTGCAATACCATTACATGTCTGAGCGTTCTATCATTTAAAATAAAACTCGAGAAGTAGCGGGAATTGCATTATAACCGCTGCAAGTCACCTCAGCAATATTTGTCTAATTTATTTGTTATTGCTATAATTAATAAACGAGTCTTTGATATTGATGTTACAATATTCTTATAAAAATATTAAATGACTTCAAAATTCGTGACTTACTCAATAATACTTAAATATAAATAAGTTTTAAGTTCAATAAAAGAGCCCATAGTGTTGGGAGATTTGCGATAATAGCAATGCTGAGTTTTGGAATGGGGGTAGTGTAAATATCCGAAAGGCCAATCACCCTGCCCCAACATTAAGTAACAATTAACTAAATGTTTTCATCCTACCAAATCAAAGAGATTTATTACTAGAGGAGGCATACCCTATCTTAATATGTTATTTTCATGATGATAATTCCCTTGTGCTAATTTATGGTCACTGATTCCTCCCTTTCAGAAGTCCTTCCACCTTCCCCCTCTCCTCCTTTATGGTCCCAACCTCTTATGGTTATTTTCTTTTAAAACACCCGTTGTATTAAAAAATTTCCATAGGAAGAAATTCGCTAATGAAGTGGCTTGTTATCAAGCCTGAAGTCTTAGAGTGGCACAAGTCCGTTATATATATATATATATATATATATATATATATATATATATATATATATATATATATATATATATATATATATATATATATATATATAACATATATGTGTGTATATTTTTAGGTTTTAATATGCAAATTACAAACTAAACGTATGAAAGATTTATAATGATTTCTAACTGGTATAATAGATGATTGTAAATATTAAGTTTTGCATTTTTATATGGAAAACTTGCATATTTAAGTTAATTGTAAGCATCACTACCTGACCGGCGTGTTGTTTCCTTGCACTTGCAAGTACAAGATAATGTTTCTTGTCGGTAATTGGCTCGGCGTAAACTCTTCCGGTCGGGACTTGCGAGTCAAATTATTTTTGTCTCTTAAAGAGGTAATAATTTTCTAATGTATATTAAGAAATTCCCAGTTGACAGTTATGTCGTTTATAAGATATTTTATGCAGAGCTTTAACTAGAGCTTCTGACCGCTAACACCGCTCTGAGTTAACTTTCTTTTATTTAAAATATCGAAGCCATTGAATCGGTTCTACAGCTTTTGAAATAAGGGCTTCCGGTCTCTCTGTTTACTAAGTTCATTAACATAAGTTTATTTCATATTTTTTTATATCTGTTTCAAATTCACTTTATTTAACGCTATATTATATAAAATTTGTATATAATCCATTTTAAACATAGAAAAAACAAGCTGCCATGAAGCCTGTTTCTCAAGTGCTAGAGGTGGCGAGAAGTCCCCTGTGTAATGGCTGCTATTTTGTATCATTTGCCATGTTATAATTATTTCTATTACAGAAGATTTTCTCATGATGTATGTAGCCATACAGACACCAATTATTGCAGTTTTAAATAACTCCTAAGATTTGCCATAACTTATTCTTACGGTACTATTATCTTTTTATTTTTAAATTCCTTTAATATCTTTATTATGATGATTTTATAGGTTTAGCCCGGAAGGGACAGTTTTTATAACGTTTAATATTTTTTAAATGGAAGAAAAGGAGAAAGAAGAAGAATTTAGCGTGTTAATGATTAGGAACGGCTATGAGGATGGCTAAGTGCTTGAAAACTCGTTCCTTTGTATTTGGTCTCCAACGTGTACTTTATTTCCTATATCGTGCTGATTGGATCCGCTTCATGTCGTGAGCGACTATAGTTTACTATTTCTATTATCAGCATTTTAAAAGGTTTTTTTGCATATCTGTGGTTCAATACAGCGGTCCTTAGAATACTCGGCCCCCCTGGCATATAGAGTTACATCCTTGCATTGTTTCTTTTCTTTACTATCCTAATGTTGAGGTCATCGTAATGAAGTGACCTCTGTTAATAAAACAAATACATATTAATTGTCACATGTTATAAAATAGCTATTTGCTTCTCTGCTATTACACTGAACTACCATTCTACCAAAATTTCTCAAACAAAATGAAGCTGATAGTTTTTCCTCATGGGAAAGGGTGGTTTTATGCTTCTAAGTTACCCCACTTGAAACTAGTTTTTTTGTTTTTGGGAAAATAGTTTTTTTTTGTTTTTGGGAAAATAGTTTTTTTTTGTTTTTGGGAAAATAGTTTTTTTTTTTGGGAAAATAGTTTTTTTTTTTTGGGAAAAAGGCTTTTTTGTTTTCCTTCCCTTTTGTTTGCTCATTTCTCTTCCATCCTCTTTGCTTCTCGTTTTCCCTTAGGTTCCTTACTTCCTTTTTAATAATGTGTGTGTGTTTCTGTTATCATCTTAGCTCCCAGTGTGGAGAGTTGTACAAAAAGCAATTTTAAGTCTAATTGTGCTTTTCGGAAAATAATTTTTGATGAAATCAGTAACCGTCATTAATGATTCAGCTGAAATTTCAAACATTCAGTAAACCCGAATAAATATTAACATCGTATTTGAAATTTGGCATGCATGTAGTCCTACGTATAATACTATTGCATGTAGTCCTACTTATAAGGACTACATGCGTAAGTATTACACGTAGGACTACATGCGTTGGTATTATAAATATAGGACTACATGTGTTAGTATTATTACTAAGACATGTAGTCCTATGTATAATATTAACGCATGTAGTCCCACATAAAAGGACTACATGCGTTAGTATTATAAATATAGGACTACATGTGTTAGTATTATTACTAAGACATGTAGTCCTATGTATAATACTAACGCATGTAGTCCATCGTATAATACTAACGCATGTAGTCCCACGTATAATACTAACGCATGTAGTCCTACGTATAATACTAACGCATGTATTCCTGTGTATAATAGCAATACACAGCTTTGCTTCAATTTTATTTATTGAATGGTTGAATGGTATATATATATATATATATATATATATATATATATATATATATATATATATATATATATATATATATATATACTTGTTTTTAAAAAATAATCCAATTGTTTTGATTTTGCACTCCTGAGTGTATGTTAAGAAGGTGTTTGCTAAGTTTCATTCCAATACGGCTGTGCAAGTTTTGTCAGACCACTAATTTTAAGCTGCATCAAAGAGGTCAGAACCTAAATGGGTGACCGCTGCAAATATAACTAACTCATGTTTCGTCAAAGGATGAACAAAAAAATTCAAAGACGTACTCTAATTTAAAGTAGAATATTTTTGTATTCTGAGGACGAGCGAACCGAGTCCTGAAGTGGACAGTGAGCGTTGCAATTCCAATATAGTAAAGAAAAGTTGCCAGGTACCCCGTACCCGAGTTTTTAAATATTTATACTTTGTTTCGAGGTTCAAGAAAACAAAAATAAATAAAAAGTGAAAAACGCTTAGCCGACTGTTTCGACACAGACTTCCCACATAATGCAGAACGACTTGCTAAGTCCCATGGAATTTAAATTCAAGTCAGGCTTACAGATAATCTACGTCGACGGAATATCTTTAAGGGTCTTTTTACGTTTGTTAAAAGTTGTAGCTCAAGCAAGCAATCTCTTTCTTACTCAAGAATCGCTGCCACAATCATACCTATAATATGTGATTAGTAAATCTGGATTATTTTTTATTTTTATATTTCTTGCTTTCCCGTCTCCCATGACTGAAGCAAGAAGCATTATTTTATCTAAAAATGTAACAGCGTCTTTTGTCATCATGTTTTCCGCGTTTCCTCTGCTCATCTTAATTTGGCCATTTTGTAGAGGAGATGAATTGAATAATTTATTAAATTTGTTGTCATTAATACGAAAATACCCCATCTTGCCCTTCTCCCTCCCTCTAAGCCACATCATGCCCTATTATCTATTTAATTAATTTAAACCGTACTAACGTTTCGGTTCATTTCTAATGAACCCAAACAATTCTATTTCTACTACTGAAATTTCAGCTAACTTGAATAAAAGGCATCTGGCCTCTTAACTGCTTCGTTGCCACATGTTTATTGTTTTGGCTACAGTCTACAGATTTCTGCAGCTGTAGAGCTGACGGGCAGAGTGAGTTCAGACTTGGTCTAAACATGATTTAGATGTCTCTCGCACGATTTTTCGTGTCGAGCTAGATGAACTCTAATGGAAAAATTGAAACAACTTAAACTCAAAGACGGTTTGATTAGTAAATTACTTGTGTTTCTCTGTATTTGTTTATTTTATGAAAAACGCGTTAATTACTTATGATTGTTTGTTTAATTACATATTTTATCTTTTATTATTATTAATTAACTTTCTCTTTATCCGGAAGGTCTACTGTGGTAATTCAAAGCTTTGCAAACCATTTGTTTTGAAAAAAAAAAAAATCCCGAAAAATCTTTTGTTTTAATAGAACAAAAAAGTTTTTATAATAGTATAACTAAAAAGCTGACTCATCCATCTAATAACTCTATTGTAGTGACTCCCACACAAAGTCGTGTGGAAATTCAAGTTTTCAGTTACTAATAGTAACTTTTTGTTGTTCCATATGACTTTATTTCACATACTATTATTAACGGCAACAAAAACTAAAGACAACATGTTTTTGACGTAAATATTGAATAAGCTGAACGAATGACAATCCTAACAAAATATCCCATTGTAACATTTTAGCTATTTTAAATTTAACTTCTAATAGTGGTATTTTAAATGTTTGTGGTATTTTGATTTTTTCAAATAGACGCTAAATTGTACAAAGTTTATAGAACAACCTGTTACTTGCTTACAACCAGAGAGATATTATTACTACAGACTCCCCTCACCATCAAAGTAAGTTTCCCCTCCCTAAAACCTTTATAAAGTAACCTAAACGCCTTCGAATATTATTTGGAATAAACTTAAGTGAGTTCTTCATTTGACGGCTAAATGGCTGGTATCTGCAAGATGTTAGAAATTTATAAGGTGATTAAATTCGATGTAAACAAACCAAACGCTTTCGGAGGTTATAACCTGACGTTTTTATGAATGGCGTGTGACGTCATTGCAGGAATCAGTATAGCCGTTCAACATTGAAAATTTACTATTTAACTAAAATTTATTATTACCTAACATGTCAAAAAAATTGATTTCATTGATAAAACCCTCCAATCGAATCACCTTATAAACTCTATCAGCGTGGGATATTTGATTGTTTGTTTGTTTGTTGGTACGTCTCGTGATAACTGCCGTAAAACTTGACCGATTTTGATTAACTCTGCCGTGAAAGTAGTGTATAGTTTTTGGAAAATTTCCTATTTTTTTTTTTAATGGCAGACCACTTAAAAATTAATTTTGAGTAAAAATAGTTGTCTATAGTTTGAAAATACCATTTAATTGTTTATTAAATACGTATCGAGCGAAGCGAGCCCCTTTTAACCTGCTTTATTAAATAATTTCATAGAGATATATTACTAGAGGGCCCTATTGGTTGAATTTTGAAACATTCGAAAAAGTAACCTGACCACATTCGATTATCATTCATCAATAAACAGAACAAAAAAACAGTAAATATATAGTACAATGTTTTAACAAATCACAATACAAACAATCTGCGGGAAGCCCAAGACAATTGATTAACTTTAACCTCTATTCTTTCTTGGAGGAGGTTTCAATGAGGTTACACAGAGCCCCTGAGAGCCCCACTAAAAATGTTTCAGGTCTCTCAATGTATTAAGATAGGCTATGCTCCCACTAGTATATATCTCTATGTATAATTTAGCAAATCTGAATGAGGGAAGCGAACCTCATTGAACAAAATTGCAAATGTATATATATATATATATATATATATATATATATTATATATATTATATTATATATATATATATTATATATATTATATAATATATATATATATATATATATATATATATATATATATATTATATATATATATAATATTATATATATATATATATATATATATACACAGATATACAGTTCATACACCTCACTCAACTCGGGTAATCGTCTCGGTAGAAAAAAATATATTACTTAGCCAACGTTTCGGCGACTATAATGTAGCCATCATTTCAGGGCAAAACTAAACATAGTACAACAATAAATCAAAATATAGAAAATATCAAGCAAGGTATCAAAAATAGATAATACAAAAAACCTAACATAATATATATATATATATATATATATATATATATATATATATATATATATATATATATATTTATATATATATATATATAAAACATGCGAAGCGAGCCCTTATTACATTTACGTATTTATTCATATACATCTGGCGTGCAAAGCAAGCCTCTTTGCATATATATTGATAGCAATCAAGCGAGCGAAGCGAGCCTTTTTTATCTAATATAGTTTAGTAATCTAGACGAGCGAAACGAGCCATTTTTAAGGAATCTAATTTTACATTATAGCATTCTAGTGAGCCCATTAAATGGACCTAATTTTTTTATTACCATTTGCCAGCGAAGCGAGCCTATTTTACGTTTTATAGCAATCTATTACTAAGCGAGCGCAGCGAACCTATTATTGATTATTTTATTTGGTGTTTTTTTCCGGATATGGATAATGCAAACCATTCGTACACCATGTATTTGATGTAACGTGAGTTCCTAATGCTACCGATTACTAGTAAAATGAAATAAGCAGTCCAAAATTACAGTAGTACTTATGTAACATTACGTGTAAGTATAATACAAAACAAAGTACAAACAATGTGGTATTGATATTTTACAGCCTTGAGGCTCAGCTCAGCACCATAGATATATTACTGGAAAAAGCAAACTCCTATATCAATACATTAAGGTGGTTAATACATCTATTTGGGGATTTTAGGGGCTCTGTATAACTTCATTGAAACCTGTTCAAAGAGTGAATTAAAGGTTATAATAAATCAATTGTCGTCTGGTAATTGTAGTATTTTAAATATTCTGTCAGTTAGTGTTATTATGACCTGTTTATTTGATGATATTAATATAAGGTGGAAGGTGGACAGGTTATTGTTACCTGTACTTACCGCTAGGGGTCCGTGGAATGATTTTAGGAGGTCCACGATCTAATAATCAATCCATTAGATTAGAGTAAAATCTATAAAGAGTTAATTAACTTGACAGTTAATATGCTTTCTGTGTTTTCTGAATGTTTTATATATTAAATATAATCCATGAAACAAGTAATTGTTTACTAGTTTTTATTGGTCAACTGAACAAATCAGCAACATATTTCTCAAGCTACTCCTGATATAGGTTCTTAAATTATTTCTAATGCCGGCATTCAGAACGATAAAGAGCATCAGATTTTTATGAGGGGGGAGGAGAAGGACATGGGGTCCGCCAGGTACTATTTATGAAAATTTGGGGTCAGATAGGCTCTTATGTTTGGTTGAACGTGCTCTGTGGCACGGTTCTGGCAATGTATAGCAATAGACTTGCTTCAAACATATTTACGTGTGTTATAAATGACACATATTCACTAATCAATCATACACAATAATAATATTATATATGTATATGTATATATATATATATATATATATATATATATATATATATATATATATATATATATATATATATATATATATATATATATATATATATATATATATATTATATATATATATATATATATATATCATAAATATCGTTCAAAATTCTTCAAATGCATAATTTATTTAAAAATGTCTCTAACAAAGAAATTGTGCTTTGGAATAGAAGAATCTAGTTTGGTAAATATTATAACAGTTGATAAGAATGTTTTCTCTATGTTTTCAACTTCTATTCTTTTCTTTTATCATTTTTACAGATCATCTTAAAAACTTCTAGCTAACTTTTATATAAAGCTTTGGCTTTGACCTCTACGATTAAAAGATTTCAAAAGAAATGCAAAAGGATTATACTAAAAGAGGGTGGGAGGGAGATTTTAAGATGCAATGGAATAATGTTGCCTTAGGCAGGGCTTCGGAACTCGGAACTGGTTGCGAGCCGCACTCACACCACACCGACACCTCCTTTCCGCTTAGCTTACATATTACTTTATATATGTATTTATATTACATGTTACTGTATTTTATTTTCTCATGGGGTAATGTAACTGCTTATTGATACTCGAGTCTGTTTGTCTACATTAATTCCTTACTTATTAATTGTTAAAATATCCCATTAGCGATTTTTACTAAAGGAAATTCGCTAAAAAGTGACTTAGTTTTAGAATATAACTTAGAATATCCTTATGGTATGAATTGATAGTGACGGGTGTAAAAGTGATGACAAAATAATTCTCATTTTGAGTCGCATTGCTTTGTAGGCGATAATAAGTAAATAATTATAATTTACTTAATATTTATTTATTTTAATTTAAATAATATTTCATTTAGTAAATCTTATATTTTACAGTTTTAATTTAATTACATGATTGTGCCCCGAAGATTACGGTGGTAATATATATTTTGACTTATGAAGTAAGATGTGATTATATGTATCCTGTGTCATTAAAATACATTAGGTAAGATTTAATACATACTCTTGCTTGATATGAAGTCGTTCCAAAGTTTATAAGCTGTAAGCTCAAACCGGGTTGCGAACTTCAGACCTTGGAAATACGGAAGTTTGCTATTAACGCCTTGTAAGGGACAGTTTCCTTCCATAATTTATATAGACACAATATGTATATGAGTTTCAATGAACTCTTAACTGAGTTTTTGAATACTTTATTCCTGTAATTATGTATAGTTTTATTATGTATAGTTTTATTTTAAGCCGTGTGCATAGTTTACGGCTCTTGTATGGTAATTGAGTCCGAAGACCATGTTTTCCCTATAACATCTTATTTACTCATGTCCGTTTGAAATATGGCTCTCTGAAGACGTTCTAGCATTGGGTTTCAATCGCTTATAACTTCTATTGAGAAAATAAAAATATTAAAAGCCTCTGAATATTAATTCAGAACTATGCTTATAACTTCCTAAAGATGACTTCGAGCACGAATATAAAAAGAAATATCGTTTAATAAATTACTGGCTTTGTATTTCCAAGTTTGATTATAGGTTGGATGTGAAGCACAAGAAATAATTGTTTTAGCATCGTGTTGTTTATGGATCTAGCAACACTAAATCTTATCGGAGCAAAGCATTCGTATCGTTTCACTGTCTGCTTCGACCAGTCAACTGGAAAATTTGACCTCACAATCCTGCAAACCAATTCTGCGCCTCTTTTCCATTAAGTTTTGAGAAAATATTAATTAGTATTTACTTTATGGCTTAACGTTATTTGAGAATCCCCTTTCAAGTCGCTAATGGTATGTTCTATTTGTGTCTTCTGATATTATTGTTATTATTAAGTTATTGTTGTTGTATTTTTGAATCGTTATTAATTTTTTTCGGGTAAAAGATATTTCATTTTGTTTATGGAGGCCCTGAGTCCAATAAAACTTGTTAGAAGTCAATACGACCATTATGGGTAACCAAAGCAGGACGTGGAGATACGTTGTCGCAAATGTTCATTGTCACAAATGGCCATTGGAGCAAAATTATTTCAAGGTCGTCAAACTTGATCGATGACGCAAAAGGGCGATGTCACAAATATTCGTTTGAGCAAATCTCATTTTTTATCAAGTATGTTCGTTGGAGCAAATTACAAGTAGTAGGGGATTTGCTCCAGTGGCCGTTTGTGACACTGAACATTTGCGTCAACGGAGGCGACTCAAAGCAGGACCTTCGACCTTCGCTCTTCTGTTAATATCTTTGTAATCAGAAAGGTAAATGATTTTTACATTCCCCGCCACTCTCCTCCACTTTCATCCCAGCAACCTTATAAACGTCATGTTCTTATGCAAATTTGCTGAAACCAGAAAACGTTGGTAAATTATGGGAAAACCTTAAGTACGTTTCAACACGTTTCTAGTTGGGTATCGTTTTTGATGTTTTTGGGTCTCCGAGTAGAACTGTATGAAAGTGGTGCGGAGTTGATACTACTGCTGAATTGATTTTAAAATTTTACTGTGGAGATTGTTATATAATTTGTTGCCGATGTACATTAAGGGTGATAATATTTTTATGATTTTATTACAACTTAAAAATAACTTAACTTGACTTAAGTTGAATAAACTAAGTTGACTCTATAATTTCTTTGTTATTTTTGGCTCCACATAAAACACGTTTTTATAAAAATATAAAACATGATATTTTTTCACTTAATTTCCTTTTTCTGTTGATTTATTTTGTCATATTTGTTTTAATTGTAGTAATATTTGTATTTTGCCTAAACAAGTTCATTTTTGAGCCGCTTATGAAAGAAATTTGATTTACTAGTCTATCTCACGCAAATGTGGCGAAAATCCTGCCTGCTTTTAAGTTATTTGCCAAATGATTATTTTTATTTTGATTTCTTTTAATGATTTTTTTTATCTTGTTTAGTTATATAATACTCCTGAGTAATGTGTGAAGGGTAGAGCAAATGACCCGGGTAGCTATACATGATGCCTAAATATTACAAATTATAGAAGAATTGGAGCTCAGTACGTCGGCATGAGTCTAAATTCACTTCAAAAGACTTCTTTTCATAGTATAAAACAATTCATGTTGTTATGAAAACTAAAATTGATCTTTTGTTTTAAAAAATAGCTGAAGTGAAAATTTGATTTGGTTTGACAAAGTTGTTTATCAGTTGGACTCAATCAGGCTAAACATAGCTAAAAACAAAACAATAACATGGCGAGATGCGGGATTCGGGCGAATTTCTTTTTGAATGCGTGCTTAACGTTACTTAGTAAAGTTTGGGCTTTATTCTTTATAATGTAAGCAGTAGAATACTACAGGTTACTTAATTTTTTGAACTTTTCTTCGTCTACTACCATTGGTTTAAGGAATAGTATTGTGGTCAATACTTTTTCAACACAAGTAAAACTTTGCTTTTGCAATAGAAATGCGCATAATTGGCTGTGCTCATGCATGTGTACTCATGCACTTGTGCTCATGCACACAAAGATGGCACTACTTTACAATATTTACACTTATTGAACGAAAGTCCGTAAGTTCTTCATTAGACGACAAAATACCACGATATTTGATTGTTTGTTTGTATGTCTCGCAAACTGTTGTAATAATTGACCGTTTTTAATCAAATTTGGTTTTCGATTAGTACTAATTACGTTAGAAAACATTTAATTAGCCAGATTTGTATAGTTTTTGGAGAAAATACAAAATTGGGGCCAGTATGGCGGAACACTTTAAAATTATTTTTTTGTGAAAATATTAATCTCTGCTGTTTGAAAAAAATTCTGGCGCGGTGGTCCGCATGTCGGGCGAATTTCCTTTGGATGCGTGTTTCCGTGCTAAACAACCCATTTCTTGCTTAAGGCTCCGGTTCATGCTTTAGAACCTAAGCAGTTACTCAATTGTCAAGCACTGCTCGTTACTCATTTTGTCTGTATTTTTCAAAGGAAATGCGCATTATTATCCAGTTGGTTGTACAAAACTATGCCTCTAAAATTATAAGTACGCACTATTATTTGCACTAGTTTAAAGCTTAGTTACTTATCTTTAAGCTTAGTCAGTTATCTTTAAAGGTTTTAGCGCATTTCCTTTGGAAAATACAGAAAAAATGAGTAACGAGCAGTGCTTGACAATTGAGTAACTGCTTAGGTTCTAAAGCATGAACCGGAACTTAAGCAAGAAATGGGTTGTTAAGCACGGAAACACGCATTCTACATGAAATTCGCCCGACAGCGGACCACCGCGCCGGAATTTATTATTTAGTAGTTTGTAAACTTATATAATGTAAACTTAATGTAATATACTAATACTTATAAATATAATATGTAATACTATAAATACTATAATACTAATAATATATAATAATATAATATGTAATACTTAATGTGTATAATGTAAACTTATATAATGAACTTATAAACTTATATAACTACTATAAACTAATAATATATAATAATAAATATGTAATACTTAATGTGTATAATGTAAACTTATATAATGTAGCACGGAAACACGCATCCAAAGGAAATTCGCCCGACATGCGGACCACCGCGCCAAAATTATTTTCTAGTTGTAAACCTATATTAATTAAAAAAACGATAAAAATTTATCATCCCTACCAGGATTTGAACCCAGGTACCCTGAACCCAGACCACTGCCATTCAACTCAGAGGCCCAAAAAACATAGAAAACGACACCCTACTCATAATTTAATTTTTTTACGACCGTAATTTTAATTTTCGATCATTTTTTGTGGTTTTTTCGACTTTTTGGTAACAGAGTGGTCGTATTGACTTCGGACCGGTTTCATTCGATTCAGCACCCAAAAATACATAGAAAACGACACCCTACTCAAAATTTATTTTTTAACGACCTAAATTTTGGATTTTTGTAATTTACAATGGTTTTTCCGACTTTTTGGTCACTTAGAGTGGTCGTATCGACTTCGAACCGGTTTCATTTGATTCAGCGTCTCAAAAACATTAATATTCACCTTTTTTGCGGCAAAAAATATTAACCCAAAATTAACAGGGCTAACCCAATTTAACAGGGCTATTCCCAGCTTCGTTAGCCTAGTTATGCGTAATGTTTTTTTAAAAATGCATTTTCCTCCAATATATTTTACTTCAATATATTGTTCTCTTAATATATTTTACTCCAATATATTGTACTCTTAATTTATTTTACTCCAATATATTGTACTCTAATTTATTTTACTCCAATATATTGTACTCTAATGTATTTTACTCCAATATATTGTACTCTAATGTATTTTCCTCCAATATATTGTACTCTAATGTATTTTACTCCACTATATTTTACTCTAATGTATTTTACTTATTGTACTCTAATGTATTTTACTCCACTATATTGTACTCTAATGTATTTTACTCCAACATATTGTACTCTAATGTATTTTACTCCACTATATTTTACTCTAATGTATTTTACTCCAATATATTGTACTCTAATGTATTTTACTTGAATATATTTGATTTCTCGTCAGTTTATTCTAATTGTTAATGAGATTAGTTAATACAAGTAAGTTTTCTCCAAGGTTTTATCTCGTACATCTTTTCTATTTGTGAATTCATTTCCCTCTCTCACTATGTCTTTGTTCTGAAATTATTCTCCCTGTTTATTGTTCTCTGTTTATTTTCCAACGTGTTGCTCGTGACTCCTCTAGTTGCTATTTAATCTAGGACAGCCCCTCGAACCGAACTCATCATGAATTTCCTCACCACAACTATATCTCATTGTCATCCTTTAACATGAAGTAAAAACAACCCTCACATCAATTACTCACCTTATGAAATGTTACTTGTGATTATGGCCTAATAAGACATGTTGAGGAATTTCCTTAAAGTATTCGTTTATAAGGTGATAATCGTCCTAATGTTCCAGTATAGACTTAAGTAATGATTAGTAGTTTTTCATGATAAAGGACCTCTAAAACGGATTCACATTCCTCAGTCTACCTTTCGCTATACGAGCCACTTCATTAGCGATTTTTTTTTTCAGAAATTCGCTAAAAGTGAATTTATATAAGAGTCGCAATTATGAATGATAGGGGGGGGGGGATAAACTTGAAGCCTTCCCAATGCAGGCTTGCTCTAGTTCAGCATTATTATAATGTCTCGATAATATCCAACATGCTAATTATTGATTAGCATTATGTTATTTCTGTTTCAACCTGTATTGTGCTTTACATGAAGGAACATTCTTTACGAACCTCACACTCTTTTACTGTCTTTAATATTGCGTCTCTTCTCAATATCATATGAAATATACTTAATTTCATTTAAATAATTTTTAATTAAAAACAATGCATTGAAAGAATTTATGTACAAAGTGTAAAATTATTATATATTAAGAGTTAATTAAATGTTAACAATAATTTAAAAATGTGAGTCCCCAATAGCGATTGCTGTAGTAGGCACACGGTCACTGCTCTGGGCTGGTGTGAGAAATAAGTCTAAAATACTATAATACGACACACGGCTAAAATCAGTTGACAGCGTGGGAAAATAATGCGAGGGAGCCAATGAGGTTATTCCTTGATGTTAAATCACTCCCTCAATTTCAAATCAGGACAACCTTATTGGTTCCTTGACACTATTATCCCACGCTGTCAACTGATTTTAGCCGTGTTTCGTACTATAAATAATTACATAAATAAAATTCAATATAAAATATAATAAAAATTTTGTATACTTCCAAGGAATCAGCTCTAATTAATGTTTGTGGATTGTAATAGGAGTTAATTATATGAATATGAAATATTATTTTCATATAGAGAAAGTATTGCGTCTCTTACTTACATCATATCTGTGGTAAGAAAGTATTTCGTCTCTTACTTACGTTATATCTGTAGTGAAAAAGTATTGCGTTTCTTACTTACGTTATGTCTATGATGAGAAAGTATTGCGTCTCTTACTTACATCATGTCTGTAGTGAGAAAGTATTGCGTCTCTTACTTACATCATACCTGTAGTAAGAAAGTATTGCGTCTCTTACTTACATCATATCTGTGGTGAGAAAGTATTGAATCTCTTACTTACATCATATCTGTAGTGAGAAAGTATTGCGTCTCTTACTTACATCATATCTGTGGTGAGAAAGTATTGAGTCTCTTACATACATCATATCTGTATTGAGAAAGATTGCGTCTCTTACTTACATCATATCTGTAGTGAGAAAGTATTGCGTCTCTTACTTAGGTCATATCTGTAGTGAAAAAGTATTGCGTCTCTTACTTACGTCATATCTGTGGTGAGAAAGTATTGCGTCTCTTACTTACATCATATCTGTGGTGAGAAAGTATTGAGTCTCTTACTTACATCATATCTGTATTGAGAAAGTATTGCGTCTCTTACTTACATCATATCTGTAGTGAGAAAGTATTGCGTCTCTTACTTACATCATATCTGTAGTGAGAAAGTATTGCGTCTCTTACTTACATCATATCGTGTAGTGAGAAAAGTATTGCGTCTCTTACTTCATATCTCTAGTGAAAAAGTATTGCGTCTCTTACTTATGTCATATCTGTGGTGAGAAAGTATTACGTCTCTTACTTACGTTATATCTGTAGTGAAAAAGTATTGCGTTTCTTACTTACGTTATGTCTATGATGAGAAAGTATTGCGTCTCTTACTTACATCATGTCTGTAGTGAGAAAGTATTGCGTCTCTTACTTACATCATACCTGTAGTAAGAAAGTATTGCGTCTCTTACTTACATCATATCTGTGGTGAGAAAGTATTGAGTCTCTTACTTACATCATATCTGTATTGAGAAAGTATTGCGTCTCTTACTTACATCATATCTGTAGTGAGAAAGTATTGCGTCTCTTACTTACATCATACTTGTAGTGAGAAAGTATTGCGTCTCTTACTTACGTCATATCTGTGGTGAGAAAGTATTGCGTCTCTAAATTACATCATATCTGTGGTGAGAAAGTATTGCGTCTCTTACTTACATCATATCTGTGGTGAGAAAGTATTGCGTCTCTTACTTACATCATATCTGTGGTGAGAAGTATATTACGTGGTGAGAAAGTATTGAGTCTTTTACTTACATCATATCTGTATTGAGAAAGTATTGCGTCTTTTACTTACATCATCTGTATTGATAAAGTATTGCGTCTCTTACTTTCGTCATATCCATGTTGAGAAAGTATTGCGTTATAAAACTCAATTATAATTTTATTTGAGGTAACATTTTTAATGCTTCCTAAAGTATTGTTTGGACGAATACTGACAGTACCAATAATTGGAAGGATCATGTCGAGATCATTTTTCTTATTCTTCAGTGAAACCTGTTCTTCAGACATCGTCTCCTTTTAAAAAAGTAACAACCTTCAACTTAAAACAGTTAACCTAACATAGAAAAAAAAATCAGACCCATAAACGTGAGTAAAAAAACACGTAAAATAAAGAACACGTAAAATAAAATGTCTTGCATCCTTAACCGGAGGGTTTTTTTCATTTTAAAGTGAAATTTTTTATGAGTTTAATGAAGGACTATCTGGTCCTTGTGACCCTTTAAGCACTTTCTAATTCTTATGGTTTGTTGGTACTTTGGTTGATTCAACAGGTTGGTTAGCTCTGGATGTAAACACTTTGTCTAAATTACATGTTATCATCCTTAATAAGCACTTGGTATTCGAGTTACTTATATTGAGTCTCTTACTTACATCATATCTGTATTGAGAAAGTATTGCGTCTCTTACTTACATCATATCTGTAGTGAGAAAGTATTGCGTCTCTTACTTACATCATACTTGTAGTGAGAAAGTATTGCGTCTCTTACTTACGTCATATCTGTGGTGAGAAAGTATTGCGTCTCTTACTTACATCATATCTGTGGTGAGAAAGTATTGCGTCTCTTACTTACATCATATCTGTGGTGAGAAAGTATTGCGTCTCTTACTTACATCATATCTGTGGTGAGAAAGTATTGAGTCTTTTACTTACATCATATCTGTATTGAGAAAGTATTGCGTCTTTTACTTACATCATCTGTATTGATAAAGTATTGCGTCTCTTACTTTCGTCATATCCATGTTGAGAAAGTATTGCGTTATAAAACTCAATTATAATTTTATTTGAGGTAACATTTTTAATGCTTCCTAAAGTATTGTTTGGACGAATACTGACAGTACCAATAATTGGAAGGATCATGTCGAGATCATTTTTCTTATTCTTCAGTGAAACCTGTTCTTCAGACATCGTCTCCTTTTAAAAAAGTAACAACCTTCAACTTAAAACAGTTAACCTAACATAGAAAAAAAAAATCAGACCCATAAACGTGAGTAAAAAAACACGTAAAATAAAGAACACGTAAAATAAAATGTCTTGCATCCTTAACCGGAGGGTTTTTTTCATTTTAAAGTGAAATTTTTTATGAGTTTAATGAAGGACTATCTGGTCCTTGTGACCCTTTAAGCACTTTCTAATTCTTATGGTTTGTTGGTACTTTGGTTGATTCAACAGGTTGGTTAGCTCTGGATGTAAACACTTTGTCTAAATTACATGTTATCATCCTTAATAAGCACTTGGTATTCGAGTTTGTTATTATTTATTAGAAAATTAGTGAAGGTGTGGATATTACGTGTAATAGAAGTCATCAGATGTGTAATAGAATAGCGAGTGTCAGATGATGGTGAGTTCTCGAACAACAGAGAGTCTTTACAGTGCCTCACTAAGAGGTCCAACAATGTCATAAGCGAGTGTCGCGTATTACTGTCGTGGAGATGGGAAATTTTGAATCTCAAATATTCAAAATTTATTTTTACTTTTTATTAAAATAATCTAACGATGACATCAGACACAATCTGCGTGACCCAAATGTGGTGCGATTGTCAAAATTGTGGCTATTTTTCGTGAGACGAAAATTATTACTGTCGCGCCACCAGGTTAATGAGAAAACATTAAGACGTAAACAAAGCATAAGATGACGAAGGAAAATTAATATAAATTATATCGAAAGTGAATATTTTCGATATATTTATTGCTGTTTATTCAGTTGATTTTTAAGTGCTGCTTCTCTTCTGTGGCAGGACAGTTTTAAGAAAATAAAATAAAAAATAAAATGCCCGTTTTAGGGCCTTTCGGCCCATCAGGGTATTCACCCTGCGGGAACCACCTCAGGTGGGTTGCATCTAATAGACTCTAAGAATTATTCTTAAGAAGAATGATTTTAAATTCGTTTGGGTTTCACTGTGGAAACGAAAATGATTCATCATCTATTTTGGTATCGTCACTCTATGGAAGCAAAACGGATTTACCATATGTTGACATCGTCACTGTTGCAAGACTCATCCCTGATAAGCACGAAATGCTTGGTGATTTGATAATATTCTTGCTATGCAATGTTAGTGCCTATGTTGTCATGTATTATATATTGTAATATTATACTAACATATAATCTGCTTAAAGTCATTTTATTTCCATTTTAATTGACACATCTGTCAAAACTATGAGTAAACAGGTTGTCAGTACAAAATATACTGACTACGACAGAACTCGCTTTTAGCATGATACACTAAGCGAGTGTTTATATTTTCTTCTTTTTTTCTATCTTCTTGGTCGGGCTATAATATTCTATATTTTATCAAAGTAAATATAAAATAAATGACGCTGTATAATATCCTATTTATATCTCTGAGTACCCAAAGAATAATCAGAAATAAATAATACCATAGAGTTAATAGAGATCAGCTGTTAACCTCTATATAGACTCCACTTTTGACCTTTCTTTCCTATGAACTAACCTTACTAAACAAAACAGTTGATATCTACATATGTCAACTGTTAACCAAGTATTACCTTAAACATATCCTAAACTGATTCGCCTATATTGTTGCTTGTGTTATATCTTTACTTATTCGCGATTCAAGACTGTAGCAGCGCCACTGTCGCTGATAAGAAATTTATAAAGAAAGGGTGATTATTGTTAAAGTTCATAGTTTTGGTTTTTCTTATTTGTGACGATTATTTCTTTAAATTTTTTCTCGAAGTGTTTTAATTTAATTAATTTTAGGGAGTATGCATCCAGTAGAATCACTATTTCATTGAAAAATAGGGTTTTAATTGAGTGATAAGAAGGTGAAAATCTCAATTACTTGTATTTGAAATCAAGTAAAAGTTTGTTTTTGCTATAGAAATGCGCATATTGATACCGTTGGCTGTGCTCATGCATGTGTGCACATGCATGAGCACAGCCAATTATGCGCATTTCTATTTCAAAAGCAAAGTTTTACTTGTGTTGAAAAAGTATTGACCACAATACTATTCCTTAAACCTACGGTAGTAGACTAAGAAAAGTTCAAAAAATTAAGTAACCTGTTGTATTATACTGCTTATAATTATTTATTTATAATTATTTATAATAATTATTATAATAATTATAATTATTATACATTATAAAGAATAAAGCCCAAACTTTACTAAGTAACGTTAAGCACGCATTTAAAATGAAATTCGCCCGAATCCCGCATCTCGCCATGTTATTGTTTTGTTTTTAGCTATGTTTAGCCTGATTGAGTCCAACTGATAAACAACTTTGTCAAACCAAATCAAATTTTCACTTCAGCTATTTTTTAAAACAAAAGATCAATTTTAGTTTTCATAAAAACATGAATTGTTTTATACTATGAAAAGAAGTCTTTTGAAGTGAATTTAGACTCATGCCGACGTACTGAGCTCCAATTCTTCTATAATTTGTAATATTTAGGCATCATGTATCCTTAAACCTATGGTAGTAGACGAAGAAAAGTTCAAAAAATTAAGTAACCTGTATACTGCTTACATTATAAAGAATAAAGCCCAAACTTTACTAAGCAATGTTCGATTTTAAAAAATAATCTTATAAATGAAACTATTAAATTAAATACTAATACCGAGATGACACATTGCACAATTGCATATATTATATAGACTACATGTGTACTATCAAATCCGTCTCTCATATTTGATGATTACAAAAAAATGATTAAGGTTAATGACGTTTTAAAATATATTTATCTAATAGCCTAACTCGACTTAAAGATCGATTTATAACTCTCTAGGACGATAGAGACTCATACAGACACATGAAGTCGATACAAAAGATATGACGTTATAATCGATAGTGTGAGACGAGGCGATACATAATCCGCTAAATACATAACAAAATTCCATGTAAAAATAAAGACCAATTGAACAACGAAAATGTGGCCGGAGAGGACCTCAGCGAGTTATAAAAGCAATAAATACCATAGCGAGGAGTCAATGTAAAACAAAATTCCTAGTAGTTACAAATTATACGAAACAACGACAATGCGTAATAAACTGCGTAGGCTTCCGCGGTTATTGTCATGAAGATTTAGGTCTTCCGGTGGTGACCGCGTTAGTTCAGTTTTGTCCCTGAAGATGCCTCTCACAGTGGAAGCGAAACGTCGGATTTTTCATCTACATTAACGCGCTCACCACCGGAAGGACCTAAATCTTCCTTCAGGTCACCTAAAGGAAGACCTAAATCTTCCTTTAATTTCCAACAATGCGGCCTTGAAGCGGCCACAGGAAGGCCCTCAAGCAAGGCGCCGAGCTAACGCCCTTCGTCTTAAATCTCCTGGCAATATTTTTGCCATTAATCGCTTTACCGATTTTTTAAAAAATATTAAAAATGACATATCAAAGTAGGTTAAAAATGTGACGTCATACTATTTTCATGCCAATCTGAGAAAATCTTCTAGAGCTATCGAATCTCAAACGCGCGCGCGCGCACACACACACACACACACACACACACACACACACACACACACACACACACACACACACACATATATATATATATATATATATATATATATATATATATATATATATATATATATATATATATATATATATAAATGTATATATTATGTATAAATTTATTTATATAAGTTATCAGTAATTAGCTTTCAAATGGTTCAAAAGGCGAATTATGTAGTGACCTTTACTTGATCCTGTTTAATATTCAGTAAGTATATAATTATATTTAAATTGTTTTTAAAAAGTGGGAGACACTGACTAGTGTTGAAAGAAATCAATACAACGATGAATCCGGAATTTGGCAGTGTCTGGCTCACCTCCTCGCTCGGTCCATTATCAGATAAATATTATCTTTTTGTTTTTATCCGCTAGCATTTCATTTTGACTTCAAAATTATTATGTTTGTTGTTTTGCCAAAATATGGAGTTTTGCCAAGTGGTGATTAATGATTGTTTTATATTTCAAGATGTATTTAAGACGAAAATCATGTTATGTATCAATGTATCGCTATTAAATGGTCAGTCGCCTTGCTTGTCATGTTTACTTTTCACTTGTCTTCTGAGCTAGATAGTTCAAACTTGGCCCAATACTCAACTTTTATCAGTTTTGATTGTGCTTCCTGACGGATCAAATTTGAAACATCTTGTGTACACGCGGTAAAATGTTAAAAATTTAAGTAATGATCCAATTAGCATTGGGTAACCAGTGGTCATCATATTCTGTAAGTAAGTCGTAAGTAAAAGTTGCCGAGATACCTCTACCTAATCTTTGTCGTGAAAACATTATAGTAATCTGTTGTCAATTTTTTTAATTTTTCTTTCTCTTGATGATTCTTTTGGGAAAGGAATTCCCAAATTATAATAGGTGAATACAATGATTATGTAGATCAAGCAAAGAATTGTGTAATACAGAAAAAATACGACACAAAAAAGATGTGAATATGAACAGCAGAAAGCACATTGCGTCTATTACGCGAATCAGTTTAATCCTTGTAACATCGTAAGTTTTAAAGCAATTTAACTTGTTTTTAGTTTTATAATTTAAATCAAAGTGTTTAAATGTGTATTACTACATGAAATGTTCGTTTCATTATTCTTAGATCGTCTGATATGTAAATCTTTGTTTAATATTTTATAAATATGGTTACATTTCCTTATAATTATTACCTGCGTTATAACCTTTGACTTACGTTAGCTATTTAATGAGAAGTGAGTAGTTGCTACTCTGACTGTTTTAAAGAACGTGTTTAGAAAAAGCTGATGGTTTGGAAGTAGCATGTGGCTAGAAGCGAGGTCAGCACTCCCGCCTGCAATCAGACCTGCATCATCAACTTATCTTGTCAAGTCCTGATTAATGATAACTGACTGCGCCAACTTCATTCTATTCCAACTTGAAAGAAATTAAAGCTCGCATTAACAACTGCTACAACGAACCGTTATAAACGTATTAGGCAGTTACATCTATTCAATTTGAAATCTATTGATATTACTCAGTAGTGTATGAATTTTGAACCTCTATCATTTGCAAATGATGACTAGGACAGACAACAGACGTCTTCGTATCCCCGATGCAATTTAGTCTTATATTTGCAAGTCATCATTTAGCGAATTACCTTTAAAAAAAATCGTTGATGGGATAGGCGTCATGGCGGGAGTTGAACCTCGGACCGTGGCACATATTTCTTCCAAAGGTCCCTGATTACAAAAAAATACGTTTTTCATAACTTTATATATATATATATATATATATATATATATATATATATATATATATATATATAATATATATATATATATATATATATATATATATATAATCCAGTTGTCCAGTTGTTATATATACATATATATATATATGTAGTCCCAGTTGTTCGTTATAGTAAGTTACCCTATGTCAAAGGTCTAAGTGAGGATCTTGGTAAAATTTTAAGGAGAGAGGTTGGTGTAACTTGCGCTTTTTATTCTAAGAGTAAAATTCGTTCTTTGTTCACGCCTCTTAAAGATGAGATTCCTTTGCCATTAAAGTCCAATTTTATATACCGTGTTAATTGTACTGACTGTGATACTTGTTATATTGGGTTAAGTACTCAATATCATAAAAGCAGGAAGTACCAACATGAATACTCAGTAAGGGATGTATTGCCTGTAAACTATGTGCGTAGAACTGCCTTAGCTATCCATGCTTTCAATTTAAAACATCACTTTGATTTAGATAACATGACTATCCTACGTTCTGATCCTTGTGAGGACAGATTAAAGTGGTTGGAAATGCTGTATATCAAAAAAACAAGTAACCTGTAATTATCGTACTGATATAAATGGATGTCTAGGCAGTTACAATCATATTATAAAGCCATTATAGTCTTTTCACCTTATTTCATTCTATTTATTTATTTACTTACTTTATTTTATTCTATTCATTTATTTACTTATTTCATTATTTATTTATTTATTTTTATTAAATTTATTTTATTTTATTTTTATTTATTTATTTCGTTTTGTTCTTCCTGGGAGACTAAGGAGTGGCAAACCTTGGTGTGGCACCTTAGGAAGGGCGGGATGTTTTCTAAGAGACCTTGGTAGTGACAGTACCTTGGTGTGGCATCTTAGTTTTAAAGGGGGGGCCTAGGAACAAGGTTGTGGCGGTCTTGTTGTGGCATCTTAGGTCGGGGGGGTTTTTATTATTTATTTATTTTTATTATCATTCTTAATTCATTATTTTTTATTTATTTATTTAATTTTTTTTTTTTATTTATATATATATATACACTTTTTTTTTTTTTTTTATCCTTTTGGTTTATATATGTTGGCTACATTGATTTGGGGTTATTTTAAGTTTTGCCAATGCCTCCTGTGTCTTGGATATAGAAGGCCTTGTCATAAACTTCTTCTTAGTTTAGTTTCATGTTGTCATTTCTATTTTAACCTTCGTTGACTGTACTTCTTCTGCTTTTATATTGTGACTTTTTTCATTTTTTAACTTTTATCATGTTTTATTAGTTTGTACCTTCAATGTTTTTAACTTTTACTTTGTTTTTTAATTCATTTTTATGACAAATTATTTTAAATTAATGGACTTAGTTTTTATTTTTTTAAACTTTTATTTTAAATTTTGCATGGGTCTCCTGGCCCATAGTAGATGAAGACTGTGATTATTTCGTAAGTAAAATGTTTTATTTTATTTATATAAAAATATTTAAATTAAGTTCTCTAATTTCTTGGTTTATTTTTGTTATTGCTCATTCTTATTTAATTTATCTATTTTTCATTTTACACTATCTAAATAGATTGATGTTATCTTGTGTTGCAAAGGGCCCTGATGAAGAATTTGTAGTTAAATTCGAAACGTTGGCGAGAAATAAATATATAGTTTTCATGTAAAGCTGTGTTTTTATTCATAACCTTATCCCGAGATTGGTGGAGGCGCGTACATATATAGAGGTTGAGAAATTTATCGGAAAAAAGTTTTTGGGACGTTGAGTAAGATGGGATTTTATGAGGACATTGAAAGAGCGTATGGAGTGCTAGTAAGAAGAGAATTCAGGAGTTGGAATAGATATGTCATCAAGTTAGCTAAGATTTCTGCCAGACGAATATATTTACTTAAAAGTCGAAAGGACGGTGTTTATCCAAAGCATGTGTCGAATTACTTCGCTTCTTTGAATTCCTTAGTCGACTGTGACAGCCCATTCAATAAAGATGTAGGAAATCTGGTAGAAGGCTTTAAACGTAAGGTTTTATCGTTGGAAATAAAAGTGACAATTTGGAAAATAGGTAAGTTTAATAACTTTATCCTTAGCTGTAAAAATGCTTTGAGAGACTTGGTTCCTGCTGCTGTAATCGCTGATTTTGAAGACAGCCAGTTAATGGTTCGAGACAAATTTTTTACAAAGAGTTTGAATGGTTTGGAGGGTAAATACCAAGATATGGTGGAAGAGATCATCGTTCCTAACGAGACAGAAATAGAGTGGATTGATAAGTGCTTTGTTAATCGCACAGATGTCGAAATACCGGAAGTCGTTAAGAAATGTCTGTGTCGTGGTGAGAAGTTTAGTCTTCCTATTGGCAAAGGAAACTTCCCTGCTGAAGACTTTATTGCTGATTTGGAGATTTGCTTTGACGGAAACATAAAGGATGATGAGGACAAAAAGAATGCTGTGCGTAGTCTCTGTGTCAATAAATTGACAAATTTCTGTCGAAAATTAAGTACTCTTGATCAAACCGTTGTTGAAACCACCATTATTAAGGAATACAAGGCCACAAAGAAATTTTTGGCAGCAAAATGAGGATATTTTTATTGTTCGAGCCGATAAAGGAAACAAAACAGTAGCCATGAAGAGAGAAATGTACAACAGAAAAATGAACCAGCACTTGGCCGATGGAAATACTTACCTTAAATATGGTAGGGATCCCACTTCTACTTACCAAACAAAATCAAATGGTTTTTTCGAGAAATTAGTTAATGATAAGTATATTTCTAAACAATTTGGAGAGAGCCGTTTAATTTTCAATGCTGTGGCTCCCAGGTTGTATGGGGTGCCTAAAATTCACAAGAACAAGCCCATGTCGGAAGGTGATGACATGCGGCCAATTGTCTGTTGTATTTTGAGTCCAACCTACAACCTGGGAAAGTTCATTGGGGATATCTTAGGTGAGGTTTGTAATTCACATCAATACGAGTTAAAAAATTCTTATGAATTTAAAGAATCTATTAGCAACGTAGTTGTTCCACCTGATTGCATACTTGTGTCGTTTGATGTGGTTGCACTTTTTACCAATATTCCTCATGACTTGGTCCTAGCAATAGTTTCCACAAGGTGGGTTGAAATTAGTGCTTTCACTGAGATGCCTAAAGATAGGTTCTTAGAAATCTTGAATTTCTTGTTAACGTCTGGTTACTTTTTATTTGATAATCAAATTTATAAGCAATTGTTTGGAGTACAAATGGGATCTCCTTTAGCACCTGCTTTGGCTAGGTTAGCTATGAACTATATTATATCAAACACTGTGGCCCAGTTAGCTTATATAATGTATCTTAAAGCTTATGTAGATGACACGTTTGCTATTATTCCTAAAGATAAGGTAGAAGAGTGGTAGATAAGTTAAATAGTTTTCACTCTCGCTTACAGTTCACTTTTGAAATAGAAAATGATAGTGGTGACATACCCTTTTTAGATACTAAGGTAGTTAGGAGTGAAAATGGTCGTTTGGTTTTGGATTGGTATCAAAAGCCTTGTTGTTCGGGTAGGATTCTTGGTTTTGATTCATACCACCCCTTCCACCAGAAAGTAAATTGTGTCACTAATCTTATGACCAAAATTATATCAATCAGTGATAACACCTTTATAAACAAGAATAAACTATTGGTTAGAGATATGTTAATAAGAAACAAGTATCCGGTTGGGTTAATTAATTGTCTATGGGACAAATCTTTGTCTAGGGTTAATGATGTTGATATTGCGCAAGAACAACCAGGGCCAATCGTTAATACTGACAACCCAGTTGTTCGTTATAGTAAGTTACCCTATGTCAAAGGTCTAAGTGAGGATCTTGGTAAAATTTTAAGGAGAGAGGTTGGTGTAACTTGCGCTTTTTATTCTAAGAGTAAAATTCGTTCTTTGTTCACGCCTCTTAAAGATGAGATTCCTTTGCCATTAAAGTCCAATTTTATATACCGTGTTAATTGTACTGACTGTGATACTTGTTATATTGGGTTAAGTACTCAATATCATAAAAGCAGGAAGTACCAACATGAATACTCAGTAAGGGATGTATTGCCTGTAAACTATGTGCGTAGAACTGCCTTGGCTATCCATGCTTTCAATTTAAAACATCACTTTGATTTAGATAACATGACTATCCTACGTTCTGATCCTTGTGAGGACAGATTAAAGTGGTTGGAAATGCTGTATATCAAAAAAACAAGTAATACCTGTAATTATCGTACTGATATAAATGGATGTCTAGGCAGTTACAATCATATTATAAAGCCATTATAGTCTTTTCACCTTATTTCATTCTATTATTTTATTTACTTACTTTATTTTATTCTATTCATTTATTTACTTATTTCATTATTTATTTATTTATTTTATTAAATTTATTTTATTTTATTTTTTATTTATTTATTTCGTTTTGTTCTTCCTGGGAGACTAAGGAGTGGCAAACCTTGGTGTGGCACCTTGGAAGGGCGGGATGTTTTTCTAAGAGACCTTGGTAGTGACAGTACCTTGGTGTGGCATCTTAGTTTTAAAGGGGGGGGCCTAGGAACAAGGTTTGTGGCGGTCTTGTTGTGGCATCTTAGGTCGGGGGGGTTTTATTATTTATTTATTTTTATTATCATTCTTAATTCATTATTTTTTATTTATTTTTTAATTTTTTATTTTATTTATATATATATACATTTTTTTTTTTTTTATTATCCTTTTGGTTTATATATGTTGGCTACATTGATTTGAGGTTATTTTAAGTTTTGCCAATGCCTCCTGTGTCTTGGATATAGAAGGCCTTGTCATAAACTTCTTCTTAGTTTAGTTTCATGTTGTCATTTCTATTTTAACCTTCGTTGACTGTACTTCTTCTGCTTTTATATTGTGACTTTTTTCATTTTTTAACTTTTATCATGTTTTTTAGTTTGTACCTTCAATGTTTTTAACTTTTACTTTGTTTTTAATTCATTTTTATGACAAATTATTTTAAATTAATGGACTTAGTTTTTATATTTTTTAAACTTTTATTTTAAATTTTGCATGGGTCTCCTGGCCCATAGTAGATGAAGACTGTGATTATTTCGTAAGTAAAATGTTTTATTTTATTTATATAAAAATATTTAAATTAAGTTCTCTAATTTCTTGGTTTATTTTTGTTATTGCTCATTCTTATTTAATTTATCTATTTTTCATTTTACACTATCTAAATAGATTGATGTTATCTTGTGTTGCAAAGGGCCCTGATGAAGAATTTGTAGTTAAATTCGAAACGTTGGCGAGAAATAAATATATAGTTTTCATGTAAAGCTGTGTTTTTATTCATAACCTTATCCCGAGATTGGTGGAGACGCGTATATATATATATATATATATATATATATATATATATATATATATATATATATATATATACATATATATATATATATATATATATATATATATATATATATATATATATATATATATATATATATATATATATATATATATATAATATATATATGTATACATTTATACATCAATTTTGACGTCATTAACCCGGTTTACTGAATCAGCTAATTTTTTAAAAAATCGGTAAAATTCAAGGTTTTTATTTTTCGCCGTGAAAAAGATCATTTTTGTGTAATTTAGGACGCTGAATCAAATGAATCCGGTCCGAAGTCGATAAGATAACTTTAAGTGACCAAAAAGTCGAAAAACTGTGATAAATTGCAAAAAAAAAACAAAAGTTACGGTCCATGAAAAATAAATTTTGACTAGGGTGTCGTTTAAACTGTTTTTTGAGGGCGCTAAATTGAATAATTTCAGCCCGGAGCCGATACGACCACTTAAAGTGACCGACCACAAAGTCGAAAAATGGTGGTCAATTACCAGAAAATCTAAAATACGGCCGGTAAATGACATATTAAGATTAGGAGAAAGTGTTTTTTGGGCCTGTGTGTTGAATGTGAGTGGTCTGTCTGGAGGTGATACGAGCGTTCAAAGCCAGGATACCTAGGTTCGAATCCTGGCAAGGATGATCAATTTACTGTCGTTTTTCTTAACTATACAAGTTTATATCTACAAAATAATTCTGGCGCGGTGGTCCGCATGTCGGGTGAATTTCTTTTGGATTAAGTGTTTCCGTGCTTAACAATCCCTTTCTTGCTTTGGATTGGTTCTGGTTTATGCTTTATTACATAAGGAGAGTAACTTAATTATCAAGCACTTTTTTTAATTAATTTTTTCTGTATTTTTGCGTAAAGATAAACGCTAACAGAGCTTTAAATTAGTGCAAACAATAGTGTGCATTGCCAACTTTAAAGGCACTGTATTGTATAATCAGTCAGATAATTAAGAGCATTTCCTTTTAAAATTACACTTGACTGATAAATAACTACGATTGATTGATATTTATTATGATGTTTATAGATATCTGTCAGCATAATACTGCGAATACTAAATAGGTTGTGTTCTTTACACCACTAATAGATTTCCTTTAACTATTAGAATGAGTTTTATAAATACTTTTTGGATCAAAAATGCTTACCATCTTCTTGTAGTTCAAGAGCCAGGCCTAAAAAAATGTGACTCATTTTGTACTACTTCAACCCAAATTTTTCTGAAAATATACCTTAAATTATGAAAGAAAAGCTTAGTGTGCCTATACAGAGTGGAGCCCTTCATATGAATGCGTTCGCTCAAAATATTAGAAAATCGCACTAATTCCAGTTTTTTGGCAATAAGTGGTTTCCTAAAGGTCGTGTGCAAAACACGAAGATAATATTGTTTAAAGCTAATAAAATTTCCTATTACACGAGTGTTATTTTGTCAAAATTGGATAACTACAACTATAGTTATGACATTTGTTTAATGGCCAAAAAAATGCACAAAAAGCCAATACTTTTTCAAAGAAATTCGCTGACTTTGCAGAAATTAACCATTTTTAGGTGTCTTTGGAAGGCTTTTCCAAAAATAGTTATGGCTCATAACTTTGGTTGCAGCCATCCGATTTTGATTATTAAACCCTCGTTTTATAGAACATTTTATCAGCTTTAAAAATGTTATCTTTATGTTTTGCACCCGACCCAAAGGAACCACCTATTTCAAGAATACTGAAATTTGTGCGATTTTATAAAATTTTGAGCATGCGCAATCATATGAAAGGCTCCACTCTGGATAGGCAGATTATGGTTTTTCTTCATAATTTAAGGTATATTTTAAAAAAATTGGTTCGAAGTAGCACTAAATGAGTCATATTTTTCTAGGTTAGGCTCTTAGACTATTAGTTTTCATGTTCTAAAAGCATGCAAAAAGGAGTTCAAAAAATAAAATGGAAAATTACAGAGGTTGGGATTAAGGGCATTTATGGGACACAGGTTTTTGACCTGAGTACTTAAGTCCCTTGTCAAAATAACGACATATTTTCTGACAGCTTTTATGACTACTGCAGTTAATTTACTATTTCTTGAAACTGCGTCACTCCAGACGGTGTCTATTTGTTCAAAGTTTTTGGAAAACCCGGAGTGACTTTGTTGTATTTGCCTTTACTCAATTCTCCTTGTAATTCTTGGTTGTTTACCTTTCTCAATGCTCCTTGTAATTCTTAGTTGTTTATGCTTTTGCTCAACGCTCCTTGTAATTCTTGGTTGTTTATGCTTTTGCTCAATGATCCTTGTAATTCTTGGTTGTTTATGCTTTTGCTCAATGCTCCTTGTAATTCTTGGTTGTTTATGCTTTTGCTCAATGCTCCTTGTAATTCTTGGTTGTTTATGCTTTTACTCAATGATCTTGGTAATTCTTGGTTGTTTATGCTTTTACTCAATGCTTTTGGTAATTCTTGGTTGTTACGAGTACACCTGTAGAAAAAATACCAAGGCATACATCCTAGATTATTTTAAACACACAGTCTTATTTTACTAAAACTTATTAATTAATGCTCAAAATTTGCGAAAACAAATATCGTCTTAAATATTTAAAACCTACCCTACTATAGAACCAAAAATATATTTTTATTTCAAGACTATTTCTCCCTTCCAAAGGGTAACTGGTTATCATTTTATTAAGCACTTACAATGCTTCATGAAGGCTGTATTGAAGTAGTAAGTTGCTTATGAAATGATAAGTTGCTAAGACTATAATAGTTGCTTGATCTAACTTGACTATAAAACAGTTTCTTACTAAGCTAGAAAACAGGTTCTGCTTTAGCTTCAAATATCTAAGACGTATGTTTTATTGTACAGAAACTATTTTAAACTAATACCTTATTCTTAATTAGTAACACAGATAAAACTTTTAAAAACAGTTAATTAATAAGATGTAGGTTGAAATATAGGTCAGTAGAATCAGAATCAGGTTCACTTTTACACATGACTGTACTTTAGATTAATTAGTATCTCTAATATTTTTATATGCTCACTAATAGTACATAATCTAATTTTGGAATAAAATAGACTTGAACAGAACTATATTGTCAGATATACGTATGCTGTTTAAATGATGTTTGTGTCCTGTGTTATAATTTATTAATGGTCCAATTACACTGCGTGTAATTGGACATTAAGGTGTTCAAATGTTGCATGTTATATTAGCGTTATCTTATCATTTTCAAGGGTAATAGTACTCAGTCCTCACGTGCGGGGTTCTATTACCTCCATCATTGTACCTTTGTACCCTTGATATATTATTTTAATACATTGTAAATATAATACATTTATCTGATACTAGAATATTTTGGATACGTAAAGCCATATGGACTGTGCCTCATTATTCACTTGAACATATTAACAGGTGTCATGGATTGCTTGATTTGAATCAATTGTAAGGTCCATTTCTGAGGTCATTTCCCTGTCTTGTCCTGTATTAGAAGCATACTGCGTCATTAATAGCAAATTTCCAAATGTAATAGTCAACAACTTTGATGTATTTTTATACAAATTATAAATATAAAAACAATAACATTGTCACTAATGATGGTACAATTTGTTTTGACTTTCTAATTTTGCTGTGTAGATATTAAGTTTCAGCTCGATCTATTAGTTTTCCATTTTTAGTGAATTTTTGTTGAGTTACTGTGGGTTAATGACGTCATAAAGTTTTCATAAACAATAAATTTAGACCTTAGAGTGAGCGTGAATGGAGTCCATTATAAATAATGAAAGAAAAGAAGTCTCTCCACAAAATAAAACTTTATTGGCAAAGCGCTTTCAACCTAACTAGAGGCCATCATCAGTGCAAAACCTAACAAAAAAGCAAATAAAATAAGTAAAACACGATTTTTGTTAGGTTTTGCACTGATGATGGCCTCTAGTTAGGTTGAAAGCGCTTTGCCAATAAAGTTTTATTTTGTGGAGAGACTTCTTTTCTTTCATTATTTAATAAATTTAGAGTTTCGTTTTGAGAGAAAACGTTCGAAACTTATCGTAAACATTTGAACCCTCCTTCTCATGACTCCAATCTCATAAGATCATTTTTCATTTGAAAAGTCGTTAAATCCAGCAGTAATACCGTCAAATGCTTAATTTAGAAAATTGAGATCTAGAAAATGAATGTTGTGTATTCTGGTGATCTCGGCAAATACGTTATTTAATTTATTTCTTTGTTTTTCTCTCTGCTATTAGAAGGGAATGCATTGTTACTGCAGATAATAAGGCTTCTAATTTTTTCAGATTTTTAGCTGCCGAGAATCTCAAACGATGTACGTGTAGCTAACTTGAAACAATTCAATGAGTTGACACTATATAATTGTGCGAGAGACACCTAGTAAATGTAACAAGCAAAATGCAATGATACATCATTCGATATTCGTCATCATTGATGGCTCGACATAATGTCATGTCTTACTCTGTTTCGTTACGTTAGTGGGACATGACATTATGTCGTGCCATCAATGATGACGAATGTCGAATGATGAAACAGTTCCCAGATGTAGCATTGCATTTTGCTTGTTACATTTCCTAGGTGTCTCTCGCACAATTATATTGTGTGAACTATTAATGTTTTGCAAAACTCGGTAATATCAAATGATATAATTCAATGAGTTGTTTGTTGTGAATGGAATTGATTATCGGACTGGAGGTCCGATAATCAAACGCTGGATTTAAATATTATTTTTGTTTCTTATGTGCTGAGAATATGTTTCAAATTGATGAAAAGTGTCGTTTTAATCCGTTGGGTATTGATTGAAATCAAATACCTTGAAATATTTAATTTATTGTTCAACAAATTAAAGATATAAGGTCAGATTATACTAAGCCTGCAACAATACTCTATCATATGAATTGTGCTTGATCCGCGTATGTTTCGCTGACTCATTGCGAACTCAGCTGCTGTTTGTACACTTTTTGCTTATAGTGGAAGGCGAGAGCCAGGACTCCTTAAGATCAACACGCCTCTTGACAAGAAAAACTTCTTTAAAACTAAGATTCATTTACGTAGTTTTGAATAGAAAAAAAAAATTTACTATCTTTTTCTCTGCCGTACAAACATTACAAAACCTTGATGCTAACTAATCACAAGTTAGCATCTCTTCATGATAACATGTACGTATTTAATATATTTTATAATATTAATGTCATTGAACAATTAATTTATTATTTAATTAAAAAGGACTGTTGATACCTCTGAAAGGAAATTAGTAATTATTTGTTATTATATAACCTCTCATCATTTTCTTACCTCTGTAAATAATTGCTTTTTCATATAATTACTGTTTTAGTATTAAATGATTTTATTTATTAGACGGGGTCGAACAGTAATTATATTAAATCGAATATGCCAAGTTCGAAAACGGCGAACTATTTTTCTCTAATAATTGAACTATCGGAAAGAAGTGTCGCTACCTCCATCCTGATAAAAGACTAGCTTCTTTGATTATTACCTTTTCCAGCATTTTGGTCGCCGCTATAGTGGATTAAACTTTAAAATTTGTTAAACTGTCATGTAAAAGAGAAGTTTAGGTTCAAATTCAGCAGCTGGTTTATTTCTACTTTGATTAATATATTGGCAATAAAGCAAGTCGTAACCCCATTATTTTCTTATTAGATTTTTATATCTTTACATTATTTAGATGTTTCATTTCTAATATTATGTTCAATTTATTACTGCACGAAACTTAATATAGCTGCGAGATCAACTTGATAAATGTACAAGTATATCATTATAAAATATTTTACTATTTGCCATATTGTATGCTTTATTCAGTACGTCGTATATCTTCCAACAAGTATATTGAAATGAGAGACATAATGGAGTATCAGTCATTGTGGACATGAAACCAACAGATGCTGAGTTAGCATTGACTGGGACTGTGGCTACGGCTGCTAATAACTAAGCTGTTATAACGGTCTTATTTCTTATTAAATCTTCCTTTCTCTAGTTGTTAGTTGGTCACGAGTCTCTCAGTTCCCTTTATACGAAGGCCCTTGCCGTATCTTTCTCTTTCATTATTATTTTTTATTTAAATGTCCTTTTGTATTATTTTAATTCTTTTGTCATTTTTTTCTGATAAGTTAATTTTATTCTAAACATTATTTCTACTGATACAGAAAGTTCAGTTCGGACAGTACTCTGAAACACAAATTAAAGTGTAGATTGCTAAGTAAAATCTACTTTCCTAGAATAGGAGTTTTAGCCAATTTTCATCATGTTTTCCTAAACATTATTTCATTAATTGTGGCAATGTAAAATTCATTTATGCAAAGACCATTTTAATAAATTTAACCAATTTTAGGAAATTTTATTTTTATTTTAGATCACATAGTGTGTAAATCACTTACTTCGTAAATCTGTCCAATTAGACCATGAAGACCTTTTACAGCGTTTACTAACATGGCAACAGTCCGTAATCTTGCTTTGAGTCTGAGGTCCTTGAAAAGGTTTCGTAACTAACCATCACTCATTACCTGAGTTGTTACTCGTCGCACATTATGGTCTTTGTCTCCTCTTGAAATGGTTAGGGGTTAAAATACATCTGTTCTAGTGTAGGTATCTGATTGTAAGGTTTGTTACGCCACTGTTACTCGTGCAACGTCTTAGTCTTGTATTCGTAACAAAAACAAACATAAAGGTGATTAAATGATTTCTTATTGCTTTATTTCTCTTGTCTATTCGAAGCTCTTAATCCTCTCAGAGAATTCTTAAAGACTGAGTCTTAACATGATCTATTAAACTCTATGGCCCTTCTATGAAGGGCTTATGTAGCATGACATGTGCAAGATTAATTCTCGTTTTTTCTTTCACTGAATATAAGGTTCTGATCTTTAAAAAGATGATTATATAATAAAGCATTATTTGTCTGGTGTGATGCAATGTCACCAGGTTATCTGATTTCTATAGAGCTGTTGCTCCAATGAAGATCCAACGTGTGGTTCTCATCTCCCCTGTTGGTCTGATTAACTAGACACTCGTGATTAGAGCGGAGTACTATAATATTATCATCATGTTGTTTTCTTGTCTTCTATAATATGAAAGGAGTAATCGTTCTAGCAAACACTGTGTTTATTGAATGTAATTTTTTAGCACGCTAAAATCCATAATCTGTGTATGTATAGATGTTTGTGCGGTGCGGGTCTGTGTGTAGATGTTTGTGCGGTGCGGGTCTATGTGTAGATGTTCGTGCGGCGGGTCTGTGTTTAGATGTTGTGCGTGCGGGTCTGTGTGTAGATGTTTGTGCGGTGCAGGTCTATGTGTAGATGTTCGTGCGGTGCGGGTCTGTGTTTAGATGTTTGTGCGGTGCGGGTCTGTGTTTAGATGTTTGTGCGGTGCGGGTCTGTGTGTAGATTTTTGTACGGTGCGGGTCTGTGTATAGATGTTTGTGCGGTGCGGTTCTAGCATACAGCTACACATAGATTCACACATATGTGGGTCTATTATGTAGAACAATGAATTAGAAAAACTAAACTGAAAAAAACTGAACGAGAAATATGGGCGTCGGCCCGTAGCCGCTAGCCTCGTCCGCTCCGCGGCGTCGGCCCACCGGACACTTCGCGGACCGGGGGCCTCCCTGTGGCCCCCGGTCCGCGAAGCGTCCGGTTCAAGTTTTAATTCTCTAGCATAAAAACGCTGGGAGCTGCGATGGATATATATATATATATATATATATATATATAATATATATATATATATAATATATATATATATATATATATATATATATATATATATATATATATATATATATATATTTGTGTGTGTGTGTGTATTTCTGTATGTAGAATTTGTATTTTGTATTTCTGTATTGTTGTTGTTTTATATTATGTGTTGTTTGACTATTGTTCTTGTTACATGGCATTTTGCCATGTATCTAGCGAATATTCACAGCCTCTCAGGCCCGCAAAGCGGGCCTGAGAGGCTTTCTCACAAATTTAATTTAACTAATTAAGATATTATTAATACTCTATTATTAATAGTATGCTATAATATTAAAGTTAAGAAGCATTATAAACAAAAAATATATTCATGATTTTGTTTTTAAATAATAATACAGTTTCCGGCACTTAAGATTGTCTGATTGAGCTGAAACCGGTAGCAATCGTTTTAGAATGACTTCGACCATATAAAGACTACTTCGAGGTTCTTCCACTTCACGGGCCTGCTTAGCTCGGCGTGGTTCAGTGGAAGCCATTTTTGTCCTGTCTCTCTGGGACAGCAGGCTTACTAGGATGGAGCAAGAGGTAGAGGTCCCTCTTCTATACTATATCCCCACCCTCTAACACTACTGAACCAACAGATATCTTACGAGTCTTTGACCTAGACGTATATATATATTAAGACACATATATCGTTCGCCATACGAAAGGGTAGAAACTCTTACATACATATACATATATATATACAATATATATATAATATATATATATATATATATATATATATATATATATATATTATATATATATATATATATATATATATATATATATATATATATATATATATATATATATATATATATATATATATATATATATATATATATAAATAAACAATTTTCGGACATATATTTTTGTTATCAGGAAGCCAATAGGAACCGATTCCGCACACTCCCACCCTCAACTTTCGTCATCCGAACAACCTCATAAGCGTCATTTTCATAATGAAAATTCGCTAAAACTGATTACATGTTTGGAAAAATCTTAGCCAATGTCTCAAATTTGCGGCCAATTAGAACTAGAGTTTTCATCCCCCCCCCTCCTCTTTTAAAAACGTTCCTATAAAATAATTTAAAGAGCTCTATAAAGAAATTCAAGTTTTATAGTAGTGAAGTTATTCTAGAAGTTAAGTTAGTTTTAACAAATATATCATATAAACTAAAATAGTACTTGATTTATAAAAAGTTATTTTCTTTTATTCTTAATTACATCATAAAAGGCAGACAAAAAATTGACTGTGAATAATAAATCAAACAAAAAACTAGCCACGCACAAGCATTAAGGTGATGTGGCAAGTTCTGCTTTGTAAGCAGTTAATATTCTAAGTAGATCTAATAAATACTTTGTAGCCATATTGTATAAATTGTATAATTATTAGGCGAATTATTTTATATAAATGATTATTATTATATTCAGGCTACTAAGCCGCCGTATTTTTATGTTTTTCTAAATAGATAAGACGAGATAGGGCAAGTTCTGACAGCCTGTTTCTTTTACTTGAGCACTTACAGTTACCAGTTTGGTGAACGTTGTGATGACGCGAGAATTGGTTTGAAGTGGATGCAGCTGGTGTTTGTTAGTTTTTGTTCTTAAGAAGTGTTTAGTCAAGAATTTTAGAGTCAACATGTTGAGTTCAATTATCGAACTTGATGTACCGGTCCTGTTGGTACAGTCCTTAAATCAAGTATTTTAGAGAAGGTACCTGAACTTCTCCCAAGTCCTTGACTTGTTTCAAGGTCCTTTGCCAACATCTACTTTCCTTGTCCCTTTTAGAACGGCGCGAATTATATCTTAAAGAATAATATAACGGTATCCGAAATAATGGTCCACTATTATCGGCCTTTGGATTTCTCACGTCTTTATCGGAACAGTATAACACATAGTGTCGGAGCACTTACACGTCTTGCCCTCTTCACATCCTTCATATAATTGGGAGTCTGGAGAATTTGGCACATAATTCCTTTACATCGCTATCATGTTTTTACAGTATATATTTTGCAGTATAAGTACCTTCTCTATCTTCATATAACATATTCTATTAAACTACAACCTATAGTAACGTAATTTAAAAATAAATCTCTAATGTACCTCTTTTTAAAATCAATGGCGATAATAGAAACATCCCAGTCGTGCTTTTGAAAAGAAATTCAGGACTTCAACCGTGTTTTTCAAAATGCCCTTATTGATTGCCACAAACCTGGGTAATTTTAGTTAATTATGGAGCACAGAGCAAGAATATGAAGGTCTTTTCATGCTGCTTATGAGGTTATTTTGGCTGCTAAACGATTCCACCACATTCGGCGATAGACCACGATAACTATACCCAACAATATCCCACAGACCAATTCATGTCTTTTATAAGATAGGAAATAAGCTGTGGGCTCCTGGACTACTTAACAGTTTATAAACTAATAACAAGTCTCTTCACACTAACTGTTTTAATTACAAAACAAGAGCCGACTTTCGACCACTTCTGGCCATCCTCAGTCATGCAAAATTGAGTGCCGAGTTATATATAGTCCTTCAGAGGCATAGGACGCACACCTATGCCTCTGAAGGACTATATATAACTCGGCACTCAATTTTGCATGACTGAGGATGGCCAGAAGTGGTCGAAAGTCGGCTCTTGTTTTGTAATTAAAACAGTTAGTGTGAAGAGACTTGTTATTAGTTTATATATATACCACTTCACATTGCAGCAACCTATACTTAACAGTTTGTTAATTTTTACAATAGTAAAACAAGATGGCTGCCTCATAGGGAAATTTAAGCCAACCACCTGTCGGACAAGATGTGAACTACATGCCATGGCTGACAGTCATTTGTTTCCCTCTACTTGAGAAGTCACCCGTGGTGTAGTGGTTAAGGTACGCGGCCAATACACAGAATGAATGATACTTTTTCTGCTTCGTAGTTTAAAGTGTGTGGAGGTTTGGTTTAACAGTGAGAGCACGTGTTGTTCCCAGTTTTCACTTGGCTATAAAAGTCATTTATGTATGATTGCTTGAAAAAAGCATGAGAGGAACCATAGAAATTCACGGCTCTTCTGTCTAGATTAGATGAAATATACCTACACTTGAAAAGGAGTAGAACACTATCTTAGAGAGCTGGCAAAAAGGGCCCAACAACGTGGCCTACTTGCCTGGTAGTTACTACTACTCCCCCCATATTACTACTACTACTTCCCTCTACTTCTATTTGAAAATAGAATTATAAGTTTGAGTGGAATTAATTTGCTAGCTGCTATGTAAGATGTTGGTATTTGGTTTAAGATATGGTTTAATTGTGTCATAATTTGCTTTCTGACTTTAGTGAAAAGAAAACTTGGGAGCTTTCACGACTCGTACTATGCGCTGTTAATAACTTTTTACGCCCTGTACAAGGTCTAATGGCGTCCTAACTGGGGTTTTAAATTGTTATCTATTAATAAACAAACACACACACACACATATACACACAACATATATGTGTATGTATGTTAAAGTTAATAATTACATTCAATTTAATTATTACTGTCATCATAAAGTTATAAAATTCTTTATGAAGTTTAATCAATAAATACTGTTAATGTAGTTTTAAGAAGTTGAAGTCTTTGCCAAAGGAATAAGGTATAGGAATAAGTTTTAGGACGAGTTGGGGAGTTTTTTGAACTCTAAGTGACTACTTTACCTTGGGCAAGGTCGTTCTCATTAGGTTGTGTGTAACAGTATGTTCAGGTACATCAGGTCGATTCATTAACTACATGTACTTGTACACTTTTATCTACGGCTATTAAAAGCAATTCAAGTACCAAAGACTTCGCATCTACTTTCTTTATAACATTTTGTACTTCAGAGAAATGTTGCTTTATTGATTTAAATGGGTCAGAGCTTTCAACTTAACAAAAATTAATAAGAAAATGAACTGGTTAGTTTGTTTTAATTACCGTTGAGACGTCTGGAAAACTGTGTAATGTTAACAATATAAATGATTCAACTAATCAAATAAAACTTAGGTATTATAACTTTGAATGAAAATCTTTCCTTCCTTATCTATTGTTTATAATTAAGTTTACATGTTTAATTAATAATATAATATACATATAGTGTTGCTACAGCTTGGTGTTCTCTGTATTACCTGTGTATGAGTCTGTTTAATATCCGTAATCTAGGAAAAATCTTCTAACCAGTGTATTTTTTATTTTGGGAAATTTCTCGCACTTTCACAGTGTAAATGGAATGAATGAAACAAGCAAGAAAATCCCTGTCCTGTCTGATCCGAATTCTTTAATACTTTTGCATCTTAACTATATATTTTGTATGACCGAGGTTACCTAGATGTGGAATGAAAAGTTAAAAAACCTATGGAATTTCAACCAAATCTCTTCGCTGATGGAAATGTTTGTCTAACACTACAACTCTAGCTTCGCCGGCTTTCAAAAACGGGAGTTATCACCACCCATGACGTGTTATGAAGCTGGGGTTTCCAGACTTTTCTCAAAGGAAAAGACTTAAAATTTTTAAGAGTTATACCGCTCAACAATAAAGAGAGATTCAAACCCTTGCTTCTTTACATTTCAATGGTAAAGATGACTTCCTTTAGTCGCTTGAAAGCCATTATGCGTGTGCTTGTTATTTAAAAGATAATTTCATCTCTAGAAAGACGTTTTTATTATTAATACAACGTCATTATTATAAATTTATAATATTTAATAATATTAAATTGATATTATTTTTATATTATTATACAATTATTTAACTCCACTCTCGATTTACTAAATTATCAATAAGTACGTTCACACACATTTCTAGATCCGCGGATCGTATAGAATACGATCTCTTAATTCGATAATTTAAGCTGGGATCCGATCGCATACGCTAGAACTAGGGAGATGGAATCTAAATGGATCCCCCGATATGCTGTATGTACCATTAGAGACGATCGTATTTAACGGATAACCTTCTCGTCGAACTTTTATTTCACTTCTATATAACCGTTTTGATTAAATAACTTTTGGAATATTATTTTTTAGTGTAACTTTATTATTATGCAAATAAATCACAATTTAATTTAGTATATTTTTTTGTTTTAAACTTTCTTATAACCAAAAGTGAACCTTCACTATAATAGACGCCATGTTTTGGCGGGATCAGTTATCACGTAATCTCACTCGATTGACTAAACAAATACGCTGTAACAGCCGTGAAGTTAGTTGACCGTTGTATACGTATTCTATACGATCCGCGGATCTAGAGTGTGTGTGTGAACGTACTAAAATAACAGTAAATATATAATTATAATATAATAATAAAGTTTCAAAGAAATATTAATTACGCTTATGAGGTTGTTATTTATAAATAGAAATGAGCAATTTATGATGAGTAATTTATCTATGGTGCCGTGCAGTCTCGGGATAGTAGTGCCAAGTCTGACCCTCACCAAACTCTTAGTGAAAGTTTATACCCTACTGGTAATTTATTTCTTATGTATTTATTAGAGTAAGAAAGAAGATCAACCTTATTTATTTGTTATAACGTTCGTGCCTTCTATACTTGTTGTATCAGCCAATTCCCTTTAGAGGAAGATGCGATCATGAGATTAGTGTCTCTGAGGCATGAGACTGAGACCCAGGAGATTAATAAGAGGAAGATGCGATCATGAGGTTGTTGTCTCGGCGACATGAGACTGAGACCTAGGAAATCGATAAGAGGAAGATATGACCATGAGGTTGTTGTCTCGGCGACATGAGACTGAGACCCAGGAGATCGATAAGAGGAAGATGTGATCATGAGGTTGTTGTCTCGGCGACATGAGACTGAGACCCAGGAGATCGATAAGAGAAAGATGTGACCATGAGGTTGTTGTCTCGGCGACATGAGACTGAGACCCAGGAGATCGATAAGAGGAAGATGTGATCATGAGGTTGTTGTCTCGGCGAAATGAGACTGAGACATAGTAGATCGATAAGAGAAAGATGTGACCATGAGGTTGTTGTCTCGGCGACATGAGACTGAGACCCAGGAGATCGATAAGAGGAAGATGTGATCATGAGGTTGTTGTCTCGGCGAAATGAGACTGAGACATAGTAGATCGATAAGAGAAAGATGTGACCATGAGGTGTTGTCTCGGCGACATGAGACTGAGCCCAGGAGATCGATAAGAGGAAGATGTGATCATGAGGTGTTGTCTCGGCGACATGAGACTGAGACCAGGAGATCGATAAGAGAATGATGTGACCATGAGGTTGTTGTCTCGCGGTAAGAGACTGAGACCCAGATTTATATATATATATATATATATATATATATATATATATATATATATATATATATATATATATGTATGTATGTATGTACAGATGGAAATTTGCTGAAACATTTTATTTAGGGGAAGTAACGTGGTACACTTACCTTTAACTGTTGAACCAGTTACCTCTAAAATGTTTTTGTTTAGTAAAGTCCAAGTAAAGTGAATGGGCAGTTATTTGAGTGACAGAATGGTAACTAAGTACAGCCGCTGTGCTCTGCACGCCAACATTAGTTTTCCCGCTAAAAGGAAATGAATCGACATAAAATAGAAAGTTTGCTAGAGTGTAAATATATTTTACATGATCTTTGTGTTGTTCAAACTAATGCTATCTCTATATAAATAGATTTAGTACAGATGCAAATAAACTTTGTATTTATAGAAATTACTTTGTATATATGATGGACACTTTATTTTACGTTTGTTTATTAACTTCGTTTAAACACATTACCTATGGTTTAGTTAACTTTATGTTTTCTACATTTTTTTCAATAAAATAAAATAAACTTCCTTATCTTGGATTCGTTACTCTTATCCTTATTAGTTTAGACTCACAATTGTCGGTAGAAAATGGCAATCTTTTCATGTACTTGGTATTTTAGAAATAATCTTGGATCCATCAACATAGTCTTATTTTTAAAAAAGTTTCTTTTTGTGGACTTATAAAAAAATATATAAATAATAACAGATTAATTACAAAAATGTCCTTTATTTTTTATTATATAATAACAACTAAACTTTCGACTAAAAATTAGTCATCATCAGAGTTTAACAAATAATACAAACAGCTTACAAACTACTTCATATTGCACCTTGGTATGATTTGGTAAGCTATGTTTAAAAAAAAACGTTAAAAACTGTTACATTGATTTTTTATTTAAATTCTTCAATGTAACAGTTTTTAACGTTTTTTTTAAACATAGCTTACCAAACCATACCAATAAGAAGTAGTTTGTAAAATTGTATTTTTATTTTATATTTTATATTTGTTAAACTCTGATGATGACTGATTTTTAGTTCAAAGCTTAGTTATTATTATATATTAAAAATATAGGACTTTTGTGTAATTAATCTGTTTTATTCATATTTGTCTTATTTTGTTCTCTCTTGATTAGCTTGTTTAGTAAGCTTGTGAAGTTAGGCTTTTTCATTTTTATTATGCATATATTTGATTAATTCTCCTAAAACTACGGCCAACATTTTCATCAGATGTACCATTTGGTGAGCGTATTACTCAGGCCGGTGGAATGATTCTCGTGTCGATAGATTTTTTTTTTAATAAAGAGTAAAACGTGGATTAAAGTATTAAATGGACATAAGGATAATCCACTGAGCGAGTCTAAAACGTCTCTGCCACCAATGGTGACTGCAGTTTAGGCTGTTTAAAAAGTTACCATTGTTACCATTGCCTTGAGAATGAAATGTTCTACGTGATATTTTAACTTAAATTTATGTAACAAGTTCTTACATATACTTTTGGCTTCTTATTTAATTTGTTTTGCCAAGTTATGTTTTCTTTTTAAAATACGTGATAGTAAAAGCAGGTAGTCTTATAAAGCAAATAAGAATAATAAAATACTCTAACGTATTTGCTGTACCTTATCAATTTATATGTGCATCCATAAATAATCAACGATAAAGTTATTACCTTCAAATCTTGTCCCAAACAACTAAATTTTGATTAATTTATCATATTATTATTTGACGGCATTATTTGGTAGTTTATTTTTTGATTTTCTTGAAAGATTATTTTCTCACTGAAAGTTGGCAGACCTGGTGAGTGGAAAAGATATACGGTTACCTATTAGCATCATATAACTCCAGTCACACCGACACCCTGCCACTTAAATCCTTGTGTTCATTTTTTCCGCAATTCATTTTTAACTTGTTAATTGTAATTTATTTCCTTTGTTTTAGAGAATTTCTTTTGAAAAAAAAATCGCTTATGAGGCTCGTTAGCGGCGGGGGTTGGCCTGGGAATGTGACCGAACGCCGCTTCAAAGGTCCCTCCTGATGACAAATAAATAGGTTTTAAAAACTTAGGCCCGTATTCAAAGACATTTTCCTTACCTAAACCTAACATTTTCCTTAAGGAGCCCTTAAGAAACCTTAAGGACCTAACAGTTTCCCTACCTAAACTGTAAACCTAACATTTTCCTCCTTAAGAAACCCTTAAGCCTAACATTTCCCTACCTAAACTGTAAACCTAACATTTTCCTTAAGGGCTCCTAAAGGAACCCTTAAGGAGACCTAACAGTTTCCCTACCTAAACTGTAAACCTAACATTTTCCTTAAGGGCTCCCAAAGGAACCCTTAAGGAGACCTAACAGTTTCCCTACCTAAACTGTAAACCTAACATTTTTCTTAAGGAGCCCTTAAGGAAAATGTTAGGTTTAGGTAAGGAAACGGTTAAGAAAATGTCTTTGAATACGGGCCTTAGTGTGCAACCTGAACAGTAGTGTTACAACTTGTTATTTAATTTAAATGCGCGAATGACACGGACTTTTTTGACCGCTCTCAAATGTTTTTCGACCGCTTTCAAATGTTTTTTGACCACTCTCAAAGTTTTTTGCCATCAAGAAACTTTGGACTCTCTTCGCTCTGGATTAAAGTTTTGATCTGCTTTGGGAATAAAATGAATCTATTTAAATAAGACCAATAGGTTTGGTTATAATATAAAGACTACCTTTGAAACTGAACTCTGCGTCTTCATTCTTGTCCAAACGTTTTATTTACAATCTTACTAAACATGTTTTTCTTCAATTACTTTTTAAAATTTTAATTAAAATTACATAATTTTTTTACTTAATTTAATTTATTTCACTGTAGAACAGGTTGATACATTCGTATACTAGGCTGGATGATGTTTCATCTTTAATCCTATTGATTCTCTAATTCATTTCCTTATTTCTAAATACAGTTTAACTTAAAAAAAATCAAAGGAATTAAAAATTTGTATAAATCATATAAAATATTGTGTAATATAATATAAATTTACGTGTATTAATTAATAAGTATTACAAATAAATTATATTAATTAACTGCATGTTAAATTTTAGTACAAACGAGTGGCTTAAATTGTAACAATTATACAATTATAAACCTAATAATTATTTCTTTTTTTTTCTTTTTTCCTTTTACACACTTATTATATTTTGATCAATTAATTTCATCTGTGCTCTTTAATGTATATATATATATATATATATATATTATATATATATATATATATATATATATATATTATATATATATATTATATATATATGTGTGTGTGTGTGTGTGTGTGTTTGTGTGGGAGTAACCAAAAAAGGGAGTATCCAGTCTGATCTGTCAAAGGGGAGTAACAATCTAAAGAATGTCACATAGATAAAAAAATCAGTATAGTACTCCCCTAAAAGGGGATAACTATCTAAAGAAGTGCCGTTAAATCTGTATTTTTAAATTTAAGATACCAAGCGCCTGTAGTACTACGTGGAGCAGGCCCTCTAAATAAATGTATAAAAAAAAGGGAACCAAGATACGTGTAAATTTTTCTTACACACACAAACATGTATGCAGTTCTCGTTCATAATACGATGTGTTATGAAAAGCTTCCTGCCATGCCTGACAGAGCATTTTTTTTATTTTAGTACTTTATTTTTTCCAGTTATTCTTTGTTTATTTAATGCCTCTGATATGATGTAATTTTTATTTTATAATTTCTAGATGTTATTAGTTGTTAACTTTTATATTCTCATATATTTATATAACTTGTATATTAATTATTATATGTTAACTATTCATTTATATTTTATTATGTCAATTGCTTGTTACATAACCTGTTGCTCGTGCCAAGTCAACATGGCTGACATCACACATATGTGGTATCAATGCTATTTATGCGTAAATAGTTAATTAAAAACGAGTTGTTTAATAAATAACAATCTAACAGTAAACGCTACATTTTTTATAGCAAAAAATAAATGTTTACAAGGACGTTTGCTTTGCTAGCTTGTACTTAGTCACGTGTGCTCTATAAATTGTATGCGTTAAATATACTCGCGGTCTCTATAAGCGTATTGCTAGGAAGAATAATCTTGAGATATTTTTCTCTCGTAATATAAAGATATTAAGTTCTAGGGCCCATTTCTCGCCAAGTCAGTTGTACATTAGGTACTTCTACTGCCTTCCTGTGCTTTTTAAAATTTTATTTTTCCTCAACTAGGTAAATTCTTAACTTCGGAATTTTATTCAAAGCGCATTACTTTTCCTATATTTCTAGAATATGAGAGATAAAGTAAACTACATCTGTAATTATAATGATATTAAATCTGAGAAGCGTAGATTTGTAAACCTAGTTAAGCACCATTCCTAATCCTTTCCTATCTGAGTATTAGCAAAGATGATCCTCTTTTACTTCTACAACTGTTTTATAGTAACAGGTATTAGTGAGGATACATACTTACTCCTTGGTATAAGCTATTGTTACAGGCTTTGTAGTTCTGTAGTAATAATATTGTAAATATATAATGCTGTCAATGTATCTTTATTCTGTAACTCTAACGGGTGTTTGAAAGATTAAGACCATAAATAAATGTAAAGCACTGTGGGAAAATGTTGGTTTGCGTCAACTCAAACATTTATATAAAGTGCCAAGAGTATCATTGTCCTAAGTAAGAAATAAACTCTAAACGCAGTCTACCGGATTGTTGATTGTAGCATAAGATAAAATGGGACAAACGTCCTAATTTACGTCGTCAGATTTATTTGATTGAAATAAGTGGTGTTTAAATAGGTATGTCAAAACTAGCCTGACTTAGACGACTCATCATAAACATAAAAACAAGCCTGATTAGGACGACTCATCATAAAGATGCCAAATGGTGCTGACTTGAGTTGTTTCCTCAAGCATTGCATGCGGTTGATTTTAGAGGATGTTTATGAATGTTCATATGAGGGTCAGTACAGCATCTGTTTCTCTTGGCTCGGTGACCATAACCTTATTATACTGTTCTTTAACAAACTAAAACTAAGATCCCACATAGGTGAACTGCTTATTTAGGTTAGACCATGTGATTCCCTTCTATCTCTGCAGTATATCACTACTTCTGTTAGTGAGTCAGTAGAAAATCCTGAAGTGTTATCAGGGGTAAACAATGTTTATGAAGTAGTTCCCTTTTCCCACGTACTAATTAAGCTTGAATGTTGTTATTATATTTCCTTGGCTCAAAAGCAGCCCTTAAATAGCCTTAGGTTAAACCACTTTATTGGTTGAGTTTGGTATATATAAGGGATCCTCATTAAATTTCAAATATATTTGTATAAATCACTTTATACAGAGATTCTCATTTATATGAATTCCTGTTGACTAATAGTTATTTGGCCTTGCAGTTGACTAATAGTTATTTGGCAGTTGACTAATAGGTTATTTGGCCTTTCAGTTGACTAATAGTTATTTGGCCTTGCAGTTGACTAATAGTTATTTGGCCTTGCAGTTGACTAATAGTTATTTGGCCTTGCAGTTGACTAATAGTTATTTGGCATTGCAGTTGACTAATAGTTATTTGGCATTGCAGTTGGACCATTGCAGTTACTAATAGTTATTTGTCATTGCAGTTGACAATAGTTATTTGTTGCAGTTGACTTAGTTATTTGGCCTTGCAGTTGACTAATAGTTATTTTGCACTAATTAGTTATTTGGCATTTGCAGCTATAGTTTATTTGGCATTGCAGTTGTTACATAGTTGACTAATAGTTATTTGGTTGACTAATAGTTATTTGGCATTGTTGATACTGCAGCGCAGTTGACTAATAGTTTTAGCTGGACGATTCTGCTCTTCAACTCTACAAGGATGGAGATTATGGAGCATATCTAGATTTAGAAGCAAGTATAGACGAACAGCATGAAGATTTTGAATCTTTTAACACCAGGTAAAATAGCTTCAATTTACACTTGCTATATTATGATTACCACAGTCATAGGACATCCCTTATGAGGCACAAATGTAGCATCTCATTATAGCAGTCCCACAATCTAACTTAGACAGTGTTCCTATTACAAATGTTACAATATCCGTAACTATTTGATGTCCTCAATGTCACTATTACTGCCAAAGGCTATGCTAGACTTATTTTAAAAATTTTATGGTCACCCTTGAACTAAATTTTCTCCTAGCAAATGAAAAGTTTTAAAAATCCTTTACGAGTCCTTTCTTCATTTTTGTCTTACTTGCATGCTATTTATTTCCTTAATTTGCAGCAATTTCCTTGTCTTGTGCAAGGTTAATCGTTTTCAATAAAAGCGACATTATATTTTATCTGAAAAAGTCTTTATTATATCGTGTCTTACGAACTTTCAATTTTATTGAATAAAACTATCTAAAAGTTTACAGTGTTTTAGCCACGAATATAGGTTACTTTTGGTCCCGAAATCTTTTTTGTCGACCTCCACTGAAACAAGAAGTCCACTCTTAACACTATTAGGTTTCGTACTCGCTGAAATTTTATCTAATTTATTTTTTCTTTTAAGAATAGTTTTAAAGGAAATTGTAATTTTTTATTGATGTTTTCGTGTCTTGAAATTATATCTAAGGATGACATAACAGCATAAATTGGCTCTGTCCTTAGTTCACTTGGATATATGAAATTTTCATTTATTATTAAAGGAATCTAACTTCATTGCCTGCAATCTATAGACCAGGAAAATAATCTATAGTCCACCAAATTTGGTCACCCATCCTCGGTGCAAGAAAATCGTAGATACTGTGCAAAAACAAAATAGTTTAATTAAATATAATATTTCTATGAATAATAGTTATTTATGCACCTAGTGAATAACCCCCATTATAACCCTGGTCACTGTAATGATTCCTAAGGCTGAAAGCCGAAGGAATCATAATTTATAAATCCCGAGGCGCAAGCCGAGGGATTAATTACAATTAGCTCCCGAGGCTTGCCGAGGGAGATAATTTGACGAGGGTTATAATAGGGCATTATTCACGTGGTGCATACAAAATTTTATCTCCAGAAGGAAAAACAATATATATGAAACAAAAAAAATTGTATTTGTTTTATATAGAACCAGTGAAACATAATTATACTATTTTATGCAAAATTAACAAAAATACAACATAACCACATACATACATAACAAACAAATATCATAATAAACAAAAATATATAAATACCTAAATGCTCTATTAATAAAATAAACCGTATTTGCTTCGTCATCTATACAAGACGGTTGAGGATTATCGGGGATATCGGGAAACAATTCATCTATGTCGTTAACTATCATTTCATTATCACTTTTTATCGTAAACAACCGCACTAAATCCTTTTATGATATTACTTGAAAGATAAGAAAAAACTTAGTAAAAAAGTAGGTATTTATCGTCAAAACAGATTTGATAAAGAAATTATTTGTTTACATACAGCTGGGATTTAATGAATCAGTTCTGCCAACATAACTTTGTTTACTCAAAATTCTTTACGTAGATTTTTGAATCTATAATTTTAACTACTTAATGATTAAGTTGGCTAAGCTGGATTATAACCCGGCGGGAAATAATAAATTATTATTTCCCGCCGGGTTATTATGACGGTTATTATTACGTAAAAACAAGCCCCAAAATGTTTTGATTATTACCCTTCTGGAGATAAACTTAATTTTTACTTTAGTTTATTTTATATTTGCCTATTCTTTTATTTACTCAAGTTTATTTAAATAAAATAATTTTATTTATTAAATTAAATTAAGCTTGCTATATTCATTAATACTACTCTAGTTAAAAGTAGACCCCTTTACTTGAACAAACCATATAAGAATCCTCCCTTATTGGACCCCTTGAGATGTAGGTTTGGGCTATTCTAGGAAAAGTCCTTTTCTGGCCTTTTGGTTCAGTACCCTTCTGCTGACAACTCCAAAATATATAAACTCAACTTTTTTTTATGAATGTGTATTTTAGATTTAATAAAATTGTTTAACTTGATTTAATACTCCTGATCATTTTATTTACATTCTCTAATAGAATATATTGTTCTTTAGTTAAAAGATTTACCAGTTTCATTGTAGCCTCGGGAGGCAAAGAATGAAAATATCCAGTAAAACTGAAGTAATAGAGGGAAAGGAAAAAATCCTTTTCGTTTAACCGTTGAGTGTTGTTAAGTGGAGTAAACCGGTCACCTTTCACCCAGGCAGGACCATTTCATAGCTATGATAAGTGGAAAATGGTACTGATCATTCTATCCTATACTTACAACTATTATGGCACTTTATAAGAAGCTTATTAGCTTAAGGCGCGTATACTGCACTTGAGGTTAAAAGCGGTTACATCATTACATCTCTGGTTCTATGCTACAATTCAATCATCTAAGGCGGCATGTTTTTTGCGAATGTCTAAAGAAAGGCAGAGTGTCTTATGAGGCACATGCCTCTGAGGTTGAGGTCATAGCGGGAGAGGTGTTTTTATTAAAATTTGCGAGCACTAAGACTTGTGTAACTGTTGGAGTAAAAAGTTATGACAACTATGGCTTTTGATAAAATGTGTCAATGTCACATATATCAGTCTTATTTCAAAAGCCATTTGTTACGGTTATTCCGCGGTACTCAAATCGATAGTGGGGGGGGGGGTAAGTATCTACTGGGGTGCACCAATAGGAATGGGATGATAGGACCAGGGTAGGATAAGGGAAATAGGGAGGTAAATTTTATGTTGTTAACTATTATTATACAAGTTGAGTTTAGCACTGCGTTTTAATAATTCTAAGAGTTACCAATTCACAATTTTCACCGTTTATATTGTGGTATTAAAACTAATACTATTAGTAATACGACAAACAGCCACGGCTGATGTGACGTAGTGGTCTCTTGTCTTAGTCCTAAGTTCAAAACACAGTCCTTGTGTATCTGAAACTGCACATGCTCTCTGTATTAAACTTCATTTCACTTCGAAACTATTGCAGTACCATCGCATGCACTCTGATCTTTAAAATTCAATCCTAATTTGAACTAGGAAGTCAAAATATCTGCCAATTATACTTGACTATACCTACGTATACTTGAAATTCTATAGATAATCTTTCAGACTATATGAATTTCCTATAGATCAATCTCTATAAAATAAACTCGTTTTAATTCAATTTATAATGAAGCTGATTAACATAAAGGTTCTGTTATGACGATACGATCATTGCACCTTTATCTCGTGGCTTTCTCGAGCTCATGCATCGATACAAACCCTGTACGAACTTTGTTGCTCGTTTTTATTCCAAGCAAATCGTTGTCAGTTATGTACGTTATAAGTTAGTTGTATAACATTAATGCTTTAAACATTTCCATAAACTATAATAAATTAATTATTACTAATTGCTGGCATATTTGAATTTATTAGTTTTTCTGTTAAAACGTTTCGACTTAGTCATCTGCTGAGTTACTTTTGCTGAGTTACTTGTGCTGAGTCATTAACACGATGTAAAACTCTGTCACTTTCCTTTATACGTGAAATAAATTATTTTTAATTTTGAAATTAATTCGATAACAATCTGTTTGTGAGATGATAGGTCAAAGGTGTTGTGTTGGCAACTCTGAAAAATATTAATTAGAATGGCATTACTCAGCATAAAATTAAGTTTTATTGTTCTATGAAATTAAAGTCTTACGTTAAGTACTAATGAAAGTCGATGAACTTTACTAACTACAGCTTGGCAGTTTTTTCTCCTCCTTCTTCCTTCCTATTTTACTTTATGACTTGACTATTATTCAGCTCGAGTCTGTAAATTTCAGCCGACCTGTACTCGGTTACTACTTCAGCATATTCCTGAACTCGCATGCTGGTACTGTGTGGCTGGTCTTGTCATTAAATAAACAATTAGTACGTTCACACGCACTTCTAGATCCGCGTATCGTATGGGATACGATCTCTCAATACGGTAATATTAGCTGTCTGAACCATGCGGAGGGGATCCCATCGCATACGCTAGAACTAGGGAGATGGAATCTAAATGGATCCCCCGATACGCTGTATGTACCTTTAGAGACGATCGTATTTAACGGATAACCTTCTCGTCGAACTTTTATTTCACTTCTATATTACCGTTTTTGATCAAATAACTTTTGGAATATTATTTTTTTTTTAGTGTAACTTTATTATTGTGCAAAGAAATCATAATTTAATTAAATATATTTTTTGTTTTAAACTATTTTATAACCAAAAGTGAACCTTCACTATAATAGATGCGATGTTTTGGCGGGATCAGTTATCACGTAATCTCACTCGATCGACTAAACAAATACGCTGTAAGAACCGTGAAGTTAGTTGACCGTATTGCATACGTATGCAATACGATCGCCTGTTAAATACGCTGTGTTTACGTTGTAAATATTTGCGCGGAGGTCCGCATGCCGGGCGAATTTCCTTTAGAATGCGTGCTCAATTATCCATTTCTTAGTTAAATTCCCGGTTTATGCTTTAAAACTGGAGTAGTGAAGCATTACTACTCGTTACTCATTTTTCTATAATTTTCTAAGGAAATGCGCATGTTTATCGCGTTGATAAACTGCGTAGGCATCCGCGGTTATTGTCATGAAGATTTAGGTCTTCCGGTGGTGACTGCATCAATGTAGATGAAGAATCCGATGTTTCGCTCTCACTGTGGGATAGATAAATTGCTTTATTTAATCTGGCAAAGTTAGGACCTTAAGGTCCTCTCTTCCACTTAATGATAATGATAATGCCCATTTAGAGCCTTGCCGCTCATCAGGGATAACCCCTGCGGGAACAACCTCGGGTGGTAGTAGCAACTGTTATGCTCAAAGTGTATTCTAAAGCTGGCGATAATTTGTCTGAACAATAATCTTACATAAACTGAGAGCGTAACCTAGGATGCGAACCCCAGACCTCCGTAGGTGTCAAAGGTCAGTGTAAAGACTAACGCCTTAACGACCTCGGCCACGGAGGCGGCTCTTCCACTTAACGAGACATAAATTTAATAGTTACATTAGTACATCAATTATTTCTGTTGCCAACAGATTAAAATGAAAAAAAAATTGTAACTAGGTTTTAGGTAAATAAATTCAAAGAAATTAATTTTAAAAGAAAATTAAAAAAAAATAAACAAAAAATTGATTTAAAAAGAAAAAAAAACACAGAAAGGATGAGTTTTCTTATTTTAGACTTGGCATAAAAAGCTGATAATATCTGTAAGAACCACTACAATATATTAACAAAAATAACTATTTACAATTACATTTTAAAATTTTACAATATAATTTTAAAGAAGAATGTAAAAACTTGAGCATATCTGTAATAAGTAAAATAGACTCATGATAAAATAACAAATTTAAGTAAAAATATAATAAGCATTAGGAAAAATTTAAATAACGAAGTATAGCTACTAACAATTTGTGTATAACTGTAATAATTTTAATAATTTTATCTTAATGTAATAATAATAATAAATAAAAATGTTGTTAATGTTAATAATTTTGGGAGACATCGTCAGGGATGTAGGATATTATGGATCTTCAGTTCGTTAAGCATTGTGTTTCTATCCATGATGTCCTACATCCCTGAAGATGCCTCCCACAGTGGAAGCGAAACGTCGGATTCTTCATCTACATTGACGTGGTCACTACCGGAAGTTGATTCATGTTTACTGTTGTAGTTTGAAGTGTTCGTTAAAGTCATGTTTAATTTTTTTTCTTTTAGTTTAATAAGTTAGTTGTCTAAGAGCCCCTTGCATATTTCCTGATTGTCAATGCCCAAAGGTTTAACCTGCTGGATTGATTTATTTTAACTCCCTGATAAAGGATAACACTATCTTATTTTCGACAGAACTAACCTTTCGAGATGCGGTTTTTTGCGTCTATTTTTAGCGAATTTTCATTATGAAAATGACGCTTATGAGGTTGTTCGGATGACGGAATTTGAGGGTGGGAGTGAGTGGAATCGGTTCCTATTGGCTTCCTGATAACAAAAATATATGTCCGAAAAAAGTTTATATATATATGTATTATATATATATATATATATATATATAATATATATATATATATGTATGTAAGAGTTTCTACCCTTTCGTATGGCGAACGATAACTCTCGAAGGCGTTGTCAAATTGAAACGAAACTTTGCAAATCGCGAGATGTTATGGAGGTTACGAGACCTATTGTTTATAAAAACATTATGACGTCATCAACCAAAGTTATGACGTCATGAAAAAAAAAAATTTTTGAAACTTAAAATGGCTTTAAAACAAGGTATTTAGTATTTAGGTAGACGGCTAGCTGAATCGATTAAGACCAATTTCAGCTCAATCGAACCATCAGAAATGGCGCAATCGGTATACATATATATATAATCTTGTATATATGTATACGTCTAGGTCAAAGACTCGTACGATATCTGTTGGGTTCAGTAGTGTTAGAGGGTGGGGATATAGTATAGAAGGGAGACCTCTACCTCTTGCTCCATCATGGTAAGCCTACTGTCCCAGAGAGACAGGGCAAAAATGGCTTCCACTGAACCACGCCGAGCTAAGCAGACCCGTAAAGAGGAAGAACATCGAAGTAGTCTTTATATGGTCGAAGTCATTCTAAAACGAATGCGACCAGTTTCAGCTCAATCGGACAATCCTAAGTGACGCAAACGGTATTTTTATTTTAAATAATCATGAATATATTTTTTTCAACCTTAAGATTTTACACAAATAAACAATTTGTTTACAAAACAAATTTGACATTTTTCTTTAAATTGTGTAAACAATCATACGTGTATGTAAGAGTTTATACCCTTTTGAAACTATAATCTTTTCTTACCCTTTTACAAGGTTACTCCAACAGTTGCAACGTGTGGATTTTTTTCTTGTATTCTTTATACCTCTATAAAAAACGTTTTAGTTATGTATTTAAATATACTTATTTTTTCTTATATTGCTTGTTAACTGTAATATTATTGCTTACTATTAATAATAGAGGATTAATAAAATCAAATTTGTGAGAAAGCCCCTCAGGCCCGCGAAGCGGGCCTGTGAAACGAGGCTGTGAAAAATCGCTAAATACGTGGCAAAATGCCATGTAACAAGAAACGATAGTGAAACCATACATTAATACAAAACAACAAAAATGTGGCCGCGAAGCGGTCACTGGAAGGCCCTCGGGCCGCGAAGCGGCCCGGCGGGCCGACGCCGCGGAGCGGACGAGGCGCGAAGCGCCGAGGCCGCGTAGCGGCTACGGGCCGAAGGCCCGTATTATGTCTTCCGGTGGTGACCGCGTCAATATAGATGAAGAATCCGACGTTTCGCTTCCACTGTGGGAGGCATCTTCAGGGATGTAGGTCATCATGGATAGAAACACAATGCTCTACAATACTGAACAGTTCAGTTCAGTATTTGTGGAGCATTGTGTTTCTATCCATGATGACCTACATCCCTGAAGATGCCTCCCACAGTGGAAGCGAAACGTCGGATTCTTCATCTACATTGATGCGGTCACTACTGGAAGACCTAAATCTTCATGACAATAACCGCGGAAGCCTACACAGGTTAGTACACAAATCATTTGATAAAATTTGAACTAATACTGATACTGAGATAAAACTTGGCACATACTTAGCTACGCTTGATATAAATGTTAATATAATATGCCAACTGTTTTTTGAATGGTGTGTAGCAAATTGTCTTGTAATTAATACCACCAAAAGGGTTTCAATGGTTCTCTCAAAAAGGCCTGTAGCTAGAACTTTACAATCCTTCATAAATATAAGTCCCATAAAAACAAATAAAAACAGTACTCTTTTCCAGGTTATTAGGTCTGACAATCGACAATGACATGAAATTTAACCACCACATTGACAACTTAGTTTGTAAGCTAAATACGACTTACCATCTTTTAAGAAAACTAAGGTTCTATAACTCAACTAAAATACTACTAAAGCTTTACTACGGCTGGACTTATCCGTACTTATCAAACCACATTGCAACATGGGCCACCTCCTCCCAGCCAAAAAGAGTGTTTATTACGCAAAAAATAAAAATTAGTCTAATTTTCCAACTAAAACCTCGAGATTCAGCTAAACCAGTCTTTATAAAGCATTATATCCGAACACTCTATTCCATCTTAATTCTAGAATCATGGATAATAGTTGAACAATTTTCGGTTAAGTTTAAAACTATAATTCACAATGTGATTACCAGAAAACAGCTCATTACCAAAAATCGCCCTACAATCTAGCCATTACTTTTTATAACAAACTGCCTGAGAGCAACAAAATGATTGACGATATTAAAGTCATTCCTAAATGACTAAAACGTCTTCTTAGCTCGCACGGATTTTATTCCACTCAGGAATACTTGAATTCAAAGCTCAATGATCTCCCTTACTGTGGATGTGATATATAAGCTCACCTCACTTGCTATTCAAAAGCTCTAATGATCTCCCTTACTGTGGATGTGATATATAATCACCTCATCTTGCTATTCAAAGCTCTAATGATCTCCCTTACTGTGATGATATAATAAGCTCACCTCATCTTGCTATTCAAAGCTCTAATGATCTCCCTAACTGTGGATGTGATATATAGCTCACCTCATCTATTCATGAATCTCTAATCTGTGGATGTGATATATAAGCTCATCTGCTATTCAAAGCTCTAATGATCTCCTCTGTGGATGTGATATATAAGCTCACCTCATCTTGCTATCAAAGCTCTAAATGATCTCCCTTACTGTGGATGTGATATATAAGCTCACATCATCTTGCTATTCAAGCTCTAATGATCTCCTTACTGTGATGTGATATATAACATCTTGCTATTCAAAGCTCTAAATGATGTGATATATAAGCTCACCTCATCTTGCTATTCAAAGCTCTAATGATCTCTCTAACTGTGGATGTGCTCACCATCTTGCTATTCAAAGCTCTAATGATCTCCCTTACTGTGATGTGATATATAAGCTCACATCATCTTGCTATTCAAAGCTCTAATGATCTCCCTAACTGTGGATTGATATAAAGCTCACCTCATCTTGCTATTCAAAGCTCTAATGATCTCCCTTACTGTGGATGTGATATATAAGCTCACCTCATCTTGCTATTCAAAGCTCTAATGATCTCCCTACTGTGGATGTGATATAAAGCTCACCTCATCTTGCTATTCAAAGCTCTAAATGATCTCCCCTCACCTCATCTATCAAAGCTCTAATGATCTCCCTTACTGTGAATGTGATATATAAGCTCACATCATCTTGCTGCTCAATGCTCTATCTCCTTACTGTGGATGTGATATATAAGCTCATATCTTGCTATTCAAGCTCTAATGACTCCCTTACTGTGGATGTGATATATAAGCTCACCTCATCTTGCTATTCAAAGCTCTAATGATCTCCCTTACTGTGGATGTGATATATAAGCTCACCTCATCTTGCTATTCAAAGCCTAATGATCTCCCTAACTGTGGATGTGATATATAAGCTTCACCTCATCTTGCTATTCAAAGCTCTAATGATCTCCCTTACTGTGGATGTGATATATAGCTCACATCATCTTCTATCAAAGCTCTAATGATCTCCCTTACTGTGGATGTGATATATAAGCTCACATCATCTTGCTATTCAAAGCTCTAATGATCTCCCTTACTGTGGATGTGATTATAGCTCACCTCATCTTGCTATTCAAGCTCTAATGATCTCCCTTACTGTGGATGTGATATATAAGTCATCTGCTCAAAGCCTAATGATCTCCCTTACTGTGATGTGATATATAAGCCACCTCATCTTGCTATTCAAAGCTCTTAATGATCTCCCTTACTGTGATGTGATATAAAGCTCACCTCATCTTGCTATTCAAGCTCTAATTCTCCCTAACTGTGGATGTGATATATAAGCTCCTCATCTTGCTATTCATCTAATGATCTCCCTTACTGTGGATATATATAAGCTCACATCATCTGCTATTCAACTCTAATGATCTCCCTAACTGTGGATGTGATATATAGCTCACCTCATCTTGCTATTCAAAGCTCTAATGATCTCCCTTACTGTGGATGTGATATATAAGCTCACCTCATCTTGCTATTCAAAGCTCTAATGATCTCCCTTACTGTGGATGTGATATATAAGCTCACCTCATCTTGCTATTCAAAGCTCTAAATGATCTCCCTTACTGTGGATGTGATATATAAGCTCACCTCATCTTGCTATTCAAAGCTCTAATGATCTCCCTTACTGTGGATGTGATATATAAGCTCAGCTGCTCTTCTCCCTTATCTCACCTCATCTTGTCATTCAAAGCTCTAATGATCTCCCTTACTGTGGATGTGATATATAAGCTCACCTTATCTTTCCTTTCATTCATTTTGCGTTTCCTTTTTAATTTAAATATGTAACCAACTGTATTTTATTTTTTTTATAACTTTATATTTGTTTTATAATGACGAATTATATCTATATGTATTATAGCTATATAATAATAATATAAATAAAAAAATACATAAATAAACATATGTTAGTCGGACATATGTTTATTTAGCCGGACAACATCCCGGTTTCGGATTTTTTTGTAAACACAATACTTTTCCTATTTACCTACGGTATAAATGAGGAAAAGTAATAATGACATAATGTTAGTATTATTTTAATTGGTTCCCTTGTATTATCAGGACTGTGATTGTAGAGATAATAATATCTGGTTTCACTATAAAGGAAAATATATCAATTAATCTAGCGGGTTAAACTTTTGGGGCTTCGCTTTCGTAACGAAAATTGCAACGGGCTTTTAGACTATATTGTCTTTGGTCTAGCATTGTGGGGCCAAAACTCGCAAGTGTAAATTAACTGAACAAGGCTATGAAATTTTGTTACAAACTAAAAGTAAGCATTCTCGGAAAACAAGGCCGGGCGCGTCGGAATTATTAATGGATATCATAGGGAAACTTTGCATAGTGGGCAATTGTTTCAATTGCGATGATTTCTTCGCTGTTTAATTTTTCCTCTCTGACTACACAGATAACAAGGCGCTATAATTAATTACATGGCGTTTGATTTCATAACAGTTTAGTATGATATGCAGGAGTTGTGTGCAAGACGGAGACGATACGTATGACCCGCTGTCACCAGGCATGCCAACTGATCACATGTCATTTATCATTGTGTTTTTTGTATCTATTAACTGCCTCGCGTTGCCGCCTTGCTATGACAAGTCTCAATTTAGAACCAGTTATTTTTCATTTGCATTATTTAATTTATTAACCTTTATTAATTGATTTTTTTTTTCATTTAAACGTTTGCCAGAAATTTATTTAAAAAGTCATGATTTTTGTTTGCATTTTTTTTATTTGCATTATCAATTGAATTTCTACTTTTTTAGCCTAAGTTGCTAATGAAGTGCGTGCCATGGTGTTGGAGTTGTACTTAGGACCAAGAAAAAATTCGATATATATATATATATATATATAATATATATCGAATTTTTTCTTGGTCCTAAGTGCGACTCCAACACCAATATATATATATATAATATATATATATATATATATATATATAATATATATATATATATATATATATATATATATATATATCTGTGTGTTTGTGTATAACGGCACAGTCTAGTATACTTTCTTTAAGAAATTAAAATTAATGACGTCAAAAAATATTTTCCGAATAGCACAACTACAACGGTAGACTGATTTTTGTACGAAGTTCCTACTCTCTAGCATGAATACACCAGTATCTATGTTGATAACAGACACATACAAACAGACTTACTTTGCGAAAACCACTCAGGAGGCCTTTAAAACATCTAAAACGGATAATTCCGGTTTCAACCCGATTTCGGATTTTTTTGCTAACACAATACTTTTCCTATATACCTACGGTATAAATGAGGAAAAAGTGTTTTTTCGCATTTCTTCTTTTCTAATCTCAATCTTAAACCTAGGGAAACTAATGAGACAAATTTAAGTAATAATAGTCTTAATATATTTAATAAATCTATCTAGTATAGAAGAATAGCTAGGCAGATGTGTGGGTAGAAGAGGTTCTAGCCGGTATGTTGGAGGAATTTCTTCAGGTCCCCGAGCAATTTCGGCATTCCATCATAATTATTGGCTATAAAATACCACTTGTTGCTGGGTTCCGTTTCCATGACTTTTCTTGTTTTATTTGTTTACGAAATCACCTTTCACTACTTTTCATGCACAATGTTGTGACTTTCAACTCAAGACCTCCGGACCGCCGAGCTGTTCAAGGGGTGAACGGAGGACCGAGTCCACGCGTATACATGTTATTGGATAAAAATCGTACTAACTTCGCACTTTTGGTAGTCTTATATAGGATTACATGCGTGCCAAGCTTTTAAATCAATCCGACGGTTCTTCTGTTTTTTTTTAATGAATTTTCATTGATTTAATTTGCTCATGTGACGACATAAAAAGTTCTATACGGACAAAGTTGAAATTCCGCACACATTTTTGACTAGATTTTTTTGGCAAATTTTAACTTCCTAAGACTAATACACACTCAAACAGATATATAGAGAGAATATGTTGGTTTAAAACACATAGGAGGACTTAAAACCGTCTGAAACGGATAATTTAGTTCAGTTTTTGAATGCAGTGGATGAGCGGCCTAGCGCGTAGCGGCTACGTGCTGATGGTTCGCAACTACTTGAAAGATACATATTCTAAAACTTTCTATTAATAGGTTGGTAACAATGTAGCAAACTATCAGCTTACCATTATGTCAGAAGCAATAAGTGTTTTTCCTCCGACTTGTGGTCGGACTCGAGATATACGACAGCAGAACACTGCTAGCACACCTTATGCTACCGGAGCAAGTCAGACTGATACCTTCCTCGTCGCAAAGCCAAGATTATTCGGAGCCTTCATTGATAAGATAAATGAAGCTAAGTATTATAGTCCATTCAATGTTAGTTGGTAATGCAAGTGGTTGCAAAACTAAACGTTTCCGTGGAGAAATTCGCCTGTCTTTACCCCCGCGTCTCTAGTATTAGGGAAATTTCACCTAAGTCTTGACTTAGTTCTTAGTAATTTTTTCTTTACTATTTTTGAAGTAGGGAAAGTTAGGCGCACTAGTAGACTACTTTTAGTTGTTTTACCAGAAAATACCGCCTTAAGTTGATGTCCTTGTTCTTGCAGATCTAGACCTCATAATACCCCCGTTATCTCTTTACTTATAAAAATAATTCAATTCAGCCCTCATTTTTAATGTATGCATTTTTATAATAATTAAATGTTTTTCCTACCAGTCTTTTAAAAGAATATTAATTACACATTTTTATTAAGTATAATTATAATTATTAAATAGTTCATATCTGCATTATTTTTCCTCATGAAAGAAGTATTGTGATATTGTATGATCCTGCTTTATCTCTAATGTACTGCATTCTTCATTCTTCTGAGAAGAATAAGAATAAAAAAGAAGAATTTCACTTATTCCTGTTTCCTTTTTTGATGAAGATGAGAAAATCAAGATGTTTTACTTTTAATTTACCGTGTAAATGACGTTAATTGCAGAAATATGTGTGGGATACTTACAGCTCGCTGTGATACTTACAGCTCGCTGTGATTACTTGTAATTCTATCTGTATGGTGGATTATAGTGAAAGGTTCATCCTTGTTTAACTTGTTTGTTTTTTTGCATCTTAAGGAAAGTAAAATGTAATAAGAACTAGTTAATGTATGGTTGGTAGTTTTGATGTATTTGTGGTCGCCAAAGAGCTAATCAGCTCTCTCAGAACGTGGTAGAGGATTAGCTAAAATGAACATTAGTGACATCGACCATTAGACGCAACAGATTACCCCTTGTATGATTCCTCTTACCCCTGGTAATTCGTTATCAACATGTGCAATGTGGATATCAGCCTGATATCAGAAAGCAGTATTTGACCATTCATCTAACAATAGTATCTTTAAATCTCAAGCCTTTCCGGTAGCTTCCTTTAACCTCCCGGAAAAATTTAACATTCAGAAGGGAGAAAACAAAAATA
>JACMZG010001908.1:44783286-44805786 GCA_018340805.1 Microvelia longipes | reverse complement strand
AATTGATTTTGCCACTAATTATAAAGATCAAGAAACTTTACTCCACTCTGTTCTACCATTGCTGCCTAAACTGTGTTGGACGGAGGAAGATAAGATGATGTTTAATCAAAGGGTAAGTAATGAACTTATTAAAATAGAAAAATGGCCTGATTCTTTGACAGAATCAATTAATCTTTTGTATGATGTCATTAAAATCAGTTCTGCCCAGGGAAACAAGCTTAGAAGCTTCCCTAATGAAAAACAAGGCGCGGAAACATCTAAATCTAATCTTATCTTAGCACAAAGGTATTTAAACAGCCATGGTATGACGTGGAGTGTGAAAGAAATAGAAAAACTATGTTTAAAGCTCTGGATAAATTTAATAAAAATGATTCAGACACCAATCGGCTGATTTACCTTACTTCTGTTAAAAAATATAAAAAAAATATGTCATTTAAAAAAAATAGAGTTAAGATCAAATATCATCAATTCTCTTTTGAATGTGAGGGATTCAGCAGAGTTTTGGAAAAATATCAAACAATTTAAGAGAAATAATTTTAAAATGAGCCAAGTTATTCCACCGGAGGAATGGAAAAATTACTTTAATTCACTACTGATCCACTCAATCATTAGAAATATGTATTTACCTGAATTAAGCGGCACAAGCATTCCAGAGTTAGACAAACCATTTGAACTAATGAACTACAAATAGCTCTAAGAAATTCAAAAACAATAAAGCACCTGGAATGGACAGAATTCCATTTGAATTCTATAAAAATGCCCCCCATGAGTTTCACTTGAAAATGCTGGACATATTTAACACCATGTATGAAGTGGGAGAGGTGCCAGAGGCCTTCAGAAAGTCCATAATTTTCCCTATCTTTAAAAAAGGCAGTCTAGACGAGGTTGCTAACTATAGAGGAATATCCTTTCTTGATGCAATTTTTAAAATTTTATCAGCTATGATTTTAAACAGGCTAAATAATGGGTGGAGGACAACAATAAATCATTGAAATCAAGCGGGATTCCGGAGAGGATATTCCACTGTAGATAATATTTTTAATTTATCTAATATCATTGAAATTAAAACAAAAACTAAAGGAGCTAGATTGTATGGTTTTTTTGTAGACTTTAAAGCAGCTTTTGACTATGTTAATCGGTCATGCTTATACAAGAAATTAAAGGAACTAGGGCTCTCAGACAAATTAATGAAATTTATTTTCAACCTGTATAAAGAAACAGAGGCCTCAGTATGGTGCAATTGTGGACTTTCTGAAAGTTTTAGGACTTGCAGCGGGCTTAGACAGGGTTGTTTGCTAAGCCCCCTTTTATTTTCTTTATATATTAATGACTTAGAAGCAGTGTTATCCGGTGGAGTTAGGATTAATGGTAAAACTATAAAAATATTATTGTTTGCAGATGACATACTTCTTTTATCGTCTGACCCCATTACTTTGAGAGAAATGATTATGGAGCTAGAAAATTATTGTAACAAATGGAATTTAATTGTCAATTTAGATAAATCCAAAATAATGGTGTTTAGAAAAGGAGGTAAACTTAAAAATATTGAGAAATGGAAGTATGGGGGTCAGACGATAGAAGTGGTTGATAGCTACAAATATCTGGGTATTACACTCGCCTATAATTTTTCTTTAACGAGTCATTTCAATCTACTTTTAACAAATGCTAAATTTGCTATCAACAGCATATGGGCAAATATTTACTCACAGAATGATATTAGTTTTGAAAATAAATTAAAAGTGTTTAAAGCAACTGCCCTGGCGGTAATTAGCTATGGAGCCCAAGTCTGGGGCCACAGGAAAATAGAGCAGTGCGAAAAACTCTATAGATATTTTGTTAAAAAAGCACTTTTCCTGCCGGGTAACACCCCTAACTATGAGATTATGTTAGAGACTGGAGCAGACCCAATTTACATTCATAATCTTAAATTGCAAGCTAGATACTTGGTACATACATTTAGCCACACTAGAGATAGGCTAACTAAATTTTTAGCTAATGAAGTTTTGGATTTAAAAATAAGTTGGTGGAAGGCTTGGATGGACTTAGGAATAAAGCACGATGTCCCGCTTAACAATGCTGATATTAATAACACCCTGTTACTAAATTCCAAATTAAATATTATCATTAATAGAGTATCTAAAGCCTTCCACACTGAGGCTATAACTAATGCAAAAGAGGCCCAATTCCATACCAAGTACCAATATCTAATGCCTAGCCTGCAATCTAATACAGCAGCCTATTTGAAAGGCACTAACAGCGCACAACTATCTTTAATTTTTAAAGCCAGGTGTGAATTGTTTCCTTAAACTATAGAAGAGGAAGAAATGAAACCAATGGATTTGCACTATGTGCAATCTCAACCTTAAGGAGGACAATTTTCACTTTATAGCTGTCTGTCCAATTTTAAAGGAGTTCAGAGTGGAATGTTTAGGAAAAACTACCCTCTCCCATCTTGAATACATAGATTTACTTAGCCAGGATTGCATGATAAGAATATTGGTAAAGTTTATTAAACTAGCTTTAGCATATAGATCTATGCTCATGGCGCAGTTTAATACTTAGCAATGTAAAATAAACAGTACGGTAAGCATTTAAATATTATACCAGAAGTATTTTTAGTATATTTATATATTAATTTTTATAAAGTGGTGGCATATTTTTTTTTTTTTCTCTTTATCAAAGATTATTTTATTTTACAATTTGCCCCTTCCCCTATCATGGTGCATACTTACTCATGTAACATGGATTTTTAATGTTATGCATTCTTACATAACTTAATCATGGTTTTTAAATTGACTAGAGACAGGACCAGTCTAATTGGTGTGGTTGATCCCCCTAGAGTATAGTAGGGTAGAGCTGGGAAATAAAATGGTTGATTAAGTGAATAGTGGCTGTAGGGACTGGATGGAAGCTAAGGTCTTAATTTAAAAAGTCATGTAGTTAGGGATCTGGATAACAGATGGCAGCAGTGGTCTGAAGCTCTCTTCTTGCAAACTTGCTGTTGACCTGCTTGTTAATTTTCTATCTTTTATCTATAGGAAGGTTAGATCATGAGTTTATATTTTTTTTCTATGCAGCAAGTCAAGTCATTTCCTTGGGTGCTAACCAGTCTATGGTGTTAATACTTCCTCTTTAAATACAAAGCTTAGTGTTCGTCTGACTCTACTGGATTCTGGTGGATTTGTATCAGCTAGACTGAGGGAGTGGGCAGTGTCTCTAGTATTTATGATTTTTAGCGAATTTTCATTATGAAATGACGCTTATGAGGTTGTTCGGATGACGGAAGTTGAGGGTGGAGTGATCGGAATCGGTTCCTATTGGCTTCCTGATAACAAAAATATATGTCCGAAAAAAGTTTATATATATATATATATTTATATATAATTATATATATATATATATATATATATATGTATATATATTATGTATGTAAGAGTTTTTCTACCTTTCGTATGGCGAACGATAACTCTTGAAGGCGTTCTCAAATTGAAACGAAACTTTGCAATCGCGAGATGTTGTGGAGGTTACGAGGCCTATTGTTTATAAAATATTATTTAACTAAATTATGACGTCATGAAAAAAAAAATTTTTTTTGAAACTTGAAATTGGCTTTAAAACAAGTAATGTCGTATTAAAGTAGACGGCTAGCTGAGTCGATTAAGACCGATTTCAGCTCAATCGGACCATCACAAATGGCGCAAACGGTATACTATATATATAATCTTGTATATATGTATACGTCTAGGTCAAAGACTCGTACGATAATCTGTTGGGTTCAGTAGTGTTAGAGGGTGGTGAGATAGTATAAAAGAGGGGCCTCTACCTCTTGCTCCATCCTGGCATGCCTGCTGTCCCAGAGAGACAGGACAAAAATGGCTTCCACTAAACCACGCCGAGCTAAGCAGGCCTGTAAAGAGGAAGAACCTCGAAGTAGTCTTTATATGGTCGAAGTCATTCTAAAACGATTGCGACCGGTTTCAGCTCAATCGGACAATCTAAGTGACGGAATCGGCATTTTTATTTAAAAACAAAATCATAAATATATTTTTGTTTATAGTTGTCGCGGCCGCGCTAGTTTTATTTTTAGCTAATTTGTTTTGTTTTGTAATTTTGGACAACACTGTCAAGAAAGAATTATGTTTGACGTATTTATTTTAGTTTTTCGATTCATTTCAGTTTATTAGTTTAGACGGTAAAATATTCTATTACGGGTTCTAACCAGGGTTCAAACGGGTTTTTTACGGGTTCTTGTTCGATTATTGTTCGCGAAAACGGGACGTTTTATGTTACAGTTGTTCCTTCTTCGTATCGATAGTTATACCAATAAAACTCTGTGAAAGTTAAAGCTGTCTGACTTTAAATTTGTGTAGCTAGAATGAATTCCGTGACGTTGTTGCGCGATTACCGGAACAATAATGCTTCTTTTTTTATATATAGCATACTATTACTAATAGAGTAGAATAAAATCTCAATTAGCAAAATCAAATTTGTGAGAAAGCCTCTCAGGCCCGCGAAGCGGGCCTGTGTGGAAAGGCTGTGAAAATTCGCTAGATACATGGCAAAATGCCATGTAACAAGACAACACATAATACAAACCAAACCAATGTGGCCGCGAAGCGGCCCGGTGGGCCGACGCCGTGAAGCGGACGAGGCGCGAAGCGCTGAGGCCGCGTAGCGGCTACGGGCCGAAGGCCCGTATTTATATAAAAATCCAGTTATTGCTAGTGAACAAAAAATAAAAGTTCTAGGCAAGAAGGTGAAAAACCCTGTAAGCCATTAGCTGTTGAATTAGTGTAATGTAGAGGAGTATCAAAATTTACTTGGTGCTTCTTGAAACCCTCCCTAACGGTATTCAGTTACCATGGGTACAGGCTTTCCAAGAAAACATGAATGATTAAAAAATGATTGTATGTTTTTTTAATAAATAAAGCTTTTTATTATTATTATTATATATATATATATATATATATATTATATATATATATATATAATATATATTATATATATTTATATTATATATATATATATATATATTATATATATACTTAATTATAGAGAAATAAGTGAGCCATTTAGAAAACTTACAATAAAACGTAACGTTTCGAACTGTTTTAGTTCTTCCACAGATGAAGAGAGACTCGTCTCTATTTATTATATATATATATATATATATATATTTAATATATATATATATATATATATATATATATATATTATATATATATATATATATATATATATATAATATATATATATATATATATATATATATATATATATATATATATATATATATATATATATATATATATATATGAATTCATCACCGACCTTGATGTAGTGCTCCAGTAATAGGCGTAGGAATTACAACAAATATACCTGCGTGTATATGATGTAGCTGTAGCTGTTACGTGATATATCTCGTATAATGCGTAAACAAACATTATAAATTTCCTTATCTTTATGACGGTATACTTAAATCCTAGAGCTAGTTTAATCTTATTCTGTTGAAATAATTCATCGTTTATGAGGCAAATATATATTGCTTCTTCGTCGCTTGTATAGAGGTAAAGTATTGCAGTATTGTTGCAGCAAAATATGTTTCTAAAATATGTGTCTCTGGAAACTATAGAGATATTTATAGAGACCCTAGAATAAGAGTAAGGACCTACCTGCTTGCGGTAGGATTATGCCGTCGTGTACTTTTTTAAAGCAATAAGCCTGCGTATTTCTGTTTGAATAGCCATATTTGAGATTCTTTGTTGGAGATGTAAATATAAATGGTTTTATTATGGTTTGTGCTGTGTTGATCTGCCTGTTAGGTATTGCACTGTTTCTTATTGCACCGAGATCACGATACTGTCTTGTCATTAAATATCTCTTGTAATCAAGATGAGCCATGCACCTCTAAACCCGCGTAGATACGCTACATTTCCGTTTTAAAAGAAAGAATAGCTAATTTGTTTGATGTCGGCAAAACTTAGGTTAATAAAAAAATCCTAAAATTATACATTCCTAATGACTTTCAAAATGACGTTTTCTTTTCTTTCTTTTTATAATTTTTATACCTGGTAAATGTAACTCAAGTAAAAATAGAAACCTTAATTTGATTTTAATAGGGCTTAAATTGAATTAAATCTTTTAGTTAATACAGACTGAAATTATAGTAATAAGTATGCATCAAAGATTTCAAATTAGTTTGGAATATCTATTTTTTGCATTTTTCTGTTTTTTGATCTATGAATAAACAAGTTTAAAGGAACTTCTGTAATTTTTGGTTTTGTATCATCTGACAGAGTCCTAGAATGTTAAGAGTTCAAAATGTTTGATATACGTTTGAAAAATGACTTTAAACTGAATGTAAATGTTTGATATACTTACGAGCATAACTTTAGATTGAATGGAAATACTTAATATACTTAAGAGTATGACATTAGTTTTATTGGAATGTTTAAGATACTTAGAGCATACTTTAGATTAATTTGAAATGCTTAAATACTTAGGAGCATGACATTAGGTTGATTGGAAATGTTTAATATACTTAGAAGCATACCTTTAGATTAATTTGAAATGCTTAATATACTTAGGAGCATGACATTAGGTTGATTGGAAATGTTTAATATACTTAGAAGCATACCTTTAGATTAATTTGAAATGCTTAATATACTTAGGAGCATGACATTAGGTTGATTGGAAATGTTTAATATACTTAGAAGCATCCTTTAGGATTAATTTGAAATGCTTAATATTACTTAGGAGCATGACATTAGGTTGATTGGAAATGTTTTAATATACTTAGAGCTACTTTAGCTTAATTTGAAATGTTATATACTTGGGTATAATTTGATTGGAATGTTTAACATACTTAGGAGGCATACTTAAATTATTAATGTTATATACTTAGAAGAGTAAATATAGATTGATTTGAATGCTTATTATACTTAGGAGTATGAAATAAGTTTGATTGGAAATGTTTAACATACTTAGAAGCGTGACTTTACATTGAATGGAATTTAATATACTTAGGAACTTAATATACTTACTTTTAATATCCTTATGAGCATAACTTTAGATGGATTGGGATGTTTATCATACTTAGGAGCATGACTTTAGATTGAGAGGAGATGTTTAATATACTTTGGAGAATGACTTTTGATTGAATCTAGTGAGACTTCGTTTGTCGATATGGCGGTTTTCCATTGATCTGGCTATCCTACGCCTGGCTCTGTCACAACCCCATTGAGACATGTGCTGTATGGCGGGTTTCCATGATCCTGGCTATCACTACACTGGCTCTGTCACAACCCCATGCTGATATGGCGGGTTTCCGTCGATCCTGGCTATCACTACCACCTGGCTCTGTCACAACCCCATGCTGATATGGCGGGTTTCCATTGATCCTGACTACCACTACCACCTGGCTCTGTCACAACCCCATGCTGATATGGCGGGTTTCATGGATCCTGGCTATCACTACCACCTGGCTCTGTCACAACCTCATCTGTTACTACTCATAAAAGTTGCAAAATTATCTAATAGACAGCTCGGACATACTTACCTGCTGAAACCAATCCTTTCCATTGATTTCTGTGATTGCTCCTGTCTTATTGTAAGTACAACATATATGTGTTGTACCACCACATCCGTCCTTCCAACTATTATTTTCAATGAATTTTACCGGATTTAGATAAAACTCAGCCTATAAGAACCGAACTCTTAATAAATTTCACAAAGTCCATTGACATAATTATTTAATTGGTTTCTCATTACGTAAGTTTTATGTTGTTTAACTTAAATTATGGTTGTCACTTAACTCTATAATAATAGCATATGGTACATCACTGTAAAGTGTTTTTTTCTTAATACTGTTTCGCCCCACTCGACAGTAAATATAATTGCCGCTGCTAAGAAAAAATCCACTTCACAACCTATTATTGTAATATACTAAGGAAAGTCTTTACTGGTCTAGAGCTACGTGTATGGCTTGTTTTTGATATACCTTGTTCCTACATAGCCCTTAATCCTCGGATTCGATTTCTTGACGCATATCATATGTATGACCTTAGCTTGGTTCCCTTCTATCAATTCAAATAGTTGACACGATGCTGTATCATAATTATAACCTCCATATCAAAGCACGTCCCTGATATTAAACATCAATTATAAATGCTTTTACTTCTGTCTCTATTAAATAAAGCGTTACTAAAATATTAATTAGTCCTACACATCTGAGGAAAAAATTACTCTTTACCTTTGAATATTTTTCCACATCATTCCTAGAAATTAATTACATGCATTTCACACTGAAACCTTTATTTTTATGTTTTAATTTTAAATTAGAAAGTTTAAAAGTAGATAATAATATTTTTACTTATAAATATTAATTTTAGTTTGGATCATTTATTTCAATTTTTAAGAGATTTTATGTCCAAATTTTAACGATGAGTTTCGTCTTATAATGATGGAGAGTTGCGTCATATTAGAAAGAATCCTAAGTTACATGCAGTTAGTTGTACAATATGGAGTTGAATCCAGAGTAATGTTTATAATGATGAAGAGTTGCGTCTTTAGAAAGAATCTAAGTTACATGCATTTGTTGTTACAATATGGAGTTTGAATCCAGAGTAATGTCTATAATGATGAAGAGTTGCGTCATATTAGAAAGAATCCTAAGTTACATGCAGTTAGGTAATTATGGGTTGAATCCTAATGTCTATAATGATGAGAGTTGCGTCATATAGAAGAATCTAGTAACATGTTAGTTGTACAATATGGAGTTGAATCCAGAGCTAATGTCTTATAATGATGGAGAGTTGCGTTATATTAGAAAGAATCCTAAGTTACATGAAGTTAGTATTACACTGTACAACTAACTCCATAGTGCAATGAATTCAGTTTTGAGTCTCCAGTTTACTGGATTCAACTCCATACTGTACAATGTACAGTATGAAGTTGAATCCAGTGTACTGGAGACTTAAAAACTGAATTCATTGCAAATAATTTTGAAACACAATAAAGAATAGTAAAGACTTGTTTATTAATACGAACTCAGTCTGTAAAGTGTTTTTATTAAGATATTTATTAAATTATTTCTTCGTCAAACGGGAATGGAGAAGAGTGTGAAACTTGCATAGACTTTACTCTGACTGCACTCTGCACGGGTGACGAGTGCTTTGAGTAATCTAACTAAATTTCTCAAGGATGTTTCGAATATTACTTTAATGACGTATAGACCAATATAATCCAAGATGTTTAATTACATATATCATTTGATACTTCCGAATTTTGCAAAACATGAATAGTTGACACAATATAATTGTGCGAGAGACACCTAGGAAATGTAACAAGCAAATTATATTCTTCGGAATTATTGAAGGTCAGAGTGAGTTTAGGCTCTGTCGACGCCCTGATGAGTTAGACGTAACGAAACGAGTGGGACATGACATTATGTCGAGCTCAATGATGAAATGTCGAATGATGGAACAGTTCCTAGATGTAGCATTGCATTTTCCTTGTTACATTTCCTAGGTGTCTCTCGCACAATTATATTGTGTCAAATGTTTAATTACCTTTATATTATAAATATACAATGTTGTATGCAATCTTTATATATAAAATGCTACCCGCCACGAAAAAAAATATTCTTGAGCCGTGAAGGGTGAAATTGGTTCTCTGAATCTTGCCAATTAGGGCTCCTTGCTTGTATATTGAGTGATTAGTGATTACAAAATTAGATTTAAAGTTATTTATCTTTATTATTAGATACATAAGTTTATTTATTTATTTACTGAGTACCTCGGTACTTATTCTTACTACTTCGGACTCCCTTACCTTGTCTTGAGAATATTCGAATCCCTAGCTAAGGCTGCTATGTTATAAACAATGACATAGCATGTTTCAAATCTTTCTAAGTCTATCCCTTTAATAATGTTCATACGAAAGGTTCGAACATGCAGATTAATTGCACTATTTTATTTTGAGGTTATAAGTTTACCGTGCATCCTTACATAATTTTTGAGATACATATTTCATCTTACTTCAAATACATATTAAAGTATTAATTGAGTAAAAGATGAACACTACCATTATACTACTGACTATTATCTAGTCTTATTTGTCTAATTCATTTGTTTGTCTTATTTGTCTAATTCATTCTTGTTTGTCTTATCCAGTCTTATTTGTCTAATTCATTTTATTTGTCTTATCTAGTCTTATTGTCTAATTTATTTTGTTGTCTTATCCAGTCTTATTTGTCTAATTCATTCTTGTTTGTCTTATCCAGGTCTTATTTGTTTAATCTTCTTGTTTGTCTTATCAGTCTTATTCCTTTTATTTAATTCTTGTTTTGTCTTATCCAGTCTTATTTGCTATTTATTCTTGTTTGTTCTTATCTCAGTCTTATCTCTAATTTATTCTTGTTGTCTTATCCTTATTATTATTGTTTCTATAGTCTTATTTGTCTAAATTCATTCTTTGTTTGTCTTATCCAGTCAGTCATATTTGTTTAATTCATTCTTGTTTGTCTTATTTGTTTAATTCATTCTTGTTTGTCCTATCTAGTCTTATTTGTCTAATTTATTATTGTTTGTCTTATCCAGTCTTATTTGTTTAATTCATTCTTGTTTGTCCTATCCAGTCTTATTTGTCTAATTTATTATTGTTTGTCTTATTTGTTTAATTCATTCTTGTTTGTCTTATCTAGTCTTATTTGTCTAATTTATTATTGTTTGTCTTATCCAGTCTTATTTGTCTAATTTATTCTTGTTTGTCTTATCAGTCATATTTGTCTAATTCATTATTGTTTGTCTTTTCCAGTCTTATTTCTTTAATTCTTTATTGCTTATCTTATGTAGTCTTAGCCGCTAATATAAGGTGTCCTATTATTTCTAGCCATATTTCTACTTATTTAACTTTAGACTGTTGTTTATATAAGTTATTTAGGAATATAAAATATCTTATGAGCCCACCCAAATAGATATTTAATCTTATTTGGCCCACTTATTTTATCCCTTCTCTTCAAAACTCATAAATTAATTTGCCAGGTAAGTTTCATCTCAATTTCGAATCCGGTCGGTTTTTATTTAATGGCTCTTAATACCCTTCTGGTTTTTATGACCTGATGATGTTGTGTCAGGTCATAAAACCAATTTTATGGACAATTCTTTCTTATATCAAGTGGCAAATGATACCTGATTGATAACTTGCCAAAATATTAAGTCATCATAAAATTCTTCCATCTATTACTTGTTATTTTTATTGGTTTTTAGAGAAATTTTTTGTTAACTTTCTAAATTTAGATTATGCTTGTACTAGTAATGTGTTGCATTAGTGAGTCCTAATGCAACACACTCCCAAGAATACGTTATAAACAAATATCTATATATAAGTGGACTCGCTTCGCTTGCTAGATAGTATATTTAGATTTGCTCGCTGGTTTCGATTATACGATGGTACCGATTATTTTTTTATGTTGATATTAAATTCACTCTTTGGTAACCTGTTAGAGTGCCGGAGAATAATTTTAACGAAGAGTTTTTCGTTAGACCACTTAATGTCATGATATTTGATTGTTTGTTTATTTGTAAGTCTCGCGATAACTGCCGTAAAACATCTTGACCGATTTTGATCTAAGTTGGTGTGCCTGTAGCATTAATTACATGTCAGAGGTTTATAATTTTTCAAAATTGTTTTCAAAATTGCGACGTCATAAAACACATGTAAAAAACAGTCTCAAATAATTTTCAATTATCAAAATGGTGGATGTTAAAAAAATGTAATTAACGAAATAAGTCAAGTAATATATTGATGAAAAGCTTTAACTAAATAGAGAAAACGTGTCATACAAGTTTGGCAAAACTCATTATGGCCGACACAATTTCTAAAAAAGTTTTTTTAACATTATTTTTTCGGCTTAAAATAAATATTTCTTTCATTTAAGCATATAACTAATGAAGTCAGTTCCTTTTTTCATATCAAATATGGGTTTCATTGCGCCCTTTCTAACTAACCTAATTTTTAATTTTAGCAATCGAACAAGCGAAGCAAACCCTTTGTAACGTACCTTAAAAAAATGTAAAAAATAAAAAACATCAAATATTCTGGCGCGCAAGTCCGCAAGCCGGGTTAATTTTCTTTGAAAAGCGCGCGCTTTCTTGCTTATCAATCCTATTTTTGCTTAATTTGTAGATGTATATTAAACAAACTGAGCCGTGGCGTCACAAATGTAATTTATTTTTTTCGAATAAATTCTCAAATTCATCCCATAGATTATACACTGCACAGCACAGCATTATTTACACTCATTTGAAGCTCAGCTTATGCTACTTTTTAGCGTATTTTTGCCATATTTCGAAAGAATTATTTATATTTTAAGTGCTTTTATTATGTTTAATTGTGTTATTATGTTTAACTTAATAGTTTCTTTTATTTATGATCTCTCCTAATAGGTTATCCGAGTCTGAAGTGGGGTAAAATTGTATTAGGCATTAAACTATTTAATCATGTAGGAGAAAATATAAAGAATCTCCCAGTGGAACAATTTAATAAATTTATGAAAAATTACCTTAAAGCAAACCATTTTTATCCCTTAACAGAGTCTTTTAATATTAAAAAACCAACATGAAATGAAAAACGCTTAATCCTAATTAGCATTTTATTAGTAAAGTAATAAAAAGATGCATTATTATAGGATCCTTAAGTGTAAACTTAATCCTGTATGTTGTGATTTGTTCACAACATAATTTTAGTTGTAGTAAGTTTAGTTTTCTAAGTATGACAATTTTCTATTGTTTTATTTTTATAAAATTTGATGAAAAATAAAGATTTATTTATTTATTATGACTTGAACTTTATTCAGTTTTCTGAAAATGTAAACAGTGGTTTGCGAAATTGTAATAAATTAAAGCATTATTTAATTATGAAGAATTATTTAATAATTATTATGACTAGAGTTATTATTTTAGTGGAGTTCTACATAACTTCATTACCGTCAAAAAGAAAATATTAGACATACAACTAGATTTTTTCGCTTTAATTTTTGTTTCGTATGGTCCGCCATAACAATATTAACGGACCATATATTCGACATATTGGCTTATATTTTGAAAATGTTTGATAAATTATGGCCTAAAACAATACAGGTTTTATGAAGATAGCTTTAAAAAACAATACAAAAGCTTATCAGCCAAACTTTGCGGCAGTTACTTTGATATATAGAAAAATGCGACAAACTTGTGAAATGTAGCTCTCACATATGTTTGCGCATAAAATCATTAAAATTTCAGCTCTATATGACTTATTTGATTACTCAGACAATATCTAAGTTTTTGTTGTCTTTTGTTTTAGGTAAGAACACCTCTTCTGTATTACCTGAGCAAGGTGAGTAGACTCGTACCTGTTCTACAGGTGTACATTTTGACATTACCTTAGTTTAATGGCAGGTTGAAATATAAGAAATCTAAATCAAGCTTAAGAAATCGAGTACAGGGTACTATGGAGCTTCTCCTCATGGTTCAAGTTTTTATGTTGGAACTCAGACTAAAACGTTAAACCTACTTGTAGGGTGCCTTCGGTCTCGCTTGGCTCCACCTCAGATGAGTAATGAAGACAGCGATAAACTTGTTACTCGCTTCACGCTTTCTCTGAATAAGCTACGTCTAAAGATGTATTTTGTTTTCTAGCTTCGCTCGACTTGAGAAAATAAAGATTATCTGCTTCATAGAAAAAACTGTCATTATACTAAGCAGTTTTTTTAACAATAATATTTTTTTTTTTTGAGGTAGTACGTAATTGAGCACTTTATTGGACCGTTTTTAGGATGAGAAGCCAATCATTGTTATAGGAGGTTATTTAGTACTTTTCACCTCCGAGGACAGTAATGAATGTAAAAAAAACTCCTAGGACGTAAAAGTAATTCATATGTTGCCGCCATTACTGTAATGTAGCGTGTTCAAAAAACAATCTGTGTTAAACCTTCATGAGTTTTCTTTAAAAACGTTCATTTTGTTTCTGTTTTTGTTCGTAGACTAATTATTTTTTCATTTTTAAAAGGTGTTCTAATTGACAATTTTTGTGTGTTTATTTGTAAAGCTTTTACATTTTTGAGTAAAAGTGTGAATCTATGGATGAATTTAATGACGGCGATAATATAGAGTTAATAATAATTGGACGTTTGTTTTTTTCAATTAAGTATATAGCGCAGTTTAATGAGTGCTATTTTTTTAATGAGTGCTTTATTTAATGAGTGCTACCTCAAAAAAAAATAGTGTATGCCATCCGGCTGAGAATGTCTTTATGTCTTGGCAATTAGATTTACCGACTCGCTTCGCTCGTCGGTAAATCTAATTGCCGTGACATAAAGACACACTTCTCAGCCTTATGGCATAAATAACTATTACACAAAACTTACTCTACACTATGTTTGTTTTCACTCAAGGTGTAAAGCGAAGTAAAAATATAAGGGAGGGGGGGGCATTCTAGACATTATTTGCAAGTCATTCCCGTACTTCATTATTATTCTGATTCCTAACCGTTTCGCTGCTATAATAGGTATCGTTAATTTTTCACGTGATACTACCTTACTTTATTAAATCACTCGTATCAACTAAAAATGTAATTTTAAATTTAACGCCATGAATTTAATATTCTATGAACTATGGCCGAAATGTTTTGTCATAGTTAAAGAAGTAAATGATAATAGAATTTGTTTAATGTGCAACAGAAAGTAAACTAATAAAAAGCTACAGGTGGTCGCGTTTCAGAGAACACTTCTGCAATTATGACTCCTTCAAGCAATAGTAATACCTTTACCTCTTCATTTGCTGGGTTTTTGATTAATTTTCAGTTTAAGTTGCAAGAAGATGGTTTAAGTTAAGAAATAAATTAACCTGGATATTTGGGTTGATTTACATTATTTATTGCATTTTTCAACTGTTTTGCATTATATTGATCTTGGAAATCATTTATGTTTTTGTAAAGAAGAAAAACAAATGAAATTCGGTTTAAATGACAGAGAAAGTGTAACTAGTCGTACTTGAAAATATAAACAAAAATATAAATAACAAACAAAAGAAAATAACTGAAATGCATGACACAGAGCAAGAGAGATAAATATTTAACACAATAGATATTATATTAAATGACAAAGTTAACTAGGCGGAACTGAGTGGGTGACTCAGTGGAAAAGCGATGCAGACAGTTTTCTTTTCTGTTTCCACACAGAATCTCTTCACATAATACTGCCGCCTATTCTTTCCTATTTATCCTGTATAAATGTTTTCTTTTTTATTCCAAACATTTTTTCATCTGTTCTTTTAGACTAGTTTGTTTAATTTCCTTTTGGAATGTGCTAAAAGATTTTGTTTGAAAGTAATATTTTACTGTGCACTCGAAACTCGAAGACAACAAGTAAAGATAAGTTATGTGTAAATAATAAAGTATGATGTAGATGTTAAGTTGTTAAGCATCTGTGAGCAGGGGGAAGGCAGTAAGGTATGTATAGGGATAAGTACTAAGTCAGTTCAATGTGCTGAAATGAAATGGGAATTAAGAGTATATATGGTATATTGCAAGAACTAACCAGTTTATCAAGTCTATTGTTTGTAAAACTGTATGACGTAATCAACCTTATGACGCTAAATCGATTGAGGCCGGTTTCAGCTTATTCAGAACATTTTGGGTACCGAAATGACATTTATAAATATGTGTATACTTATAAATCTATGTGAATAATCTCATGTCATGAAATGAAATTTCGCAGTTTAGTAAGTGTCTTGAGCAATAAGTGCTGGGTTATGCAAGGAGGCCCGCGAAGCGGCCCGCATGATACAAATTTGCTAAATACATGGCAAATGCCGTGAAATAACAAATCGTAAAACAACAAGAATAAATAACAAGAGATAACTTCTGAGAGGGCTCAAGGCCACTTGTTTAGTCTCTGGCCGCGAGGAGGCCTCCGTAGCCGATGCGGCCTCAAGGCCTGTACTTAACAATATTGATATTATTTTTTGTTTTATTACGTACCAGAATCTGTCATAAATGACTAATAATAATAATAATACCAATATTGCTCGTTTAGAGCCTTGTGGCTCATCAGGGACAATCCCTGCGGGAACCACCTCAAATCGTAGAGGTAACTGTTGCGCTCAAACTGTAATGTAAAGTTAGGCAAAAGTTATTTAAATAATTAACTTATGTAAAATGAGAGCAAACCCTAGACTCCCATGGTGTCTGTCGCGATACCGCGAATTATCACTTAGCAACCATTATTTTATTTTTTATGTTTAACAAATATTGTTTGTATTGTACATGACAGTTATAAAAATATAGAGTGATTCAAGGAAAGACGTTGTCTTGAGCAAGGCCTACTACATCTACAGGCCTATACATCTCCCAACAACAATGGCGGCGGAAGTAGACGGTTTTACCTCTAACGCGTCTTTTTTCTCTACCTTGCATGACATTTTGTTAATTTGTGGCCGAAATCGGGGGGCCAAATTAATATGACCAAGATGATCGTAAAGGTAACGGATAAGGCTATCTGGCTATGTACTTGATTTGACCAAATGTCCCGGTTTCGCCATTTTCCAGACCAATATATTATAGTGTTAAAGTTTTAAATTACGAAATTCGTCATTTTAATATTTTGAATACGGGTAACCTAAAACGGCCAAAAATAAGGAATATTGAACGAAAAAAAAGTTACCGTCCCCGCTGAGTCAATGGGTCAAAATTGCGTCTGAAGATAAAAATTGACCTTTGAGACAATTGAGCTAACTCGGTTAAAACTAATCATAGAAAGTTGAGACAGGGTTAATTTTGTTCGAAATAAAGTATATTAACTTTCCCTAAATGCATGTTTTCACAAAATATTTTCAGGTGACCCATTTATTTCGAACCAAAGTTGACAGATAATTTTTACAAACTTTTAAATTAAATTGCGGGAAAACAGTACGAGATAGCGAATTCGTTTCAATGGGCACCATACCCTACTTTGAAGAGATCTACAAGGATATGCCATCATTTTTCTTTTTCGACTAATGTACCCGACGGGAACCACCATTTTTTGTATTTATTTCTCTAATACGATTTTCTTAACATTTTTTGGGTTCGGGCCAAGTATCTTTCCTAGCTGGTTCTTCATCTCACCCAAAAAAAACCAATAAATATTATAATATATGTATGTTTTATACATACATACATATATATATATATATATATATATATATATATATATATATATATATATATATATATATATATATATATATATATTAGGGTGTAGGAGAAACAAAAACGTTTACATGATTTACATGATTGGTCCCCATATTAGATTAGTAGTGATGAGTGGGCACAAATGAGACAATAATTTTTAGGTGTTTTCACTTATAACATGAATATGCTCAGCATGGAGCGAAATATAGTTCTATAAAACAATAACACATTGTCTCATTTGTGCCCACTCATCACTACCAAAAACGTTTACGTATGGCATAGCGTTAGAACAGTTAAAACAAATACATAATAATATAAATAAACTATATGAAATTCATCCGATGACAATGCACTTTTCAGCGGAAAATTTTTAAGCGAATATAACGTGAGAGAAAATTCGAAGTCCCCTTTTTTACCTCAAAAAATATTAAAAAATACAGGTATTAAGTACAGGTGATAAAAAAATACAGGTTTTAATGTTGAAGAATACAAGTATTTTTTAACAATTTATATATATATTTATAAATATTGAGATACTAGTTGCTTGGCAATTTAAATTTTATTCTAACGTCTGCATAAATGTCAAACATGACTTAAATGTTTATTAGAGGTTTTACATTTTTACGATGTGTAAGTCTTTAATGAAACTTATTTAATTTGTGTTTTGAATTTTTATGTATAATGCCTTCTTGCTGTGTTATTGGATGCAGCTCAAACAAAAATTACCGAAAGGGTGAAAGTAAGCATGTTTCATGTTTTAAATTTCCTTCTGACGTTGAATTATCAAAGAAATGGCTTCGTGCTATTAGAAGAGAAGACATAAAGAAAATACCTAAGAGTGCTAAAGTATGCATCAAACATTTCCCGGACCAATATATTATAGGGTATGATGTTTTTAAAATACAGAGTTCCGAACCAATCAAAGTTGAAAGGAAGCATCCTAAATTAACTAAAGATGCAATACCATGTATTTTTGATTGGTCAAATTGTGAACCTACAATTCCAAGAAAAAGAAAATCTCCAGATGATAGAAGGGAGAAAATAGAACAGAGAAATAATTTGTTAGAAGAGGAGCAACAAGTGAAAGCTCAGAAATTAGACATTATTGAATCTTTTGAAATATTAAAAACTGAATTGTTGAAAAAATGTGATTTAAAGAATTTAAATACCAATTTTTAGTGATATTGAACTTACAATTATATCTATGGCTAGTGGAAAGCCTCCAAAAGTTAAATTTTCTGTCATAATTGATAAAAAATCTTACTATTAAAGTATTACAAATGCGGACATAACCCATTCCTTAAAATTTATTGGGAGCCTAAATTCAATTTGTCGGTGGTCTCAGCTTGATTCAATTTTAGAAAAATTGATGTATCATTTTCAAGAGGAACACAATGATAAAACATCAAAATTTTACATAAATGAGATTGATAATTTATTTTCGATTACTAAACAAAATTATGATTTTTCCTTTTTGAATGAAGATATGCAAAAGAAAATTAATTTTTTACACGAGCAAATTAAATTACTTCAATTAAATAAACCTAGATACTCACCAGAAATGGTTGTTTGGGCAGCTTCCTTATACTTCAGTCACCAGGAGCCTATAATTATTTGAGAAATATGAATTCACTTACAATGCCTAACTGTGCCTTATTAAGAGACTAGCGTCAAAATTGGAAACTGGAAATCAAGCAGGTATAAGTTGTAAATTAAAGGATTACTTGTTAAAGAAGTGGAGCATTATGAAAAAAGAAGAAACTTACATTAACTTGATGATGGACGAGATATACATTAAGTCTAACCTGCTATGAAGGGAGGAAAAATTCAAGGTATTAGTTATAATAAAGTTGAGACTTTAAGTAATGCTAAAACTGTACAAGTATTTATGATTTCTTCCATCCAATCTCATTTTAAAGATGTAGTTGCCCTTTTTCCAGTTAATAATATGGATGCAAATGATTTGGTATATTTTAGCAGACAGGTTATCCAGATGTTAAGTGAAGTTGGTTTTGTAATTGTCTCTATGATTTCAGATAACAATAGAATAAATAGAAAAGCTTTCGAAATTCTTTGTGGAGGAAACCTGACTCCGTACTTTATTAATCCGTATCAACAAAATCAAAAAATATTTATCTTATTTGACACTGTACATATAATGAAGTGTATTAGAAATAATTGGATTCACCAAAAAGATAAAAATCAGACCTTTACTATTCCTTTAATGCAGTCAGTATCTTGTAAAAATGAAGTCAGGAGTGCATGTTTTGGCGACTTAAAGTGGTTGTACTACAATGAAAATAATAGCTTAATTAAATATGCCCCCTGCTTAAACCGAAAGGTGTTATTTCCATCTAGCATAGAAAGGCAAAACGTAAGAACATGTTTGAGTGTCTTCGACGAAAAGAATATTGCTGCGTTAAAATTAAAAAACGAAAATTCAAAATTTGACGGGACAATACACCTTCTTGAGACAGTTTTAAAATGGTGGGAAATAGTCAATTGTAAGCATACTTTTCTGGGTTTGATTAAAAGAAATATATACAGAGAACCTATTGATGGAAGTAACCATCAAAATTTTCTTTTTCTGTCAGAGTTTGTGAAGTGGGTTAGATAACTGGAGGCTGTTATTTCTGAAGAGCTATCTAATGAGAAAAATGCTTTAAAAAACAATAAAAGGGCTGGTAAGCTAACTTCAGAAACCCATGCATCATTAAGGCATACTACATCCACCCTACTGAAACTGGTTGAATACTTGATAAACGAACTACAGTTTAACTACGTATTATTAGGCAAATTTCAAACTGATAACTTGGAAGCTCGTTTTGGTCAGTACAGACAGATGAGTGGAGGTAACTACAGTATTGGTCTCAGCCAAATCTTGGAATCAGAGAAAAAAATCAAAATCAAAAAGTCTTTTGCAACTGCAATCAAACGAGCTAGGGATTATAAACTCTTAAAGACTTTTCTAGTACTCAGTCAGATGTGGAGGATATTTCAACTACCAAGGAATGTGGGATTATTAGCGATTTTATGGATGCACTGAATGAGTATGAAAATATTGACGTTACTGAAGAATGAAGAACAAATTTTTAATTTTATATAGGCGGGTATATATGCAAAAAAAAATTAAAAGTTATCTAAATTGTCCACTCTGTAAAAAAAGTATTCTACCGATAAAAATTTAACCGTGGAGTCAATATAAAAAACGAATATTTAAGTATTTTGGACAGAGGGGGATTAAATATTCCAAATATGAATTTAATTCAAAGATTTGACTGTCGTTTACAATCTTTTTAAAGTATTATTAAAACAAAATTATGAAAAAATGTTTTTAACAAGCCCTTTATACACAAAAAGAAAATAATATACTGTTTGGCTATGAATGAATTTCAAATTTAGAAAACGAAAGCCACAGAAGATTGCAATAATTGCAAATAAATAGCCCCAAAGCTTTTAAAAAAAATCTTTATCAATATTTATTAACATTCTTTAAATAACTACACTAAGTAAAAACGATCAATTACAAATAAATCAAACAACAAAAAAAATAAAGAAATTTAGTTCAAAATAATTTTTATCTTCATTTGTACTTATTCTCAAACAATGTATGTATATTCAGATTTCATCTTGATTTTTCATTTTATTGTTCGCAGAACCATTTGGGTCGGTTTAACCGTATTGTTTATATATAAATATAATAATTTATAAATATATATATATATATATATATATATTATATATATTATATATATATATATATATATATATATATATATATATATATTGTGTGTGTGAAAAAATTCATTAATTTTATTTTTAATTTTGATCTAGATAACATATATATAATTTTAATGCATATGTGTGACATTTTTGTAGCATAAATATTATATTATTTGTAATATAAACCCTTAATATAACCTAAGAAGCATTGATATATTTTTAGCATATTTTTTGAGTTTTATTATTTATTATTATTTTTATTACAGTATAAACACGCTAAAATCAGTTGACAGTTGGCAATAGTGTTGAGGAGCAGTAAAGTTATACTGGCTTAAGATAGCCAGTAAGTTATTAAGCGTATTTCGCTTAAAAATTTTCCGCTGAAAAGTGCATTGTCAATCGGATGAATTTCATATAGTTTAATTTATATTTATTATGTAATTTGTTTTAACTGTTCTAACGCTATCCATACGTAAACGTTTTTGGGTAGTGATGAGTGGGCACAAATGAGACAATGTGTTATTGTTTTATAGAACTATATTTCGCTCCATGTGGAGCATATTCATGTTATAAGTGAAAACACCTAAAAATTATGTCTCATTTGTGCCCACTCATCACTACTAATCTAATATGGGGACCAATCATGTAAATCATGTAAACGTTTTTGTTCTCCTACACCCTAATATATATATTATATATATATATTATATATATATATATATATATATATATTATATATATATATATATATTATATATATATATATATATATATATATATATGTATAAAACATAATATATTATAAATTTATTGGTTTTTTTGGGTGAGATGAAGAACCAGCTAGGAAAGATACTTGGCCCGAAACCAAAAAATGTTAAGAAAAATCGTATAGAGAAATTAAATACAAAAAATGGTGGTTCCCGTCGGGTACATTAGTCGAAAAAGAAAAATGATGGCATATCCTTGTAGATCTCTTCAAAGTAGGGTATGGTGCCCATTGAAACGAATTGCTATCTCGTACTGTTTTCCCGCAATTTAATTTAAAAGTTTGTAAAAATTATCTGTCAACTTTGGTTCGAAAAAATGGGTCACCTGAAAATATTTTGTGAAAACATTGCATTTAGGAAAGTTATATACTTTATTTCGAACAAAATTAACCCTGTCTCAACTTCTATTGATTAGTTTTAACGAGTTAGGCTCAATTGTCTCAAAGGTCAATTTTTATCTTCAGACGCAATTTTGACCCATTGACTCAAGCGGGGACGGTAACTTTTTTTTCGTTCAATATTCCTTATTTTTGACCGTTTTAGGTTTACCGTATTCAAAATATAAATGACGAATTTCGTAATTTAAAACTGTAAACACTATAATATATTGGCCTGGAAAATGGCGAAACCGGGACCATTTTGGTCAAATCAAGTACAATAGCCAGATAGCCTATCCGTTACGCTTTACGATCAATCTTGGTCAGATTAATTTTGGCCCCCCATCTTCGGCCACAAATTAACAAAATGTCACTGCTAAGTAGAGAAAAACGAAAAACCGACTCTACTTCCGCCGCCATTG
>JACMZG010001908.1:44740764-44782286 GCA_018340805.1 Microvelia longipes | reverse complement strand
TACATTGGATAACTTCTGATAAAATTCAACCAGTGTTTATAAAAAATAGATTAAAAGAGATCAAAGCTAATAATTCATTTAGGTACCGATATGTGCCCTCAGCATTAAACCCCGCAGATTTAAGTACTAAACCCAGCCTGAATTCCGGAAATATCATGTCTAGCATCTTTGGTGGAACGGTCCAGACTTTCTGAAACAAGATCCTGAATTCTGGCCTATATGACCGATTTTCATGATGAGGACGAAGAAATTCAACAACTCCATTCTGGAGAGATGTCAAATATCTGTCTCTCTGTACAAGAAGAAACTTTACCCTCACCTTTTGATATCGATTTGAATAAATACTCGACTATTCGATCTTTATTACGAGTAACAGCTTTATGTAAACGATTTATAGATAAAATTCGTGGAAAATCTACTGAACCGTGGCTATTACCGTCTGATTATCAGTGGGCAAGGGCTCAATGGGATCGCTACGCACAAAGTAATTTCATCAATATTAATGATAACTTAAAAACGTCAACTTGACATATTTATAGATACTGATGGCTTAGTTAGATGTAAAGGGCGATTTGTAAATTTAACTTCAGAACCCTTTCCTATCTTATTACCTAAAAAAACCATTATACTACCCTTATAATAAAAGATAACCATAACAAACTTTATCACGCGGGAGTAATGCAAACTTTAGGTAGTATTCGAAAAAAGTATTGGTTACTCCATGGTAGATCAGAAGTATATAAAATTTTAGCCAAATGTATGAATTGTAAAAGACTTTTAGGCGGCCTTATAGGATGCCCTTAATGCCACCTTTCCAAAGCAGCGTGTAAATAAGACCACTCCCTTTAGTTATACTGGTTTAGATTACTTTGGACCTCTATATGTAAGGGACCAAGTAAATAATAATAATGAAATAAAGGTGTACGGAGTAATATTCACATGTTTAACAATAAGAGCTGTACATTTAGAGCTTGTACTCGATTTATCAGCAATTCAATTTTCTTACGCCCTTGGACGATTTATTTCTCGTAGAGGCCGACCAACCATGGTTATTTCTGATAATGCTACTCAGTTCAAAGCTGTGCAATCCGTCATCCGGAAAACTGGGGATATTATAGCTTGGAAGTTTATCACTGAGTTGGCTCCCTGGGAGGGGGGTTTCTATGAGCGTATGATCTCAATGGTAAAATCTAGCTTAAAAAGGACCCTTGGGTGTGCTAGGATAACTTTTACCGAATTAGAAACCGTTCTTACCGAAATAGAAGATGTCATTAATTCAAGACCTCTAACATATATAAATAGAATAGATATCGATAAACCTCTTACCCCTAATAATTTTTTAAGGCCTTTAGAAGGAGGTTCATTTACTCTTGACCATGAAAATGTACCAACCCTCCGCCAAGCTGAAGTTCGAGACCTTTGGACTTTTCATAACGAGTTAGTCGATCAATTTTGGAAAGTATGGACAGACATGTACTTACCGAGTTTACGAGAAAGGTATGATTACAAACTTAAACAAACCCGAGTAAGTTCTGGAAGTCCTCAAGTAAACGACTATGTCCTCATCAAATCCAACCTTCCTAGGTTACGCTGGAAGGCCGGGCTTGTTGAAGAATTGGTTTTAGACCCAAGTGGAAACTGTCGATCAGTTCGGGTGCGGCTCGCCGACGGAACCACTCTCCACCGATCAATTTCACACTTGTACCCTCTTGAGCTAGAGGCCACTGAGAGAGAAATTATTGAACCAACTACAAGTTCAACATCAACAGAATTACCGGCTCAAATTACTAACACCACTGCGCTCTCAAGAAAACCACGACAAGCAGCCATAGCGGCAAAAGATAAAATTACTAATTGGGCTGCTGATATCCTTGCCTATAGTGTTCTTGATCAAATCTAAACTTCCGCTTCGGAGTGTCGCGATACCGCGAATTATCACTTAGCAACCATTATTTTATTTTTTATGTTTAACAAATATTGTTTGTATTGTACATGACAGTTATAAAAATATAGAGTGATTCCAGGAAGACGTTGTTTGAGTCTTATTATAGTCCATTTCAAAGACAGTGTCAAGGTCAGTACAAGGACTGAACTTTAACGACTTAGTCATGTTCGGGTCAAAAGTCAGTCAGGACTAATGCTTTAACGACTTAGTACATGGTGTCGGTGTCAAAGGTCAGTACAAGGACTAATGCTTTAACGATTAGTCATGGTATCGGTGTCAATTCAGTACAAGGACTAATCTTTAACGACTTAGTGTCCACATGGACTGCTCGGACTAGTTGTCGGTAAAAGGAAAGGACTAGCTTAACGACTTAGTCCATGGTATCGGTGTCAAATGTCAGTACAAGGACTAATGCTTTAACGACTTAGTCCATGGTGTCGGTGTCAAAGGTCAGTACAAGGACTAAAGCTTAACGATTGTCTGGTGTCGGTGTCAAAGGTCATTCAAGGACCTAATGCTTTAACGACTTAGTCCATGGTGTCGGCTAAAACTTTAAATAAGTTATGAGTTAATGTAAAAATTATAAATAGTTGAGTTATTAAACAGAGGGAGTACTTTAGTTTAAGTGCGTAAGTAATATTAACTAATTTTAAGTAAGTCATACTCTGTGACAAAATAAATGCAAGTAAACACTTCCCCGTCTGCACCTATGTATCTCTAGCAATGAAAATCTTGAGTTGAGTTCTCGCGTGCTACCAAGTCTTGTCTTAATTTTATAGAGCGGTCATAAAGTATGCTTGGAGTCATTGCAGGACCAGTAAACGAGTTACTCTCCTGAGGCGAAACGTCTGTGACCTTGGCAGAGACTGCTTTATCAACAATAGTTAACACAGGAGATAACGGTACTCTTTGCTGTAAAAATTAAGTATCTAGTTTTACAAGCAGTTTGTTAGCGAAAAAAGCAAAGTCTAATTTGTTTAGCTAGTAATTATACGAGAGTTAAATAGTTTATTGTCATTAGGTCAGCTTAGACTCGGATGCGAGAGTTGCGCAGTGCCTCAGGGCAATGCGCACTCCCATCCTTCCGTACTTGCTTTATCTAGACTTATATTTCATTGCTGCTATAAAACTTAGTAATTAGCTTTATAGTAATTCTTAGTAAGTTCCTCTGTAGGCTCCGTACGCTCGTTCAGAAAAACATACCGGTTTGAACCACTTTAATAAACTTTTAGTTCAGCTATTTCTAAACCCTGGAGGCTACCTGTTGTTTTTGTATGATTTTGTTAAGCATTTGCTTAATATTCTTATATATATATATATATATATATATATATATATAATATATATATATATATATATAATATATATATATATATATATATATATATATATAATTATAACAGCTAGTGCTAATATTTTTAAGAACTCTTTAGACACCACTTTTCAGTGGAAGTGCCTCTAAAATACTTATTAATTATTTATTCTGGGAATATAATATATTTTAGTGAAATAAATGTTCTATGATATATTAGGATTAAGGATCCAATGCAACTATCACGTGTTTCCGTGTGAAAACTATTGAAAGATATGACGTATTTGGAGACCAGAGTGTTATCACCTGAACAGACCTCCCGGTGCACATTGTCTAACTTAAAATCCAATATATCACCCGTTGTAAATTACTTTTGAACGAAAAAAAAGTACGAAACGCCTATTAAAAACTGATCGAGAACGGACAAAAAAGTAATGGTGTTTAAATGACACAAATACAGCTTCCTGACTGGCAAAGGAATTAAAGGAACAGCGTAGGAATGTTGGATGAGAAGTGTCAGGTAGTAAAGGTGCGATTATAGCTCAGACTGAACAAGATAAATGAGAGACTAAAAGAGTTTAGGAATGTCCGGAAACAACCGCAGTCTGAGCTGCTGCCTCCTCGCCACGTCCTTCACTGATCCTTAGCGATTTTCTTCTTCTTTGTCTTTGAATTTGATTGAGAGAAGAAAATGATTCAAAGAAGCTATTAAAATCCTTGCTTTATAATTTAAAATGCAGAGAATCATGAAAGAGAAACACTTTTCTCTCATTGTATCAATATATATATATATATATTATATATATAATATATATATATATATATATATATATATTATATATATATATATATATATATATATATATATATTATATATGTGTGTGTGTGTGTGTGTGTGTGTGTGTGTGTGTGTGTGTGTATTAGACCTCCCTCCTAAAAAACCACTTTCCATCCTTCTATCATTGCCTTATTTTTCCTTGGGTGATTCGCTAAAAACAATCTTTAATGAGAACGGAGGAGCTAAAGATAAATTGACGTTTTTACGTCAAAAATTTGTATGTTATTAGTATGCCACTAGTATTGTTAAGGGCGGCTCATATTTTGTGTAGAAAATATGAGCCGCTCTTACACTCCTAGCCCGAAATTTTCTCATTTTTTAGCGCATTTTTAAAAAAAAATTACGATTATGAGAGGGTTTCAGATCAGCCTCTTCCTCTAGAAGAGGGTTTTTTCATGTATATAAACACTCACACGTATATATATATATATATATATATATATATATAATATATATTATATATATATATATATATAATATATGTATCGATTTCGGCATCGGAGATCAGGGGTTCGCAGCCCGGGCTATTCTCTAAGATATTATATGAAAGTATTTGTGTTAAAAAGATTTTTCCAAGTATGATGGGGTTATTTTGTGTACAAGGGGGGTTATCCTATGGCCCCCTTAGAAGTCTATATGGAGACGACATCATCCATATAAAGAACCCACATAGTATATTTATTACCATGATAATATTTAATTAAATTGTTGTCCTTCTTTTCCTTTCCTTCTTCGTTTTTCTTATTTCCCTTTCCTTTTTTTCTCCTTCTATCTCTTCTATACCTCTCTTTTTTCCATTTTTGAGGATCCTGTTGGGGAAGTTGTGGCGGGGGGCGATCATACATATAGCATGTTGTGATACATAAAATAATAGGATTGAGTGCTTAGAGGTGTCATTCATATGATATTGAGTGCTTAGAGGTCATTCATAGGAGCTTAGAGTGCATTCAATGATTTTAGTGCTTAGAGGTGTCATTCATATGATATTGAGTGCTTAGACTTACTTTTCATTCTGGGGTACCGAAGTTATTATTTGTTTCAATTGTGGCTGCCCTGATATTCTAAGGACGGGCGGAGAGAGTGCCAAGTCGTGAGAAAATGTTCCCAGGCGTACTCGCTTTTTTTAAACTGTTTTAGCATTTTTTCTCTAACAATTCTTGTAATGTAATTCATAAAATACTATGTATGACTATAATTTATATCTTCAATTATTCTGCTTTAAAGAACTTGATTCACACAAATATAAAAAAATGTGTGCTTTTAAACTGGAAATGTAAGAATAGAAATGAGTGCCATGTTTCCTCTGTACAGGGTGTTTTTGCCTGGAGTTTTGTACCGGTTGACTGGTACAGCGGCCGGGTATGTACTTGTGTCCCTATGCAAGGTTTTTTCATTCTTTTTTCGTATTATTCTGCCTGCATAACCTTGTAGTATTAACTTTCCAAGCTCAATATAAGAATAGTTTAAAGAATTTGTGCTTACTAAGGGCATTATGCTTCTTGCAGATAGTTTCATTTTCATTTAAATTTGTTTCTTGTATACTTTAGTTATTTTACTTAAACATTGCTTCATTTTCACTTATTTCACTTGAAAAATGTTCGTAGCGTATTTTAATTATTTCACTTGGTGATTTTATTTCAATTTATTCTGATTGTACTTGTATTCTATTCTAAGACAGTATTCGACCCTACGAGGTTTCGACCAAAACGAACCAAAAAATACCAAGGTTATGCTCTACGGCCGCAGTATGTCTCAAGGATTAGGTTTCAACCCGATATTGAACCTTTTATTATTCTGTAGTATATTATTAACCCTTGTAACGAACTTCCTCCATTGAAACAAACTGTTCCTGGAACCGGGAGTGTATTAATATGGTTACTACTGATTACTACGGTCGTGTCAAATTGACGTGGTTACTACTGATCACTATCGGTCGTGTCAAATTGACGTGGTTACTACTGATCACTATCGGTCGTGTCAAATTGACGTGGTTACTACTGATCACTACAGGTAAATTGACGTGGTTACCTGATCACTACGAAATTGACGTGGTTACTACTGATCACTATCGGTCGTCAAATTGACTTTACTACTGATCACTATCGTCGTGTCAATTGACGTGGTTACTATGATCACTATCGTCGGTCAATTACGTGGTTATACAAATTGACGTGGTTACTATGATCACTATGGTCGTGTCAAATTGACGTGTTACTACTGATCACTAACAAATTGTCGGTTACTACTGATCACTACAGGTCGTGTCAAATTGACGTAGTTACTACTGATCAATACCGTATACTACTAGTATCATTACTAGTATCACTACGTAGTATACTACTGACTGATTGCTTTTAATTGAAAACCTTTATTTTTATTTAATTTTGATTGCAGAGGCATGTTTTTATGTCTCTAGATATTCAATTGGTTATGGATTTTGCAATTACCAATTGTCATTGGAATTCGGAAATTTTTTTACAAAACAATTTAATAGAATTTGAATATTTGTCAAAATTCGTGTTATACATTTTAACAGTAACTCACTCAAATTAACGCGCCTTTAGTATTCCGCTTTTACTCAGTTAAATATCACTGAAGCACCGATTTAAAAATAAACTTTCAACTTGACTTCGCTATCAGTATAAATTAAATATCTCGTGTGTTCAACTTAATAAATTATTTTTACCTTATAAAAGTTGGTGATGATTATCAATTGTTAGTGTCAAAGCCCCTCTTATGCAAATATTGTGATTCTTCTTTCTTCATGTTTCTTCTTCTTTTTCCATTCTTTATATATTCCCACCATCATTATATATAAATTATAAAAAAGTACCATAATTAGTGAGTTTTAAAATAGTTCGATATAAAAAGTTATAAGAAAAGTATTTTATATCATTTTGAAGTTCATAAATGTTTTTCTGTTTACAGCAATTCTTGTTTAATGAGCAACTAAGTATTGGTTTAATTATTGAATAATGACAACTTATTTAAAGACTCTGTTGTAGATTTATTTTGTGCAAATTTATAATTACAAAACTGCTAACATCACTAAAAACTAGACTACTTTCTGCTAATTGTAATTAGCATCAGTTTTTTTTAAGATTTAGTATTTAAATGTTGAATTTTCCTAATTTCCTACTGAATTAGTATTTTCATTCTAATCAGAGAAGTAAAGCCGTTTTCAGTAAATGTCGAGAGCACAGAGTTAATTAAATTCTCACTATTGAAGTTAATTGTTTCGCCTCCTGCATATTGAAAAACCTTATAAAATACGTGAAAAGGTATTGGAAACGAGTACAGTGCCTAATATATATATATATATATATATATATATATATATATATATATATATATATATATATATATATATATATATATATATATATATATATATATATATAATATATATATATATATATATATATATATATATATATATATATATATATATATATATATATATATATATATATATATATATATATATATAATATATATAATATAATATATATATATATCTGTCGCAGCCTCCTGCAGCGCTAGAAATGTTTGGATTCGGTTATCGCAAGCTGCTAGAAATCAGCGCTTCGGCTAGTTATATGTATGAGTAGAAAGTATAAAAAGTTAATTTAAAATAGAATGTAGGCAAAAAGCGGGAAATTAAGCCAGCCACGCCCACTCATTTGAAAAGTAGGTCTGCCGCGGCGATAGTGTCGATTGGAATTCAAATTTTCTCACTATTGAGTCTTACTGTTTAAGTATCTATAGTCTCTGGTATAAGGTGATTCAACTTGATGTAAACAAACCAAACGTATTTGGAGGTTATAACCTGACGTGATTTATGAATGACGTTTGACGTCATTGCAGGAATCGGTATAGGCGGTCAACATTGAAAATTTACTATTTATTCCTGCAATGACGTCAATTCCGGACTATATAACCTAACACGTCAAAAAAACTTCATTCATAAAAACCTTCCAATTGGGTGCTTGCGACAATATCCTTGTATATGGCGCTCGATAACTCTTGAAGGTTTTTTCGAAACGAAACTTGGCTTATGACGAGTTTTTATTTGAATTGGCCGAGAATGAGCCAATAAATGAGTAAACATATGATATCGTCAAATAACAAATTCCGTATTTTCCTCAAGAATATCTATATTTAAATAGCAGAGCCGGCTTTTGGCTTTCGCCATCATCTGTGCCATTAAGGGCTTTCACCATCAAAATCTCCAGTAAGGGCTTGGAGCAGACGCTCCAAGCCCTTAACAGAGATTTTGGGCAACGTATAAATACTCACCTTTCCACCACAGTTGATGGCGAAGGCGAAAGCCGGCTCTGCTATTTAAACATAGATATTATTGTGGAAAAGACGGAATTTGTTGCTTGATGTTATAAGTAATCCACAGCGTAGTATCGTACTAATATGATTTAGTTTTTGATCGTTTGGGTTTATAGATTTTAGACGCTTTCTTCGTATCATCGTATGACGCTTGTTCTGAGCAGAACAAAGCCAACAATTGTCATAACACTGTAATAAAACTCATTGTATGTCTGGCTCGTCAGAACACTTGTAAATAGACCTCATTGTATAGCTGCGCTCGTCAAAAAATTTGTAAACAGACCTCATTGTATGGCTGTGCTCGTCATAACACTTGTAAAAAGACCTCATTTATATAACACTGTAAAAGACCTCATTTTATGGGTGTGCTCATCACAAAACTTGTAAATAAACCTCATTGTATGGCTGTGCTCGTCATAACACTTGTAAATAGATCTCATTTGAAAAATTGTCTCTGCTTTCTCTTTGACAAGTATTTGATTCCTTGCTTATTTTTACTATAATATAAATGTTTCTTTGCTGATATCTGACAATTACAGTAGATAATGTTACTTTTTCTTCAACAATTTCCAACCAGTACGAAGTTGATGTGAAGCTATTCACTTGTTTGCTTTTCTCGGTACACTCCTGACTTGACATCATCCTGTCAGATATTCCACGTTACTTCCAGTCTAACATTTTGTTTACTTTAATGATAGTTTTATTTAATTTGAAGTTTAGAGTTCAGTTTTATTCGACGATTCTTTAGAGATCTTTCGATGTACATCCAAGGGGGTTCTTTATTCGCTTGTCATGAAAACACAAACATACGTCAACACAGATCCACACAAACTATCTATCTACAAGGCTGTTGATAGATTTGATTCAAATTTATTAGTTATGGCAATCTAGAGTCTAGATTGGCGAACAAGACTGCTAGGTGTTGTGTAGATTCTATACAACACCTAGCGGCTAGCAGTCTTGTTAACTCTGACTTGAGATGGGTTCAAGCTATACCCCAGTACAGTTATGACGTCACGTCGCGTACATTTAATAGAGTTCGTGTAAACAGAAATTGACTTGATTCAGACTTGACATCAAGTCTAAGATTTGAAGTCTGTCGTAATTTTTATTACAGCTAAACAAACTTCAACAATAGCCTTTAATTTGAACTTTTAAATCAAGTTTTCTAAATCAATCTCTTTATTTCTCTTATTCTTCTTATTTGCTTGAACATTAAGTTTTACTTTCTCCGGTCTACAGGAATGATTTGAAACATTGTAAATATTTCTCTTGTTCTTCCTCGTGAGAATTCATTGTTTTCTGTTTGTCTTGTTAATTCCTTGCACGGAGCTAAAAGGCTCGAGTCAGGTAATTCAGATAGTTATCACAATCCCTTTGTCTTCCATTTAATGCTATTAAACATTTTTCTATTTCATTTTATTACCATAACCAATCGATTATGTGATCGATATTCTGAGCTTTCTTTTTTTTCTAAGTTGTTTTTATCACAGTTAATTCTAAAAATGGTTATCTTTAGTTTTTTTGTTTAAGAATGTTTCACACAAATTAATGATAATAATCGTTGTTAAGGAATTCCTATAGTTTAATTATTTCTTTATTACTTTACAAGATCAATTTGTGTTGATGTTTTGTATCAAAGCATTAATTGGTTTTTGGATGATTATAAAATGAAACAGATATTTCCACTCTGTGGGCTTAAAGTACATCCCCCCTTCATGTCAGCTTTGCGTTTTAGATAATCTACAATGAAAAAAAATCGGTTACGAGGCATCTCGAATTTTATTCTCCTCATCAGACTCGCTTCGCTCATCCTCAAAATAAAGAGAACCTAATTTATACTGCAACAGGTTGTCAGACTCATTTCCCTTGTTCTCAGATAGTAAATCCTTTCAAGTCATTATTGCTGGATAGTGACGTCATAAAAAATATCTTCCGGATAGCACAACTACACTTAAAGGTTTATTTTTGTATACATTTTTCAAGTTTTAATTCTCTAGCATAAAAACGCTGGGAGCTGCGATGGATATTTATATATATATATATATATATATATATATATATATATATATATATATTATATATATATTATATATAGATTTAGCCAAACTTTAATCCAGCAAACTTTAATGTCAAAAAAAGTTCACAAGATCCAATAAAAAAAATATTTTGGAACTAATGAACTTTGATGACAACGGTCTTTACAAACAAGGTCTTATCTTTTTGGAACTAACGGGAGGACTAGGCAAAGGCTATGGATCTATCGAATCAGCCCGTTGTCTCCAAAATTCATTAGATCCTAAACAGTATTGTTAACGTAGTAATTAATTTTTAATGTCATAAATATTCGGTAAGTTCCAAAAATTAGATTAAAAGAAATTGTGTCCGTAGAAAATTTAAACGAATTTTGGAGACAACGAATCTTGGGAACTGTGATTTTTGGAGGCAATGGGATTTTTGTTTTGGTACTAACGAACTTTGGAGACAAAGTAAAAACACCGTTTGAGTGGTTAATGTCTCTCTCAGATAGCAAACAGGTCAATACGTGGCTACGAATACAATATTTTGATTTAAATCTATATTTTGTTCATTTAAAGCGTCGAAGCGTATAAACAGATGGGACTTTAGGTTCACTGTCTTTTCTTTATGCGTATTATTATCCTTTTTGGGTTTCATGTAAAGGACCTCAGCATACAGGAAAGAAAGAAACCTTACATTCTTTTCTAGCTTGTAAGACTTGATCTAAGCTTGATCACAACAATTCTAAACATCTTCTTTGTATATAAACTCTGCGATGGCTGATTGCTTATGTTTAATTTAAACTTAATTTCATACCAGTTTACTTAATGTTTCTTATGTTTACGCCGCTATGTTTGGTTAACGCGAAAGTTTTCTTTTTGATAACTTACGCATATACTGGACTTTCCTCTCTATTTTCTTTCTGTGCACGTTTTAATTGTTTATGATTACCTTTGTTTCGTTCTTTTTTATTTTCTTCTATATTTTTGACTGTTAATGCTTACCTTAATTCGCTCCTCTATATAATTTTTGATTGGTTGTGCCACCCTTTATTTTGTTCTTTTATACTTTTTGATTGCTTATGCTACTCTTTATATCGTTCACGTATAATTATTTTTGTTTGTTCTACTCTTTAATTTATTTCTGTATACTTTTAGATTGTTTGTGCTACTTTTTATATTGTTCTTTCATGATATTTATTGATTGTTTGTTGTTGTTCTTTCATGATACTCGTTGATTGTTTTATATCCTTCATGATACTTATTGATTGTTTGTTGTTGTTCTTTCATGATACTTGTTGATTGTTTTTATATTGTTCCTTCATGATACTTATTGATTGTTGTTGTTTTTTCATGATACTTGTTGATTGTTTATATTTTCCTTCATGATACTTATGATTGTTTGTTGTTGTTTTTCATGATACTTTTGATTGTTTTATATTGTTCTTTCATGATACTTGTTGATTATTTTTATATTGTTCCTTCATGATACTTGTTGATTGTTTGTTGTTGTTGCTGACTTATTTATATTGTAAGCGTCAGATGAGAATATTTTCATTACTGATCCTTAAAAAGTTAAATATAAGTTTAATATGGTGTAATAATAGTGTAGTTAAGATTTGATGTTGGATGTGTCTGATAATGACCATGGACACCCTTATCGACTCCGCACAGAAAGGACCTGGTCTGCACCTCAGGCAAGTCACAGCAATCAAACTATTTACAATTAATTTTCCCAATTCAACACTCCCCCTCGAGTCAACCTCCCTTGTGTACGGGGTGTGTAGGCGTTGGGATCACTAAAGAACCCTTGCGACGTGAGAACTTGGTCTCTAACTAATAAAGTCTTTCACACGAAACCAATCCTACAATTAGTTTTGGGCCGTAATAAACAATAATTATCACCAAGTTGTTGAAAATAAACATATACTGAGCGCTTTAAGCGTGAAAAGATTATGAAGTAAAACAGGCTGTTGGAATTGGATGAACTGGCCGGCTGTCGCGGACACCCGCAAGACGGGCTAGTATATATTTAATAACAATAGGAGTATCGTCGCAACTTGTTATTTAATTTTTTCGAATTTTTCATAGAAAATGCGCATATATTTATCTCCATTTTATTTACAATCACTTTATTTATTACCTTGGATAACAGACTACCCGGCACAGCATTATTTGCACTAATTTAGGGTAGATCAGTTTATGCTAATGTCTCGGCGCAATTTCAATGGAAAATTAGAAAACAATTAAATAAGTTGCGACGCTAATGCTCAGGTAGTTAAATATATCCTGTAATTAAAGACAAATTGGATTGATAAGCAGAGAAGAGCGCAATTCAAAGTAAATTCGCCCGGCTCGCGGACCTCCGCGACAGAATTATTTCGAGTTATAAATTTTATAACTTAAACTTATTAAGTTGTAAATTTGAATTCTGTAAATTAGACGATAAACAATTAGCGCTAGTGAACCCTAGCTTTGAGCAGTCTTATTGACTCCGAACCGGTTTCATTGGATTCAGCACTCTAACAAACATCGAAAATGCCTTCCTACTCGACATATGTTGTTTATCGATAGTATTTTAGGTTAATCGGTGATTAACCACTATTTTTTTCATTTTTTTGGTTTCTTTAAGTGATCGTATTGGCTTTAAACCGTGTTTGGTTAATTTATTGCATCAAAAAAACATGAACACACGACACCCCACTCGTAATTTGTTACTTACCTACCGGCCGTTGTTTTCGGTTATTTACCTCGGGTTTTCGACTTTTTAGTTACTTAGAGTAGTCATATTGACTCCAAACAGGTTTTATTCGATGCAGCGCCCCAAGAATAATGAAAAAGACATTTGTTTCGAAGAAAAATTGTAACCCTTATTTTTACTAATTTTTTAAAAAATTCTCACACTGGAACCGCGTTAATGACGTCTCAAATACCTGGTTTTCAACAGGGTTCGTGTCCTCTCTGAGGTTGATTTTTGTTTGAAGTTTAACTTAAAAATATGATTCCGTTCAGTAGATAGCGTGTTTGCCTATTATTGCTTATTAAGATGGTTATACAGAAATAGCAGAAGGAGCCGACGGCATGGAGTGGCCCAGGGAGCATAACCAGATAAAACAGGAGAAATTCTGGTTTCGGATATTTTTACATATACAATACTTTTCCTACTTATAAATACAGGACTTCTAAATGAGGAAAACTAAAAATTTGATTTCATTCATAAAAACCCTCTAATTGAATCAACGTAACTTAATCACTTTGGCAGTATGCCACATATATAGACTAGTAACGTCACAAACTCTTTTATATAACAATAACCATGTAGCCCATCCACTGCGCCTTGTATCGGCCCTGCCACCACGCCCTGTAGCGGCCGAGGTCACGGAGTGGCAAAAGTTTATTTTCATATTTCGTCAGATGACTCAGTGGAGAGATGGCATATAGAGATGGCATACTCAGTGAAGAGATATAGAAACTGCATATTCAGTGGAGATTTATAGAGATGGCATACTTAGTGGGGAGATATAGAAACGGCATATTCAATGGAGAGATGTAGAGACAGAGTGAAATGATTTTACTGTCACATCATAGTCTTGGAATAATCGTTATGGCTGATTATTTTTATTAATTTTTTTAAATAGGATTATTGAGCAGGTATCAAGTTCTTCATAGCTTTATTTGCAGACGTATCTTTTCTTCAGGTTTTTACCTGATACATTACTTAACAGTTTAATTAATCTAATGACGTACTCTTGTGGTGAAAGAAACCACACAACCACGTATTATTTATAAAACATCGTTTTAAATGATATTATATGGTCCACGAGTTAGCTAAAGGAAACCTTATAAATATTTGAATGTTGTGTGTTGATATGTTGTGTTCTATTCGCAGGTAACAAACAAATATACTCGTAGTGATAATATTGAAAACATGGTTATGTATTGTAATCAGATACTAATATGTAGTTATGTAATATTGCCAAGTCATACGTATGAGTATCAAGGTTCCTTTGAAACACTTAAATCAACAAAATACATAACTTTCAACATTAATCGTCACTAGGGAAGAGTTAAAGGCGCATTCACAATACTGCGGTATCGATGCGTTCGTCCGTTGCGTGCGGTGACAGCTCAAATTCCAACCTATGTAATCATAGAGATATATACTAGAGGGAGTATTGGTTATCTAAATACATTGAGAAGCCTAAAACATCTTTTTGGAGCTCTCAGGGTCCCTGTGTAACCTCATTGAAACCTCCTTCAATTAGTGAGTTAAGGTTATAATTAATAAATTTATTTCAGGTTCCCGCACATTGTTTGTGTTTTGATTTGTTTTTTTAACGTTTTACTATAAAGGTTATTGTAACTTTGTACTGATTATTTGATTATATTTATAAGCGAAGGAGGTCAGGTTACTTTTTAGATGTTTCAAAATTTGACCTATAGTTCCCCTCTAGTAATAATATCTCCCATGTATGTAATTGTATGGGACGTTCTTAAACAGCTTGCGGTAGCTTTGCAAAAAATTGAATTTTTCGCAAACCGACTAAACCCGCACAAATTATGCAGTGATTAGCCTTTGATTGATTACGAAACACCTTAGGGACCTGACGCTAAAGAAACCTTTCCGTTTTCCGTTCAAGTTTTGGAATTTTTCTAACTCCCTCTTCCGATTTAAAGAAGCATACTTTTTTTAGGTTTTGATTCTTGCTGAGCTTAAAGTCCTTTTATTCTTTATTATTTTAATAAAAGGTTTTTTTATCGAAAAAATGAATATTATCTTGTAATTAAAGACAATATTGTTATTTGATTACTTTTGTTTGTGGTGAGTCTTTTTAAAGAGTTTAATTTTTCCTTTTAGTTTTTATTAGTTCAAAGTTGTTTTTTTTTATATTTCTATTCTTAAATTCTTTTCTTAATATTCTCGGTGTTATCCAATTTGAATGATATAGTAATATTATCTTGATCAGTTTATTTTATCTTAATGTAATTGTTCTGAAATGTTATACATTATTTCTATTCTCTTGGTTTTACAACCTAAATTGTATTTAACAAGTAGATCCTGGAGTTTAAATGTTTTTGGGAAAACAAGACTATTTATTACACTTTATAACAAGTACAATGCAATATAATGAACTAAACAAGATAATACTGCCATACTGATTACCCGGTATTTAAGGTGGTATTACTGAGGTTCACGACACCACAACTTGGTTTCGTGACCAGAAAGAATTTGGTCACTATATGGTGACCAAATTCTTTTGGTCACTATATGGTGACCAAATTCTTTTGGTCACCACATAGTGACCAAATTCTTTTGGTCACCATTCCCAAAATTGGATTTCCATCCTATTTTGATGACTAAAGTTCTTTTTGGTTTACGCTAACTGATGCTATGTCGCACGGCAAATCCCTTAAGGAAGTAATAGTTATAGACCATCAATGTTGGAAAACTCAAATGTAAATATTTTCATAGAGCGATCAATATGAAATTGAGTAGATTGATTTCCCACATCTAGATGCACTTTTTCATTTTTGTCAAATTACAACTAGATTATTAAAATAAGTTGAGCTGGGAGTCAATCAATAAAAGGAATGAAAGAAACAGTCTCTCCACTGATTTTAAAGATAATTTATAGACAGAGCCAGCTTTCAGTTTAACAAACCATCATCAGTGCCTAACCAACAAAATACAAACCAAATAATTACAAAAAAATAAAAAAAACGCTACTACAGAATAACAATAAACAGCAACTACTCTAAAAGTACAAAATAAATATAAATAATAATCATAAATAAATAAATAGATAACATAATAAGCCAAATATATAAAATAATTGAAAAATGGTATAATATAAATTAGGTATAAGATCAATATAAATGCATAAAAATGAATATAAAATAAAAATAATTCAAATTATAAAAATTATAGTAATGAACTATATAAAATAAATAAAATGTATAAATAGAAATAAATAAATATCGATTAAATTAAGGTAAAATGATATAGATAAATTACCGGCGAGTCGAGAAGAAAGAGTCAAGCAACAGGCATAATTGAGTTGTTCAAAGTGTTGAAACGAACTGATGGAAAAACGTGGCGCCGCATCTAGTGCGCCCTGTATGAGCGTTGCCGCCCCATTTTCTCCCTTCTTATTCAGCGCCCTATCTCCATTATCTTTCACATTCCTAGAGATTTCAACGTTTTCCAAGAAATTCATAACACTCCCTTTCTGCGCTGTGTGGAGGTATGCAAACTTCATGCTGACTTCTAAAATGACCAGCTTCGTTATATGTTGGTAAACCTGCTTGTGGTTTACGGAAGTGCTCTTTTAACCTGGTAAAATAGGCTCTACCTGTTTGACCTACATATACACTACCGCAGTCTCACATTTCAAGATAAATGCCACTCTTTTCTTCAGGCTTGATCTTATCTTGGCGTGAGATAAAGCGCTGCGTAAGGAATTTAAGTTGCGACACCTACGCTGAAACCATTCCTCCTCATAACCTTACCTATTCGCTCTGAGACCAACCCATGTACGGCAATCCACGCAGCCATAACGCTGTCACGAGGTTCGGGTGTTTGAGAGCGATTTATATGCTGCAAGGCTTGCTCCTACGATGATTACTGATGATAACACTCACAACATTTGCATCGTATCCGTTAGAAACCGCTATATGACGGATGTTAGCAAGCTCTTTATCATAAGCATCCTGCTCTAATGGAACAACCAACAACCTGTGTACTAAGGCGTGAATGGCTGCCATTTTGTGTGACCAAGGGTGATAAGAGTCATATGGAATGATGGCGTCAGTTGTAGTAGGTTTCCTAAAAATACTAAAGCTTAGCTTGTTGTCGCATCTGGTTACGGTAGATCTAAATAGTTTAAGGTCCTATCTCTTCAACCTCGAAGGTGAAATTAATACGCGGGAGACATTCATTTAAATATTGATAAAGTCCTTAAGCTGATCAAGTGTACTATTCCAAATACAGAAAGTCGTCCACGTACCGCTTCCAAGCCAAAAATATTTGCGCGATAAAGATTACTCCTTCCCTCGAACGATTGTTTATAAAAATGATGCATGAATATTCAGCCATAATACCGGAAGAGGAGCGCCCATCGCTAAACATCTGGCCCAGCATAATATTCTCCTTCGAAGAGAAAATAGTTTTGCTCTAACAAAGCTCTACTAACTTCAACAATTTTGCACCTCTGCTTTACTAGCATCACTCTTATTTAATACCCAAATAAATCTCCCGTGCTTGTTTTACAAGCTAATAATGCGCCAGCTAATTCTATTTCTCAAACTGTTTTGTCAATAACTGATCCTCAAATTTCTAGTCAGAATATTATTTCGAGTACGTCTAAGGAATCTAACTCTCTTTGTAACGTCAATATATCTAACTCAAATAGCATAATAATTGATATATCTCAGGTTCATAAGTTTCACTGCCGCACCCTATTTTTAACAAATAGTTCTATTAAGTTTACTGAGCAAGAAATAAGTCTGCTTAATAAAGTTTAAAATATGCGCCCCGATCACCTTATAACTATCACCATCTTGCGCAATTAGCAGCGGCTATTGAGGGTTCAGGACTTGGTCACACAAAATGGCAGCCATTCACGCCTAGTACACAGGTTGTTGGTTGTTCCATTAGAGCAGGATGCTTATGATAAAGAGCTTGCTAACATCCTCATATAGCGGTTTTCTAACGGATACGATGCAAATGTTGTGAGTGTTATCATCATAGACATCGTAGGAAGCAAGCCTTGCAGCATATAAATCGCTCTCAAACACCCCCGAACCTCGTGACAGCGTTATTGGCTGGCGTGGATTGCCGTACATGGGGTTGGTCTCAGAGCGAATAGGTAAGGTTATGAGGAGGAATGGTTTCAGCGTAGGTTGTCGCAACTTAAATTCCTTACGCAGCGCTTTATCTCACGCCAAAGATAAGATCAAGCCTGAAGAAGAGAGTGGCATTTATGCGTTGAAATGTGGAGACTGCGGTAGTGTATATGTAGGTCAAACAGGTAGAGCCTATTTTACCAGGTTAAAAGAGCACTTCCGTAAAACCACAAGCAGGTTACCAACATATAAACGAAGCTGGTCATTTTAGAAGTCAGCATGAAGTTGCATACCTCCACACAGCGCAGAAAGGGAGTGTTATGAATTTCTTGGAAAACGTTGAAATCTCTAGGAATGTGAAAGATAATGGAGATAGGGCGCTGAATAAGAAGGGAAAAATGGGGCGGCAACGCTCAACAGGGCGCACTAGATGCGGCGCCACGTTTCCATCAGTTCGTTTCAACACTTTGAACAACTCATTATGCCTGTTGCTTGACTCTTTCTCGACTCGCCGGTAATTTATCTATATCATTTACCTTAATTTAATCGATATTTTATTTATTCTATTTATACATTTTATTTATTTATATGTTCATTACTATAAATTTTTATAATTGAATTATTTTTATTTTATATTCATTTTTATGCATTTATATTGATCTTATACCTAATTTATATTATACCATTTTTCAATTATTTTATATATTGGTTATTTATGTTATCTATTTATTTATTTATGATTATATTTTATATTTTTTGTACTTTTGAGTAGTTGCTGTTTATTGTTATTCTGTAGTAGCGTTTCTTTTGATTTTTGTAATTTATTTGGTTTGTATTTTGTTGGTTAGGCACTGATAATGGTTTGTTAAAACTGAAAGCTGGCTCTGTCTATAAATTATCTTTAAAATCAGCGGAGAGACTGTTTCTTTCAATTCCTTTTACAACTAGATTGGTCAAATTTACGATTTTTAAATATTTTTTTAAAATTTTTGATGATTCATTAAAAAAAGCTTATTGGCTGCAGAAATAACTTCAGGTCTGATTTGTATGCCGTTTCGCCCTTTAGTCTGAGCATTGCGGCAGTTATGCCTGACTCAGCACTTTTGTTAAAAATGGATTCTTAGAACTTCCAGTAAAACCTAAACGAATATTTGCGATTCAGCGTTCTTCTGGTGTTTAAAAGTTTAAAAAGCGAGTTGTTGAGAGACCCGTGGAGGCTTGACTCATAGAATAGGGCATATAGATTTATACTAGAGGGGGCATATCCTACCTTAATACATTGAGAGGCCTGAAACATCTTTTCGGGGCTCTCAGGGGCACTGTGTAGCCTCATTGAAACCTTCTTTAAGAGTGAGTTAAGGTTATAACTAAGGTTTGGGTTTTGTTTCCTATTATAAACGTTGTATTATATAAGTTACTGTATTTTTTAATGTTTATTTCAATATATTAATATTTAAGGGTGTTCAGGTTACTTTTTTGATGTTTCAAAATTCATCAGATAGAGCCCCTCTAGTAATAATATCTCTATGGAAAAGGAAAAAATTTTTACTTATCGACGAGGAAAGCTTATTTCCATGTGTGGCAACAACAAGGTTATGCTATATTCCTCTTGAAAAGGTCTAATAAGGGTTTAATGATACCTATCTGCCGGGTTTTGTTGCAATTTATTAGTAAAAGGCCAGGAGCCCTTTATAGACTTATGTAGACAAGAAGTAGTCATGATTCTTTCTCTACCAGGGTGGTCCGTCCTTTAATTCTAGGGTTTAAAAACGTCCAGTACATTATTTGTCGGTTTTAAAGTTCAAGCTGTTAAAGTATAATACTCTACAGTTTTTTTCTTCTTGGATATGAAGAAGGTTTAGATTTGGTAACCGGCCTCGAGATTCCATGTTCTACATCTCGAACAGATGTTTAACATGACGTGAAGAATGCACTGCAGAGGATTTTGAAGAAATAGATCCAGGTTTTTAAGTAAACCTGGGTTAGTGTAGGTGAAAAAATTGTCTGTTACTTATGTCTATCATTAGTATAAGTACCGAGTATAAAGTAACAAAAACAAATATCTTTACAGTGGCGATTTATATGACTTTACTTTTCTGTGTTACAATAACTCTTCAAATTCATTTTGGCTTCACGCTGACTACAGACTACTCTAGCTGTCGACTTATTTCTTTTAGTAAACCAAGTCCAAGATGAATCAGAGCCTTGCTATGTACCTTACCTGCAACACCTGTAGAATGAAGGGTAGCATATAAGACGACACCATTCATTCGTTACAATGACTCATATCTTTAGCCCTTTAAGGACAACCTCTGTGACTCACTCTTTGTATGAAATTTGCCGTTTTTAGTCGAAATATTTCACTATCTAGGATTTCATTAAACATTAGAATAAATGTATGTTAGACTTTTTAATTACTTTATTTGTAAAAACTTCTTGTTTCCAAATGATTTAATTTTATTTTCGAATGTACATAGTATTTCTTCTCTGAATTGCTCCTAGATCACAAAACTCTTTATCGCACATGTTTATAATATTTATATTTCTTTTTATGACTTGATTATGTTAAAATTGTGACGTCTCATATCATTATATGACTGTACAGGACATGGTGAGATAGCTGTTGTTTGTCCGACTGTACAGGACAAGGTGAGATAGCTGTTGCTTGTCCGACTGTACAGGACATGGTGAGATAGCTGTTGCTTATCCTGACTGTACAGGACATGGTGAGATGGCTGTTACTTGTGCTGACTGTACAGGTCATGGTAAGGTAGCTGTTGCTTATCCTGACTGTACAGGACATGGTGAGATAGCTGTTGCTTATCCTGACTGTACAGGTCATGGTAAGGTAGCTGTTGCTTATCCTGACTGTACAGGACATGGTGAGATAGCTGTTGCTTATCCTGACTGTACAGGACATGGTGAGATGGCTGTTACTTGCTGACCTGTACAGGTGGTGAGATGGCTGTTACTGCTGACTGTACAGGTCATGGTAAGGTAGCTGTTGCTTATCCTGACTGTACAGGACATGGTGAGATAGCTGTTGCTTATCCTGACTGTACAGGTATGTGAGATGCTGTTGCTATCCTGACTGTACGGACATCTTGTCTGACTGTACAGTCATGGTAAGGTAGCTGTTGCTTATCCTGACTGTACAGGACATGGTGAGATAGCTGTTGCTTATCCTGACTGTACAGGTCATGGTAAGGTAGCTGTTGCTTATCCTGACTGTACAGGATATGGTGAGATAGCTGTTGCTTATCCTGACTGTACAGGACATGGTAAGATACTGGGATAGTGTATGCCTGTCCCGATGTACTGTTTTACTCACATCATATCTGCGATTAAATCTGAATTCGATGCATTTCAATTTTAATATTTCTTAAACTTAAAACATGTTAATTTTTACTTTTCATAAGATTAAAATCTTTCTTTTTAAACTTGCTAGAAACATCAATCGTTTTATTGCAGCGTCATCCAAATAGAAAGTTCCGCAGAACAGAACTGACAATGCCGTATTCTATTACTCGTGTCATTAAACATGCAAATATTCGGTTTCCATATCGTATCGATATTTGCTTCGTAAAGCTATCTATCAAGAGTTGTCTGAAGCAAATTGTACGTCGTTCTGCTCCAGTTTATCGGTGCAAATTCATATTCAGTTTTGTACCGTTAGCTTTGTATTTATTGCGATGTTCTAAAAAGATTTTAAACGTAAACAAAGTTTTATACAAAATGCAATTTCCTGGACTGATAATTAAGGCAAGGTTGAGAATAATACAGACGATCCTGTATTGTTAATTTATTTAACTATTACACAATATACTACGTTTTGCTGGAGAAGCTCAGAAAAACGTTAATTATTTACAGATTATAGCCCATAACTATATGCGCTTTATTGTTTCTTGTTATTATTAGGTGCATAGAAAAATTATTTCCAAATATATATATATATATATATATATATATATATATATATATATATTATATATATATATATATATTATATATATATTTATATATATATATATTATATATATCCTCATGGGAGGATGATTTGTCCGTCACTTTTCTTGTAGAAGCTAGAACAGTTTTTAGCAGTCAATTGACGCAATGAACGCATGCAAAAAACATTATACTTAAGTATTTTTTAATCACTTAAAGGATCCGGCATCGGCGTATTTGAAGCGTTGCCAAAAGAGACAGTATAGAGACAGTCAGCTATCTTAAGTTCCTGGGCCTTATCTTAAAGAGGATGATATCATGGAGATCCTACTTTGATAAATTGAAAGCGGATTGCTATAAAACATGAGATTACTCAAATCAGACACAAATAGTATATGGGAAGGAGACAGGTGTTGCTTCTTAATCTATGGTAGTGCGTTCTACACGGCAGCCAGCAAATCCCTGCTAAGGCAGCTCTATCCGGTGTATGAGGAAGGTGTAATAAATCTACCAAAAGCAGTATGACAATTGCGAAATTTCACTCTAAATTCTCTTACCTAATAAGAAAAATATAATACTCTAAAAGATTCTTATACACGGATGGTTCGAAGGCGGCGTCTGGGTAGGTACATTTATTTCTGATATAGAACTAAAAGTTGATCTTAACCCTCTATACGGCAGAACTAGTAACTTTAGAAATAACTATACAATTAGCAATAAAGCATTTATCCTTCTAGTGCTCGGCAAGTAATCATTTTAAATTTTTCATAAGGCTTTCATAAGGCTTACACAGTGTTAGCTTATGCAGTCTACTCTGCCGCTCCTCCGTGAAAAGTGCATTATGCCTCTTTTCTGTCCGCCATATTTTGGAAGACTGTTATTTGTAAGCAACCTTCGGAGGAAACATAAACTTCCTTCAAACATCAGACACGTTCTAAAAAACAACCAAACAAACCAGGGACACGTGTGGAAATTCATCTGTGAATCCAAATCGGAACTTTAAATTGAAGTATCGTGGAAAACAAAATGCGTTTATCAATATAACTAGGCTGGGCTTTAACACCTGCGTCGTGAATAGACCGTAACCTCCCTTGAACTTTAAAACCATATTTTCAAAATAAATGTGGCATATATGTAAGTATCCATTCTGAGACCGAAGTAATACGACCTTAAGCTTATAAAATTCTCAGGACGAGCGAAACGGATCCGAACAAGTGAGGAAAAGGTCCGAGAAACCCTTTACTCTAATTTTTCTTTCATTTCTATGTTTTAAAATGGTAAACATGGTCATTTTAGACGAAAATACTTGAAATTCTCGTCAACCTTACTTAGGAGACAGTTTTATGTAATACCTTATCTTATGTCAGTTCATAATTTTATACGTTTATAACTAAATATAGACACTAGACAAATCATAGAAAAGACCTAATTATAGATTTAAACTCGTATAACCCGAAATATATAACTAGTTATACTAAATCTTGTTTAGTATTTAGTTGTAGGACTGACTTTAACTGCTAGTGTTAGTTTATCTAGTTATAATAAACTTAAAATAAGTAAATTGTTGTACTGAAAAGATTCAAGTTTACTAGTTACACATCCAACATGTTTGCTTCCCAGAGTCTGCTGACATCTCAATGATGTATCTCTAAAAAATAATACAATGTTGCCTTGACTTAAAAGCTACACAGCTAAAATTTTTCCCCATTGAAAATAGTCAAAATGAGGTGTCGGTGAAAAGGAAAGACCTTTGAATAGAAGGAAGATATCTCTAGGATTAAGGACTTTGTTAGATAAATTAATATAACTGTGTTGGACTTATATATATATATATATTATATTATATTATATTTATTTATATATATATATATATATTATATATATATATATATATATATATAGACACCACAACACACATATATATATATATATATATATTATATATATATATGTGTGGTGTGTGTACATGCATGTATACAGTATGTATATACAGTGCGAGTTTTACGTGACACACATGGACAGACATCATGATGAAAAATACCTTAAACTGTCTTAAACCGCCCAAAACTAGATAGAGAATTTTAACTACTAGATAATTCTAAACTAATCTCGGTTTCGGTTTGTTTTGGGTAAGCACAATATATTTGTATTGTAAAAATAATTAATTAAAATAAGTCGATGCTTAATTATAAGCAAGTAAAAATAGTTAATTGTAATATTATTTTATCTCCAGAAGGGTAATAATCAAAACATTTCTGGGCTTGTTTTTATGTAATAAGGCGCGGTCGAATATCACGGCCTTCTAGAACATTGGATCACCAACAAATTTTTTTTTAACTTTTTTTTCAAAATTTTAAGTAATTAGCCGGATTTGTGAAAAATGAAGCCTATTTCCGTAATCTGCACGCTCTTTTGGTTAATCTCAAAGAGTATTTACATTTACTCAACTATTTATTTTTAATCTAACTTGGTACATACATAACTACTGTTAGACGTCAATGTTATCTACCTGATTTGTGTTATATTTTGAATGTATTAATGAAAATTAGCACAAATTGTTATTATTTGCAGTCAACAACACCACAACAAAGAGGTAATTCGTATGTACGCATGTACGTATATACGAACGTACGTACATACGTATATACGTACATACGAATTACCTCTTTGCTGTGGTGTTGTTGACTGCAAATAATAACAGTTTGAGCTAAATTTCATTAATACATTCAAAATATAACACAAATCAGGTAGATAAAATTGACGTCTAACAGTAGTTATGTATGTACCAAGTTAGATTAAAAATAAATAGTTGAGTGAATGTAAATACTCTTTGAGATTAACCAAAAGAGCGTGCAGATTATGGAAATAGGCTTCATTTATCATTAGGCAACATTTACTTAATGTAAAAAGGTTAAATAAAAGTAAAAAAAAAAAATAAATGCAAGTTCCAGCCATTTCTGAGCACGAGCATAGCTCATTCAGAGATGCACTTAAAAATTACTAATGTAACAAAAAAAATATGTAATGAAATAAGTGGAATAAACCTACTTTATTTTATTTTATTTATTTATCACAAATCCGGCTAATTACTGAAAATTTTGAAAAAAAAGTTATAAAAAAAGTTTGTTGGTGATCCAATGTTCTAGAAGGCCGTGGATATTCGACCGCGCCTTATAATGACCGTCATTATAACCCGGCGGGAAATAATAATTTATTATTTCCCGCCGGCTTATAATCCAACTTAGCTAACTTAATTATTGAATAGTTAAAATTACAGATTCAAAATCTACGTAAAGAATTTTAAGTAAACAATGTTATGTTGGCAGCACTGATTTATTAAATCCCAGCTGTCTGTAAACAAATAATTTCTTTATCAAATCTGTTTTGACGATAAATACCTACCTTTTTTACTAAGTTTTTTCTTATCTTTCAAGTAATATTCCTGTTTTATTTATCATAAAAGGATTTAGTGCAGTTGTTTACGATGTAAAGTGATAATGAAATGATAGTAAACGACATAGATGAATTGTCTCCCGATATCCCCGATAATCCTCAACCGTCTTGCATAGATGACGAAGCAAATACGGTTTATTTTAATAATAGAGCATTTAGGTATTCATATATTTTTGTTTGTTATGTATGTATGTGGTTATGTTGTATGTATAATATATTATACAATGTATTTTTATTAATTTTGCATAAAATAGTATAATTATGTTTCACTGATTCTATTTATAAACAAATACAGTTTTTTTGTTTCATATATATTGTTTTTCCTTTTGGAGATAAAATTTTGCAATTTTGCAAATTCCCTCGGCTTGAGCCTCGGGATTTATAAAGCATGATTCCTTCGGCTTTTAGCCTTAGGAATCATTACAGTGACCAGGGTTATAATGGGGATCATTATTCACTAGGTGCATAAATAACTATTAGTAAAAAAATATAATAACAGGCCGAAATTGGCTTGCTCCGCCTTGCAAAGATAGCAATATACTATGAGTGCCGACCTTCGTGCTCTCTGACCTACTGCATTTCTTCTCTCCACTCTTAATTTTTGGCTCTCTACAGCCCTTGGACAGCCATATCCATTAACTTGGTGAATTAAAGAGCTCACGGCTGTAATCATGTTACAGATTTTCTAATCGTTTGGCCAATCAAAGTCGGGTGTGAGTGCGATTAATTATAAAGAACCTGAGAATATTTTGTATTATATGTTTGTAAACAAACAGCAAGAAATAATTGGAAGGCTACTTCTTCTAGATGAGTGTAATTTCCTCCCACTCCCGCATTATCTTCAAATATTAGTAACTGGTAATTTACATAGTTAATGCTGCGTGCTTGGAATTACATTATTTCCTTAACATCAAATTTATTCGGTTTTAAGTTAATGTAAACAAAAACAAGGTTAAATGTTAAATTTCTGGATACATGTGTGAGTAGGTGTGACTTAATTTGTCTAAATATTATATATTTAATTATAAAGGAGGCACCGAAGTCGCCATTTTCATACCATATTCATAACTTTACGTATAAAAAATAATGACAGAAGTCATTATTATAATTATAATTTATATTTTATATATATATTTATTTTATTATATTTATTATAATAATTATTATTTATTTATTATAATATTTATTATTTACTATATTTATTATTATATTTATTATATATTTATTATTTATATTTTTTATATATATTTTATATTTTATCAAATTGATAAAAAGTTAGATTTTGTCATTATGTATTTTTACTCTTTATCTTATTTAGCGATAGTTTTGACTTAAGTGGTTTTTACGTTTGGTTAAGTAAGGTCTGAGAAATACTTTAATCGTATACATTTTGTTTTATAAATTTGACTTATGCGCTTCTTCCCTCTGACCCTAAAATTTTAATCTGATTGATAGTGCTTGAATTTTTAATTGGAGAGTGCGCATGCCCGTTTACTTGGTCTCTCCAATCTATCTCATGATTTGTTTTTGTCGGAGCATAAACACACTGGGAGCTATAATTATAACATTCACACACACACACACACACACACGCACGTACAGACACACACACAGACAGACTAACACACATACACAGAGAGTAAAGTGGTATTAAAAACTGCTGAAACAGAAAAGTCAATTGTACTCGCGCTTGCGGGTTTTGTAATTCGAAGACAATACTTTCCCTTTATTAAAGTAAGTAAAAATAAAAACATGCTTAGTCATGCTATAATACTATTTACTGTTAACACAATAAAAACTCATGCCAGAGTTGTTTTCATTTAGGATTCACAGTTCATCTGTTTCAAAAAGCATTAGTTGTCCTGGTCATTTGATTATTCCATATTTCCTTCCGAACCGGAGTACCATTAATTCCGTATCTAATTAGACATCTCTTCTGTACCTTTTCTTTTTCTGCCAAAAAAAAAGATTGGAAAAGTCAAGGTCAGATATGTTTGAATTTTTATAATGTTATAAAACATTATTAAAATGTTTTAATGTTATAATGAAGACATGGCGAAGGGAGGGAGCCCATGAAGACATGGTGAAGAGCCCATGGAGAGATGGTGAGGGGAGGGAGCCCATGGAGACATGATGAGGGGAGAGATCCCATGAAGACATGGTGAGGGGAGAGATCCCATGAAGACATGGTGTGGGGAGAGATCCCATGGAGACATGGTGAGGGGAGGATCCCATGAAGACATGTGAGGGGAGGGGCCCATGAAGGTGAGGGGAGGGAGCCCATGAAGACATGGTGAGGGGAGAGATCCTATGAAGACATGGTGTGGGGAGAGATCCCATGGAGACATGGTGAGGGGAGGGAGCCCATGGAGACATGGTGAGGGGAGGGAGCCCATGGAGACTTGGTGAGGGGAGGGAGCCCATAGAGACATGGCGAGCCACATATTTGCAAAAAGAATTACGGATGATGTATCCGACGATTTTACTTTTACCAGTTTGAACTAAACAATTCAAACTGAAACTGTATTCTCACAAGTATCGCAGTATTCTTCACAAAATATTCCTATCACCAACAATCATAATGTTCTACATATTTGATAATATATAAACCCCCTCTTCACTGCGCCAACTCTCATTGAGATGTTTTATTTATAGTAAACTGCTTACATATTCTTGTTGTAATTAATATTTTTGTTTTTGTGTTTCAGAAAAGACTCGATAGTTTTAAGGACTCAGCTGTCAGTTCGAGTTCATACAATTAAAGGTAAATATTTTATTCACCATTAGATTTATTTTACCGGATCGCTTCCTTACATACAAGGACCGTCAGCGGCGACATTGTTATTTTGTATCAGTTTGCCATATTACTAATTTCTGTTAGAGGCAATTTGCCACACTGCAAGTTTGGTAATTCTTTAACAGGTAATCCCTGCTCAGAAATCTTTTGCTTCAAGCTTTTAAAAAATTAAGCCAATAAAATTTTATTTGTTTAATATTAAAGGTTTACTTTTATTTATTTAATAGATCAATAAATTAGATCAAAAATTTGGTTTTAAATATGTCATGAATCAATTTGGATCCGTTCAAATGGAAAAGTGTTGTCATTTAAATTTTTATTGAAAATATAGGCTATAAAATGTTACCTATGAAAATACGGCTTGGACGTATTGGTGCTGTCGGCGTCTTACGGAGAGAAGAGTAGAGTAGAGTGCGCAGGGCGCGGGGACGCGCGTGACCTTGCGACCATCTGTTGAATATGGTTATAATATGATGGATACAAACAAGATATTATGAAACCCAAATGATATCTTAAGAATGGTAATTGTCATTGTTTATGCGACCCGCTCTGGTAGCGCGCCATTAGTCATTATTCTCAATTTGAATAGTATTTAAATTTCCTTGTTTTTGTTTCTATCCTTTCTTTGTATCATATAATTGTAAAACATTAAAAATAAAGCTCTTATTATTATTATTATTATTAAATTCTATATGTAGTTTTGGCTGTGCGTAGTTTAGGCTGTGCGTAGTTTAGGCTGTGCATAGTTTGGGCTGTGCGTAGTTAAGGCTGTGCATTGTTTGGGCTGTGCGTAGTTTAGGCTGTGCATAGTTTGGGCTGTGCGTAGTTTAGGCTGTGCGTAGTTTTGTGCTCTGAAAAACCTTGAAGATATTCTCTTGTCAGCCCATTAAGAGAACCAAGAGATTTCCTTGTTTACATTTTTAGGATGCTGAGAAAAAAGTCCTTAATTTTGGAACACAGGTGTCATCGTCAGTGGCGTAGCCAGGGGGGGGGGGCTGAGGGGCTTCAGCCCCCCGAAATTTTTACATAACCTAAACCCGCAATAAATATGTGAAAAATAAAACCTATAAAAATATATAAATAATAAATTACATAACATATATTTTAACAGTAAACTTATAATATAAATATCATAATATATAAAAAAAATATACAATGGAATTGAAAGATATAAAAATAATTTGAAAATTGAACATATACAAATATACAAATATATATATATATATTATATATATATATATATATATATATATTATATATATATATATATATATATATATATATATATATATATATATATATATTATATATTATATATATATTATATATATATATATATATATATATATATATATATATATATATATATATAATATACATATACAATTTTTAACATTCTGCCCCTCCCGAAATTAAATCCTGGCTACGCCACTGGTCATCGTAGTGGACTTAAATCTCTTTCTCATTTCACTTTCTTCCAAATATCAATATAAAATTTATAAAAATGTACTTTAATAAAACTGAAAGCTAATTGAAATATTTCAAAATAAGTTTCATATTAGTTTCTAAATCAAGTTTGCTAAAATGAATCACTAAAATACATCTCACAATAGAATATAATTGAATTTGATGAAAATGCTCATTCCTTTACATAATTGTCAATATTTATCTTATTTGTTCTTTTATCCATCGGTTTGATTATTTAAATTCATTAACGTTGCAACCTTGTGAGTTCCTCTTCAAGGTTGTACCACAAACATCCGAAGATGGCCAGGTTTACGTCAGTGGAGAAGGGAGGGTTATAGTTTTATGGAACGGTTCAAAATTTACCAAAATTAGGCGCCACGTTATTTTTTAAGGCAGTTATTACGATTTAGAGAAATAACGAAAACCCTTCCTTCTTCAAGGATCGCCAGAGTGATTGATGAAAGATTTAAGAATCAATAACTACCAACGATATGTTTAACCACTTTTCCAAGTTTATATAATTAAACACAAAAAACATATTTCTGGGTGAAAAATTAAAATTAACAAATAATTGCACTGATATTACAGTTAATTAACTTAATTTAAGATATTTTATTTAATGAATGAGCCGGCCGACTCAATGAATGTAATTTTAAAATTAAAGAAAAAATTATAAGAGTTCTTCCAGAAAAAAAAAAATAATGGCTACCGAAAGCCTTGGGCAGACGAAAGTCAGTTTAATAAAGATAAATCCGTCGATAGAAAAATTGTAAAGTTATTAAGATATACTTTACACCGTAATTAACATAACATTAAATAACACCGCAGTTTGCATAGCGCACAAATAATGTAACAAATCGACTACCCGAACCGACAGTAAAATGTAACATTTTGCGCCAGCAAGGAACACTTAAAAATTGTAAAGACGCTTTCGCCATTACAATAATACGCACTAACACTCGAAAAAATAATTAGACCCAGCCACATCAAATCCACAGACTCCAGCCACACATTGACTACTCTCCTCGCCTTTGACATCCCCCCTATTGAATGGTGACTAGCACCTGACTAGCTGGACCAATTAAATTAGCTAATTACGGAAGGCGTCCCCGCTGTAACTAAACTCCTAGGTCCAACTAGTAGGAGATAAACAACAATGTAGCGGTCAAGATAAAAACAGACTGCTACAACGTTTATTTTATTATTTGATTGGTTTGCTTAATATTACTCATAACTATACATACATAGAGATATATACTAGAGAACTGAGCCACCTAGAATCACCATAGATGTGGTCGAAACCTCTTAGCACACAGAAAAATTTAAATTCATTAATTGCAGTCGTGTTTGTTTACATTTGACAGAATATGTCTGAAATACTCCTTGCGGATGGATAGGAAACATTATAGAAAGCCCTGTATTTCAACTCTAACGTGTTCAGTATATAATTTTTGCCACTAGTGGTAATCTAAAAGAATTCTAGATATTATCATAAGCTTAGTATGTAGTGGTAAGCAAAAGTCCGATTCGGTTGAACCGGACACTGTTTTCAAAAGAAAATGGTTTGGTTTTTGGGATCTATACGTGTAGAAATGTAGACAATTATGGATTTAGTGGGTTTCAACAAATTTTCTTATTGCAATACTTTTTCTACTTTTACTATAGGAGACAGGGAAGCAAAATACATAGATATCTTATTTCCCATTAACTGTTATATTTTCTTACTTAAATACTTATAATTTTGAAAGCAGGAGTTCCCGTATTGTTCATTGGTCTGAAAATGGCAAATTGGTGTGACACTGAAGATAACCTTTATTGGTTTCTTAAACCAGTTGGTGCAGCAGATATAAAGAGAAAACTAAAACCCCTCAAGTATTTTTTGTTTAGGCAGAGAACATAATTTACTCCCCGTATTTATATTTGAATATAAGTAACTCATTCAAATATCTGACTACTTTTTCTCTCTTTAAATTAGTGTTTATTGGTTGGTTATATTTTTCTTTTTCAATTTATTTTCTACTCGTAATGGAATTGTAATGGCTTTTGTAATTTTTTACTTTCTGTTTCTACAACTTACTTTAATTTATAGCATTAATAATAAAAATAACAGGCCTTCGCTACGCGGCGTTGCGCCTCCCTGTGGCCGCTATACGCGGCGTTGCGCTCTCTGTGGCCGTTATACGCGGCGTTGCGCCTCTCTGTGGCCGTATATACGCGGCGCTTGTGGCCGCTTGCGCGTTGCGCCTCTCTGTGGCCGTTATACGCGGCGTTGCTCCTCCCTGTGGCCGCTGTACGCGGCGTTGCGCCTCCCTGTGGCCGCTATACGCGGCGTTGCGCCTCCCTTTCATATTTTTTAACCATACATATTAGTACATTTGTAAAAAAATTCAGCTCGTTCTAAACACGTTTCGTCATTATTGTGGGTTAATGATGTCACTCATGAACAGGTTTGGAATATTAAAAAGATTGATTTTTGTACAAAGTTTCATTTCGATCCAAAAAAAGTGTTCGAAAGTTATGGTGTAAAAAATCGAACCGGTAAATTTAATTTTTCTTGTATTCCGATTTTCTCTGAATACTTAAAGTAAGGAAAAACTACTTAAGGTAAACAAGCTGATTGGTTGATAACTCTGCGTGATCTACATAACAATCTATTTAACCAATCAAAAGCAATATTCCTCTTCTGCTAATAGTCTATTTATAAATCTAGGACAAAATATGTTGAAATCATTTTAACTGGGGCAGTAGCTGTAACACTGTATTGTCAATCGCTTGAAGAAAAATTGACGTATAATTTCGAAATTTGTAATGAATTTATTAAATTTGATTGCTCAAATTAACATAAAAACAATGATTTAAAAAAAATGGATTGAATATTGATGGAGCGTACAGAGAATGCAATGTTGGATAAGGATATATTAGAGAAGCCGACATGAACCTTGGGCGAGATATATTAAGTACAGAACTAGGTGTGAACATGTAACACCCAAATATTACACTCTGGGGTGCGTCTTAACGTCCAAACTATATACAACTTCATATTCTTATTTCTCGGTTTCGTTTCAGTTGATCGAAATGTTGCGATTAAATTTGTTTCGAAGTAATGTGTGGATATTTAGTAGTATATACTTATTGAAAATTCTAGACGGAGCAGAAAATGCCGTGATCTCATTGGATCACAACATGGCACTGGATAAATACTGAAAGGAGCCGGGAATGTTTCGATCTCATTGGATTAGAACATGGCACTGGATAAATACTGTACGGAGCAGGGAATGTTTCGATCTCATTGGATTAGAACATGGCACTGGATATTTATCCAGGATATTATTTTGTGATCCAATGAGATCACGGCATTTTCTGCTCCGTCCACTATTTAGTGGACGGAGCAGAAAATGCCGTGATCTCATTGGATCACAACATGGCACTGGATAAATACTGAAAGGAGCCGGGAATGTTTCGAACATTGGATTAGAACATGGCACTGTTTTAGTTATATGATCTTCTACGTCTATTCTCATAAACTTGAATTTAAAAAAATGTTTTATTGGAAAGTAAAAACTACACGCATGCAGATGATTATAAGAAATAATTTTAACGCGAAGGTCCGCAAGTCGGGCCAATTTTTAGCCCGACTTGCTTGACAATGACTTGCCAAAAAATCGCTTTCTTTGCATGAATCAGTTTCCGGTTTATGCTCTATAGCTTGAGCATAGCTATTTGTTGCAATATTTTGTCTGTATTTATCTAAGGAAACGGACATATTCATTGTAAAGGTTATACAAAACTATGGTCATCATCCAAACTCGACGCTACACAGCATTATTCCCTCTCATATAAATTTCCTAAATTGTGTAACACAAATTCTAATGGGTAAATTGATTTTTAAGAAAGAAAACACGCAATGCAAAGAAAACTCGACCAGCTCCTGGATCTCCGCGCCACAATTATTTTGTAGTTATAAACTTATAACTACGTGATAACCGGTTACTTATCACGGTTCGATTTAACTTTTTAGTCACTTGGAGTGATCGTAATGACTATTGACCGTTTTCATTAGATTCAGCGCATCAAAACCCAAGATAAAATGAGATTTTTTACTTACAGTGGAAAAAACCACCTCCTCTCTGGTAAAGCTAAACCCCTCCATCTTTGGTCAGTAGTAAGATGTCCGAAGCGAAATACTTGTTACTGCTACTTTTAAGTTGACAAGGGAATAAAACTCTATTATTTATTAATATTGTCATTTGTATTTATTATAACTTACATATTTACTACACTATTTTGTGTTGCAGAAAAGTTACTAACCTCACAAGGACGAGATCTCAAGAGTGCTCTCTATTCCCTCAAACTCATATTCCAGGTATGTTTGTTCTATTATTATACCATAGATATAGGAAAAGTATTTTGTTTGCAGTCAAAATTCCAAACCGGAGTTTCTACTGAATTGTCTAATTGAGGTGAATTCAAGACCTGAATGTTCTTTACTCAAAACGATCCATTTCTTGCTTAAATTTGTGTATTATGCTTATAACCTGAGCAGTAGCTTTGCTGTTTGTTTCATTATTTTTACCGGGGGTTTCAAAGAAAATGCACACACACAATTATTTATTATATATATATATATATATATATATATATGATATATATATATATAATATATATATATATATATTATATATATATATATATACTGTAATATCTAAAGGTTTATACAAATTTTGCTCATCATTTCAACATTGGCACTGTATAGCTCAGCCTTATTTGCACTAAGTATAACTCTGCATACCAGTGGCGTAGCCAGGGGGGGCTGAGGGGGCATCAGCCCCCCCCCCCTCGAATTTTTACATAACCTAAACCCGCAATAAATGTGTGAAAAAAAACCTATAAAAATATATAAACCATTATAAATTACACAACATTATTTTTAACAATAAACTTATAAATATATAATACATAAAAAAAATATACATTGAAATTGAAAGATATAAATTATATATATATATATATATTATATATTATATATTATATATATATATATATACAATTTTTAACATTCAGCCCCTTCCGAAATTAAATCCTGGCTACGCCACTGCTGCATACTATTGCACTAATTGTAACTATCCGGGTTCGAATTATCCGGTCAAATTTTGTTACAAGTAGTTGTTCTAAAAATATTAATCCCTTGGAAAGATGCAACTTAACTCGATGTAATTTAACGAAAATCTAAAAACTCTAAATCACACTAAACAAGTAATTATTCACATATACGACAACAAGCTCAAGTATTTCCGAGCACAAGCTCAAGCTTTTGCGGCTTAAGAAATTTTCGTTTTCTCTTAGTTGCTCTAATAATAAAATTATTGTAAATAACTCTAATACTAATTGTTGTTAGTATTTGTCTCCATTATAATTGATATTATGAAAATTTATGACAGAGGTTATTCATTATTTTAGATGGTTTTTATTTTTCTAGTATTTCTATAATTCTTTTGTACTTATGCTGGTCATACTTCCTATTTCATATTACTATGCACTTTGATTTCTGTTACTGGTAGAAAAATTTTCAATTTATATAGATTGAAAATTTTTCTACCAGTAACATAGCTTTTAAACTGAGAAATTCTACAAAGATTATATAATCTTTGTAGAATTTCTCATAGATTTGACTCATTTATTTTTTTAACGGTGTATATTTATTTAACATAAATATGCCTTGTATTGCTAAGGAAGGCGAAATATAGTTATAATGCGAAATTAAGAAAATTTATTGCGTCCCATCCAGTGTCATAAATTTTAATAATATAATACTAATTTATATTAATTTGCAGGTTTTTTGTATCCTATAAGTAAACGTATTTTATTATTATTAATTTTTTTTAATGAATTTATTTCAGAAAATTTAATACAAATTATAAAAGTCACTTATACAAAAAAGAAAATAGTTAATTATTGTTTTAATAAAGAAAAATACTTTACTGAAATACGGCACTCTATGGAAGGCCGTGCAAAGTGCCGGAGTATAATTAATTGTTAAATGTTTAACAATTTTAATGCATCATAAAAAAATGTAAAAGAAACCTGGTTTTGTACTCAGAAAATTAACCATTACAAAAATGTGATTCTCGGCTAGCCGAGCAGCCCCGCCAAGTAGGCCAACGAGACCGGTTGACTGCCAAACGACCCTAAAAATTCGGTAATTACATGACAAAATTTGCTTATTGCATGAGTAGCGACGAGTGCTAAAATAAAAGTACCATTAGAGTTATCAGTTGATATAGCAAATCCTAGTTATACGGGTTTTAATAAAGTTAGCAAGTTCGGGCTGACATGCTTGTATATTGTTAGTGATAGTCCTTCCTTACTTGAATTAGAGTTAAAAACACAATAGTTAAGGCGTTTTTATAAATAAGCTCAATAATGTCTTAGTTGGAGACGTCGGACAATTTACATAATTGTCATGGGCTGTCTACAGGGTTTACCTTTCCACTCCATAGTTTACATTCCAATGTAACTGCTTATATTCATTCCAGTACACCACAGCCTGCCTGATCAAGGATTTTAGTCTTTTCCTCAACCTGTTAAGTATGCGAGACAGTAATACTTCGTTTTAAATGGATTGACGAGTTTTATTGGGAGCTCTTGAAGTTCATCTTTTAAGTGAATTATTAGTTGACATATATAGAGGGTTCGTGGACACATCAATTAAGGCTTGTACATACCTTCTCGTATTCTTGTTCTTGTATTATTCCTATGATTATTTTCTTGTAGTTCCTTCAATGTTTCTGAATTTCGCTTCTCTCCTACTTACCGGTGTAAAAAGGAAATATATTGTGGTCACCCTAAAACTGCAACTGAGGTTTCACCTAAATTATTCGTGTTTCTCGTTTCAAGACCCTCCGAGTGATTTTCATCATAGACCGCAAGAGCCCAGGAGTGTTTTGTTAATAAAAAGTGTAATGGCTGGAACCGGTCTCAATTTTTCGTAAATACCTTCCTAAACAAGGATCTGCAATTCTGCCGACTCGTATCGGATGGGTGTCCCAGGCAAAACCTTTGACCCCTAAAGTGCGTTCTGCCTGGGACACCCATCCGATACGAGTCGGCAGAATTGCAGATCCTTGTTCAGGAAGGTATTTACGAATAATTGAGACCGGTTCCAGCTATTACACTTTTTATTAACAAAACACCCCTGGGCTCTTGGTCTATCATGAATACAACAGTAAAAATCAGAGTTCTGCTCTGTTTTTTCTGTCCTAAAAATTTATAATTTTTAAACCTTATCGTTTCTTGGTTATTTGTTTAGTTCCATTTAGGATAATGACAGATACTTTCTGAAACATTTTTATTGAGCATATTAGATGTGACTCAAGAGGTTGAGTCGCCTCTCAACCTTTTGAGTCGCCTCAACCCAATCAATATTTAAATCTAAAAGGATTCAAATACTAGGGTGGACCCTTAGAATAATACTATATAGAAGGAGCACTACTGATAACCGAAAGTCGTTCACTGTGCACCTAAGTAATGCTGCTGCCACCCTAACAATATACAATTTTCTAAAAAATAATTCTGGCGCGGTGGTCCGCATGTCGGGCAAATTTCCTTTGGATGTGTGTTTCCGTGCTTTTTACATTATATAAGTTTACAACTACTAAATAAATAATTCCGGCGCGGTGGTCCGCTGTCGGGCGAATTTCATTTAGAATGGTGTTTAGCACTGCTCGTAACTCATTTTGTCTGTATTTTCAAAGGAAATGCGCATAATCATCCAGTTGTTGTACAAAAACTATGCCTCTAAAATTAGAAATACGCACTATTATTTGCACTAGTTTAAAGCTTAGTTACTTATCTTTAAGCTTAGTCAGTTATCTTTAAAGGTTTTAGCGCATTTCCTTTGGAAAATACAGACAAAATGAGTTACGAGCAGTGCTTGACAATTGAGTTACTGCTTAGGTTCTAAAGCATGAACCAGAACCACGCAATGGGCATGGTTCTTGCATAAGCAAGAAATAGGTTGTTTAGCACGGAAACACGCATTCTAAATGAAATTCGCCCGACAGCGGAACTCCGCGCCGGAATTATTTATTTACTAGTTGTAAACTTATATAATGCAAAAAGCACGGAAACACGCATCCAAAGGAAATTTGCCCGACATGCGGACCACCGCGCCAGAATTATTTTCTAGTTGTAAACTTATATTAGGTAAAACATGACGCCTATCCCATTAGGCGAATTTCCAAAGGAAATTCGCTAAAAACGATAAAAAATTATTGTCCCTACTAGGATTTGAACCCAGGTACTCTGGGTTTGAGTTTTCGCATCCAAAGGAAATTCGCCGACATGCGGACCACCGCGCCAGAATTATTTTTAGTTGTAAACTTATATCAAATTAAAAAAAAACGATAAAAATTATCGACCCTTCCAGGATGTGAACCCAGGTACCTTGAGTTTGAGTGTCGTATTTACTCCGGACCACTGGCATTCAACTCAGAGGCCAAAAACATTGAAAACGACACCCTACTCGAAATTTAATTTTTAAAACCGTAATTTTGGTTTTCTATAATTTTTGTGTTTTTTTCGACTTTTTGGTAACTTAAAGTGGTCGTATCGACTTCGGACCGGTTTCATTCGATTCAGTGCCCAAAATTACATAGATAACGACACCCTACTCAAAATTTATTTTTTATCGACCTAAATTTTTAGTTTTCGGTAATTTACAATGGTTTTTCAATTTTTAGTTTACTTAGAGTGGTCGTATCGACTTCGGACCGGTTTCTTCGATTCAGCGTCTCAAAAAACATAACTATTGACCTTTTTCGCGGCAAAAAATATTAACCCTGAATTTTGCCGATTTTTTGAAAATTTTGCTGTCTCAGCAAACCGGGTTAATGACGTCACCAAAACCTGGTTTTTAATAGGGTTCGTTTCCTCCCCAAGGTTGATTTTTGTACCAAGTTTGGTTAAAAATATTCATCCGTTCGAAGATAGAGTGTTTCACAAGAAAGTGTCTAGAAATACATATATACATATATAATATATATATATATATATATATATATATATATATATATATATATATATTATATATATATATATATATATATATTATACATATACTCGCGAAACTTATTTTTTCGTCATTAGGCGACCTCTGAAACGGATTTGTGTCGTGGTCCGAGGTTCGAATTTCGCCATGACGCCTATCCCATGCGAATTTCAAAGGAAATTCGCTAAAAATTTGGCAATACTTCGGTTGCTGATTATTATGTTCTATTATTAATTAATGATTGATTATTCATAAATACTAATATAAATATCGGTGCATTACAATATTTAAAGCATTTTAAATTGTAGTTTAACGAGTTTAACGTATTTATTAAAATATATATGTAATATATATATATATATATATATATATATTATATATATATATATATATATTATATATATATATATAATATATATATATAATATATATATATTATATATATATATATATATATATATATATATATATATATATATATATATATATATATATATATATATTATATATATATATTAGGGTGTTTCATCCTTATAGGGAATAAAAATAAATATGAAAATTTCTGCTGAAATCGCTTACGCCCTTAGTCTATGTTATGTAAAAGTAATCTCTGCCAAATTTCAAGAAGATTGGACAATATTTAGAGGTTGCACAATTTGATCACTTATTTAAAGAAAAACAGGATTATATGAAAATTTTTAATAATTCTACTATAATGTACAAATTTTTAATTTTTACGATTTATATGTTATGAAATTATAATAGAGTAAATAAATAATTTATAAGGTGTATATGATGGATGTATTTAGTTTAGTTAAATTTATTGTATTTGAAATGATGCTACTGCATTTTTGGTTCGCTGCGTGACGAATTTTCTGTGATTTTCAACCACTTTCAGTAAGTATTGTTTCTGAGTTTCATCACTGGTTGATTCATTATATTTTTTTATAAGAGCAATTCCCCTTTCAGCAGTATCATTGACTACTTGTAGAGCATTCACATAACCCAGCATGAAGTCTGTGCTGAAATATTCTACATCATGTATGTTAAACATTTCGAATAACATCATAGTGTTTTTAGTTACGAAACAGCTTAAGTCTTTACCCTCGAAATTAAAATTTTTCGCATCAAATTTTTTTAATTGATCCTTCTTCTCAAGTTTTTCTAAATTTCTAACCATATTATTTTTTTCAGTTTGACTTAAGCGTTCGTCCAAAAACGCCAATCCAACATTAATTTCAGACAGGTACCAAAGATGTCTTTTGGCAACCTTAAGAGCACTGTTTTTTACTCCGATATCGGAATATGTGTTCAGAAGCTGAAGCATTTCAAGATCATTCTTGGGAGCCCATCGACTGACTGTTGCTTCATGCCAGAAGCGAACATAGATTAGACAAGCAAATTTTGCCACTCGAATCATTCCATTTAATTCTTGTTGTGGAAAATCCAACTGCTTTGAGAAGACAGCAATTTTAAGAGCATAAATTGCCCTTGCATCCATCAGACTTGATAAGAGATCCTGGAATTTAAACTTGATGTCATTTCCAACCACCCCCTAAAAACAATAGAGAAAGCTCTAAAAATTCCTTGTAATCCCCTCTTGGGTGGGTTATCTTTTAAAACAGAAAAAATGTATTATTTTTTCTAAATGTTCTTTAAGAAAGCCTTCAGCAGGAGTCTCCAAATCCAAGATAGTTAAGTATGATTTTTTATCAAGTGAAGGCCAGTAGACGGTGAGGGTAAACATTCCTCAAACACGCCTTTTAATATAAGCTCGTGTGTATGGTCTCCCAATCTGTTTTTCAATTCTGGCACAGGCTCCTTGGATTAATCCTGTATTCTAATACATAATTAATCTAAGGATTAACACAGTTGTATCAAAACATAAACCTATTATGTTGTTCTTTATTCCACATCTATCAACTTCCTTCATAACTACTTTAGACATCTCCTCGCCAGTGCCTTTTTGTGCAACAGGTATAGCAAGCAATTGTTCAAAGTCTTTGCCAGTCACTAAAACTGCAACTCTATCTTCCAAAGTTTTAATGGTTCCTTGGGAAAAAGATGGCAGCAGCTTACTATTCAATGTAAGACCAAATAGGAAGGATTTCAAAGACAGTCTCTTCAATTTTCTTAACAATTTCACTTCAATGTTTAATCGAGCTCGATAAACTGTAGCTGGAGATATAGCAATTTGGTAACATCATGTCCAAGGCTTTTTGCTGCAGCAATGAAGGAAGTACTTGGTTGACGCACAGAAAGTTATTCATGATCCCACGTAGACGTAGGGTCTTATCTAGTAGATCTAACTTGATATTTTTTTTTCCGGGGCAGGTTTCAGTCTCTCATCATTAGTTTCTGACGAAGAAGTCGACGAGTCTTCTAATTCAAAGTTTTGTTGATGTTTGCAAGATCAACAAAAGACTTTTCTTATCTTCTTTTACTGACTTTTTCTCACTTCATCAGCTAAACATTTATCAACTCCACTCATTGACGAACTAATTCTTCTTCTTTG
>JACMZG010001908.1:44717642-44739764 GCA_018340805.1 Microvelia longipes | reverse complement strand
TACACCTGACCACATTCGATTATCAAATTATCATCAAATTAACAGAACAAAAAACAGTAAATTTATATAGTAAGAATGTTTAAAAAACAAATCACAACACAAACAATCTGTGGGAAGCCCAAAACAATTTATTTATTTTATATTATATACCTCAACTCCCTCTTGGAGGAGGTTTAATGAGGGTACACAGAGCCCACTAAAATGTTTCAGGCCTCTCAATGTATTAGATAGGCTATGCTCCCTTCTATATATCTCTATATAAAAAATAGCTAGAATTAAAATAACTGCGCATGCGCCTTTTCGGATTAGGAATTTTATTTAATATTTATTGGCAACCCTGATAACATTAGGGAGTTTTACATTTTATCGTTTTTCGTACTTTAATATTTACGTGATAATTAATGTTTTTGTTCTAAATTCTGTTAAATTAATTGTTATAATAATTTAATTAAGAATAAGAGAAACTATAGTAAAGGTAAATCACATGTTTTTATTAAGATTTTGAAGAAAATGCAGATGACCATTGCCTAAATTACGATTGCTTTTATTAAATTTAAAAAATAAGTTAAATCTGTTAAATTACTAATTACAATTAAATATTTGAAGGGGAAAAACAAATATAATTTTCAAAAATGTACTAATTTAAGTAGTGTACACGAAAAAAAGTTTAATTAGCCGCTCGTTTTAAGTAATTTAAACAAACCTAGTATTTAAAGATTCGGACTTAAATTGGATGTGACAAAATGTAGATTTCTTACACAAATTTTAAAATTTTAAACTTAACTGTTCAAATAAATGCAATAAAACAAAACTTTGAGTACCGTAAATAGTTGTTACATTTACTAGGGTAAAACCTTAGAATAATAACTATATAGAAGGAGCACAGGACCGTAAACAACAATGTAATTCCACTGATAACACGAAAGCCGGTTGACTGGTGAAACTAAGTAATGCTGCCCAACCTGAACAACAAAACATTATTTTAAAATATGTGTCATAAATATCTATTAATGAAGAAAGATCGTAAAGAACAAAATATAATAACTTAAACACCTGCTGAGTATTTAATAAAAACTGGTCTTAGATGGCAAAAGGGTGGCGGAATACAAGAATCTACATTTAGTTGACGAGGACTACTTTATATATAATTTTAATAAATACGTTAAAGTACAATTTAAAATGCTTAAAATATCGTAATGCACCAATATTTATATTATATTTTATGAATAATCAATCATTAATTAATAATAGAACATAATGATTCAGCAACCGGAAGTAATGCCAACTTTTTTTTAGAAAATTGTATATTGTTAGGGTGGCAGCATTACTTAGTTGCACCAGTAACCGGCTTTCGTGTTATCAGTAGTGCCTCCTTCTATATATAGTATTATTCTAAGGGTAAAACAAAATGGCCATGGCCATAGGAAAATTTGAGCCATCTGGAAAAAATGTGAACTACATGCCAGGTCTGACAAAAAACTCGTTTGTTTCCCTACTTGGTTTATATATTACTTTAGTTTAACCAAAGTCAGTGAGTTCTCCATTAGACGGCTGATTGCCACGATCTTTCATTGTCACTTTCTACGTGACGCGATAAGTACCGTCAAAATTGACACATTTTTGATAAAATTTGGTATTCGTGGGTTCTAGTTACATGTCGAGCTGTATAGTTTTTGGATAAAATTTTCTTTTTTTTCAAAATCACGGCCAATATAGCACCACTTAAAAATTAATTTTGCGAAAAACAAATTAAGTCGCACATCATTTGAAAGCTCTCAAACAGGAGAAAATAAAACATATGCTTTACGTAAAAAATCCAAAATAACGTCTCACTTTCAAAATGGCGGAGGTTAGACGAGTAATATATCGTTGGAAAACTCTAACTGAGCAGAGAACAAAGAGACTAATACTATAGTTTAGTATATATAGTTTAGTCTCTTTGGCAGAGAAGAAAAGTTTATGAACAAGTTTCAAAAAAATTAATATAAATAACTACTTATTTTAATGAAATATTTTTTTGATACATTTAGCGAGCGAATCAAGTTCTTTCATATATATTAAATAAGGTTTTCATCAACCTATCGAGCCTCTTTTCCGACATTCACGCTTATTTACAGCAATCTAGCGAGCGAAGCAAGTCCTTTATAATATACCTAATATTATATTTTATTATTTTTCAAGCGAAGCGAGCCTCTTCGTGTAGATAAGAGCACTACCTTGTTTATGCCTTGAGATACTAGATATGGATATTTATTAAAGTGTTCGTTTTCAAGATTTTTTAAGGTGAATCTATACTGGGATTGTCTAATCTTTTTATTGATTTAATTGTCTAGCGTGTATGCTACAGCGTTTGCAGTGTATACTACAGCGTTTGCAGTGTATACTACAGCGTTTGCAGTGAATGCTACAGCGTTTGCAGTGTATGCTATAGCGTTTGCAGTGTATACTACAGCGTTTGCAGTGTATACTACAGCGTTTGCAGTAAATGCTACAGCGTTTGCAGTGTATGCTATAGCGTTTGCAGTGTATACTACAGCGTTTTGCAGTTGTAACTACAGCGTTTGCAAGTGTACTACTACAGCGTTTGCAGTGATATACTACAGGTTTGCCGTGTATACTACAGGTTTGCAGTGTATACTACAGCGTTTGCAGTACAAAACAAATCAATTCACCTGAGACTTCTTGTGAACACCACTGCATGTGTTGTTGACAGATCATCAATATGCTTTGTTATACCAATGTTTTATATGTAATACAGTAGTCCGGTACCTAACAGCTAGATAGCTATTATACAGTATCTGCCATGGTGATCTGGGTGGCTACATTGCAGCATCTGCCCTGTCAGCTATAGTGTGGCATCTGTCACTTATCAGATATAATAGCATATGCCATGAGCTAGCTGACTGTGTTCATCACCATAAAAACAGACTACTAGCTTGTCACTAGGCCAACTTCTGACTGGGAACAGAAACTGAACTCTTTTCTACAGACGCTTTCTAGCAAAAGCTATTAGCTTGACCCTGCAGAAGAATCAGTTAATTATTCAATAGGGTTAATGGTTATATTGCCTCATATTACATGAGATTCGACAATGCCAATAATAATGTACAACATTACTGTTTTCAGCTCTTGGACAAATAATGCTGTATGTGGATGGTATGAATGGTGTGATGGGTCATGCAGCGACCATTCAATGGCTTTATGAATTAGTTCCATCTAAATTTCGTACCATCAAGAAAATGGCTCTGAACATTCTTCACCTTTTTGTTGAGTACGTTGATTCGAATGCTGTGCTGCTCACCAAAGCCATCCGGGCTGTTGATTATGTACATAGTAAGTTGACTTTTTTTTATTAACTTTACTGATGGAAGTTTTGCAATAATTTTAACGTGTATTACTATGACAAATTCCATTCTTTGTAAAATTTAATGGATAAGTATTATTTTTTAATTGTTTCTTTTTTTATTTTTTTTTTTTGTTTCTTTCTTCTTGTAACATTTGCAGACGACACAACAGTTTGAAGCACTGTACAATCTTAAACAATCAGTTACCAACATGCATGAGCACCTAACTCATTAACAAGAAAATTTAATACATTTCTACCAGACCTTGACAATCACCCTTGTACACTTAAAACTTAGACAGATATATACTAATAAACTGCTTAGGCTTTCGTGGTTATTGTTATGAAGATTCGTTTTCAAATTTCATTGTGCAAATCGTAAATGCGATTAAATCAGAGACGTAGCTAGACCAATAGAGGATTGGAACCTACCTCCTCCCCTTTTAAGATAAAAAACACTCTTAGGAAGGGGGCGCCCGCTATGAGGGCTTGTGTGGCCTCATATACACATCTATATTTAGTTAATGTCAGGGAATATTGTGTGAATAATGTCTATCGAGTCTTGTTTTATTAACGTTTGTTTGTTTGCAGGGAGGAAACCTTGGACTTTTTTAATGAATTTATTGGAGGAGTACGATGCTAGTAATATGGAACTGTTGATCCTTGCCATGACTCTCATTAATAAAACCATCAATGCTCTGTCTGATCTTGATCTCTATTATGATCAGGTTGATGCCTTAGAGGAGCAAGGCATTGAGCAGGTTATTAGAAAGTAAGTTGATAATCAATAAATAATATTGCTTTTTATTTTGCCCAATTTATACTTCTTGCTACTTTTATTTTTTTTTTACAATATTTTTAAAAAGATATATCATCATAATAAAATTATGATAATAAAATTTAACATTCATACAACTTAAGAATGAAATAATGTAGTAAATATTTATGTAAACAGTAGTTACTGTTCATCTTTATTGTCCCACTTGGTCATTGTTTAAATAACTTTTTGATGTTCCTATAAATTCCGATAAGTCTAGTGTACACACGCTAAACAGGGTCCAATTCAGTTGCAGTTGCTGCACTGTTTCTTTTGTCATGACTTGCAAGTCAAAATTAATTTCTGCTATATCACCAGATACACTTCAAATTCAAATTCAAAAAGACTTTTATTGCCATGGTATAAGTAAAACTTACATAAACATAATATAAACAAAACATACAATATATACTACAAATAAACTTTGTTGTAGTTATGTTGTAGTTTCAAAAAAACTTATGTTGTAGTTTCAAGAAACATCTAAATAAATAAATAAAAATGTTGAAATTGTTTGTTTACAATATTTAAAAAAAATGTACAGTCATACAATGATTTGAAATAGAGTTTAAAATATTAAGAAATAGTTTCCTTAAAATTCCTTTACTTAATGCTAAATAAGTTTTAAGAGTAAATTAAGTTGGCACTGCCTGGTCTCTAGTTAAAGAGCTCTTTCATCACTGTAATACACAGAGTTTATTTAGAGTTCATTTACAAATAGTAAATTAGTAATTTATTACTAAATTTCAACCCTTCCTTGACCCCTTTCTTTTCATCAAAAACAGTATAAAATAAGTATTGTATTTCAATTTCAATACCTATTTTATATCGTTTACATGGGGCTCTCTTTTAACTATTTTTTGTCCTTGTTTTTTAATATTTTTTTAATTTGAATTGTAGATATATGTCAAAGCCTGGAACTGATTTAGATTTACTTAGACAATTTCAAATATATGAGGCTGTTTTGGCTCATGCTGACGGAGATACTGACACTACTTATGCTTTGAGACAACTTGATGAGTCTGTCAGGTAAAGTATTCTCATTTCTTCATCATTACTGTTGTCATTAATCAGAGAGGCTATTTCCTATGAACTTATATCAGCTGTTTTGGTATTTGATCAATCAGAGAGGCTATTTCCAATGAACTTATATCAGCCGTTTTGGTATTTGACCAATCAGAGAGGCTGTTTCCAACGAACTTATATCAGCTGTTTTGGTATCTGACCAATCAGAGAGTTTATTTCCAATGAACTTATATCAGCCGTTTTGGTATTTGATCAATCAGAGAGACTATTTCCAATGAACTTATATCAGCTGTTTTTGTATCTGACCAATCAGAGAGGCTGTTTCCAACGAACTTATATCAGCTGTTTTGGTATCTGACCAATCAGAGAGTTTATTTCCAATAACTTATATCAGCCGTTTTGGTATTTGATCAATCAGAGAGACTATTTCCAATGAACTTATATCAGCTGTTTTGGTATTCTACCAATCAAAGAGGCTGTTTCCTATGAAGTTATATCAGCTGTTTTGGTATTTGATCAATCAGAGAGGCTGTTTCCTATGAACTTATATCAGCTGTTTTGGTATCTGACCAATCCGAGAGGCTGGGTAAACATTCACTTACTTTATATTTCTTATTTATCACATTTCTTCTCTACTAGGTTAATTTAAATACATCTATAAATATTAATAATATCAATCTTGATGAAGAGAAGGAAATAAAATAATAATGTCAGGGCTGCGAACGTCGGAGCTCCGATACTGAAATCAAAGTGCTTATACCATCATGGCCATGGAGGCAGACCAAGATAGGGATTCATATCTTATCTAAACTTGTTCTCATCTCTCCTATAAACTTACTTAGCTATATTTTAGATTTTGCTAGAACATATAATTTATGTTTGGAGAAGATTGTCAAATCTGCTTTAAATCTGCTAGATGGGTGGGTGGGGTTAGAGCACCGTGTACAAAGAGACTAAAACTATTAGAGGGAGTACAGGACCCGATTAACACAGTGATAAGGGGTCTGGAAGTGAAACAGTTTCCGTAGGTGCCCTAACTGTACTTACCCCTACTATAGTCTCCCTAGAGAAAGAATAGATATATATCATTTGATACTACCGAGTTTTGCAAAACATGAATAGTTGACACAAAAAAAAGAATAGATACTCCCCTACCCTCTGCAACTTCTATTGTAGCATGCATTCTACTAACGGCGGACATTTTTCAGTGATGCCACATTAAACCACTTTATTCAAAACTAACAATTAAAGAATACATGCAATAGATAATAATTAAAACTTATTTTAAATTCATTTTACTTGATTTAAAACAAAATAGTCGAAAAATAATGTAATATTTACGTAAAATTGAAATTATTAGGAAAAATAAAAAAATGACGTCACCAATGTACTGTTTCGGCACCTAGCTACCCAAGGAACGATAAGAACTGTTGTATCCTCCCTCTAATAGTTTTATTCTCTTTGACCGTGTAATAGTTTGCTGCAGTCTCATATATCTATATGTCTATTTAATTGCAAGTAAAAATTTTTATACTTTACAATTCAAAATATAAACACTGAGGGTTTGGAAAAATTGACTGAATCCTCCACTGATGTGAAGGTTGTGGATTTAATATTAAAAATAGTTATAATGCTGAATGCTTTACTAGCGTTATATAAAGTTAAGTTATTAAGTAAATATTTCTCACCTCAGAATTTTATTGATTCTTATGTATTTTTAATAATGGAATGTATTTAAAAAATAATTGATGCCGTATTCTTTCAGCCAACTAATGACCATCATTAGTGCAAGTAAGAAATAATCAAAAGAAGATAAAAAGCTAAGTTATCATGTGTTTTCTTTTGTTTGTTTGTAGGAAATCATTAATAGAACGAAAATCGAGTTGCATTGGAAACGGTGAAAGAAGGAAATCGAGGAGGCATTCGACTGGTAACTCTCCTCTTCCTATCAAACTTATACCTACTAGATATATCTCCACTAAGTCACCTCAGCAAGAAGTTAATGGTAAAGTCCGTCTTAATCATTTGTTTGCTTAAAGTTTGAATCTTTGCTTGTATTCTTTGATTGGCTATAAAATAAAATGAGCTATTTGCTTATTTATAAGCTGGTCGAGTTTTTTTCCATTCAAAGAAAAATGATTTGTATGCAGTTGTTTTTATATGTTTGAACTGACTTCATTGCTACGAACCCTAAGAACCATTTAATCGGGTACTTTATTATTTTTTTACTTTATTATAATTATTTTACTTTATTAAAGATTATGGTAACCATTAAAATAAATATATTTCTAATTTTCTAAAAAACTTTTTTATCTGACTATAATTTTGCATTTTCAAATGCCTCTTTCAACATCAAGTCTAAAATAATTGCACCATTTGAGAAATGCCAACTTTTGCATGGTTCTTGTACTGTGCTAACAAATGCTCTCAAACATCAAAGCAGGGCTTGAAGTTGGGGTTAAGTTAGGCTTAGTTATGCTCTGGTTTTTAGTATTTGTTAGCCGTTTATTAACAATAGAGCCTCTCTATGCACAAACTTGGTAAATACCCAGACATCGTGATGTTGATTTAGAGTGTGAAACCGTGCACTCTTTACATTCCTTAAACCGATGTTTTGTTTTTACTTTTTTCACTAAATTGTTTAAAACCATACAGTAACAAGGAGGAGTACATAGAGAGTGCATCACTTTCAATCATTTACAGAACGGAACCTGGTACAATAATCAATCAAAGTACTGAACCCTTTAGTTAATGTAATATGTATAATTCAAAACAGTAGTGCTAGAGGAGTTCATCGTATAATGATAAATAAAAGAGTCTCTCCACTTAATTTCTTTATTAAAAAAGGCCGGCTTTCAACCCCAAAAGGTCATCATCAGTGCCGGTGAGATGAAGGAAAGGAAAAAGAAGATTATTTATTTATTTATTTTTTTTATTTTTTAAGATAGTAACCCTATCTAAAAAGCATTTATTTATCACATGCCCATTTAAAATATTACATGTGTTATTAGATAACACTTCTAAAAGGACGTGCATTTTAAATATTGACTTTTTAAATATATAGTCATGCAAAAAAAAAGGAGTAATTCATATATATATATATATATATATATATATATATATATATATATATATATATATATTATATAATATATATATATATATTTAATGGCATAATTAATTAAATATGTTGGATTATATTAATTAGTATAACTTTTTATAAAATATAATAATAAAATAACAATGTGTATTAAATATAAATTAATGAGTAATAAATAATAATAAGTAATTAATGAAATAGAATAAATTGAAAGGGATATAATATTGAATCGATAGTGGTGGTATTTAATGAAAATAAAATATTTTATTTGAATAAATCAAAATCAATGGAATTATGAATTTAGAAAATAGTGGGAAAATTTCTGTGAAAATGGATAAATTTGTTGGAGACCAAATCTTTCCTTGTGTCATAACGTCTAGCATTAGTGTTCTCCTTTCTTTCTCAAACAGAGAACATTGAAATATAAGATGGGTCCAAGTTTGCGGAGACGTTTTGTCACAAGGACAGGATGGGTCTGGTATAATTTTAAATCTATGAAGATATGACTTATTAGATCCATGTCCAGAAAGAGCCTGGATAGTTGAGACTGAGTCTGCATTCAGTCTCAACTATGAAAAGATCTAATAAATAATCTTCTATTTCCTTTCCTTCATCTCATCGGCACTGATGATGACCTTTTGGGGTTGATAGCCGGCTTTTTTTTTTAATAAAGTAATTAAGTGGAGAGACTCTTTTATTTATCATTATTAATATGTATCAGTTCATTAACCCATGTCTATTATTATTATTATCAGCATTAGTTCTGATTTTGTAATTTTTATTTGACCAATACATTCAGAAATTCACTATTAATGAGGCAATATGCATTTTTTTAACAAAAACAGATGATTCAGATAAGCTTATAAAGGCAGGAGGAATGTGCCCGCATAGCAGCCACACTGTTACTGTGGCATGCTGGGAGACATGAAAACCACGAGAGTTTGAAGATAACAAATAAATGAATCGCTCAATTCTATCACAAGCTCTATTTTTTAACAAAATAAAATTACAAAGTAAATTATTAAAACCTTTTGTTTTTACCAAAAAGGACAACTTTATTTGTTTGCTGTTTCATTTAATAATATTACTTAAAATATACAATAAACAATTTGGGATTTTTACTTTTTTGAAAGCTTACTCAAAATATTTTTTATTTTTATATATTGTGTGATTTTGGAGTTTTTTTTTTGGTTATTTTATTTGAATTTGTTTTTGCTTTGTGTAACGCTTTCTTTGTTTTTGGCAAATTAACAATCAACAGGTCTGATACAAAGTGCTGACTCAGTGAGAAAAAGGAGAGAACGTCTTGAACGACAAAGAAATAACTTGCTGCTTCAAGATCTTAAAAATAGTACGACAGCTTCCGAAATCTCTTCCGATTCAGATACATCTCATAATATTAATAATAATAATAAACTAGTTAATAATAATCATAATGTATTGATGAACCTAACTAATGGACTCTCTAAACACATAAGTGCAACACCAGAAGTCATTATAGCTACACATCACAATGGTACAATATATATTTTGTTATTATTACATTACAAACATATTTTTACTATCTTTAGTAGACAGAGGTGCAGTGATGCTATGGCAGAATACCACACTTTTAACTTCTAGTGGTACTATGGCAGAATACCACACATTTAACTTCTAGTGGTACCATGGCAGAATACCACAAATTTAACTTCTAGTGGTACCATGGCAGAATACCACAAATTTAACTTCTAGTGGTACCATGGCATACCACTCCTTCAAACCTCTTAGTGTTTATCTTACTGTCCTTCATCTGTAGTTTAGTCTTTTAGGTGGTTTGAGCATTCAAATTGTTAAAGTTTAAATCATTGTAAAAATTTAATTTTTTAAGACAAAGTCACCCTTCATATTATGAACATTTAGCATTTATTACCTTTTGCCAATAAATAACTTCATACATACACATATATATATATATATATATAATATATATATATATTATATATATATATATATATATATATTAATATATATATATATATATATATATATATATGTATGCATGTATATGTATGTATGTATTTATGTATGTGTGTGTGTGTATAACCTAATAGTACTATGAACCTTGTACTATTCATTTTGAATTTTAAAACATTTTATTTTTATTTTGGTAATTTTTTGGAAACTGAATTGCAGGAAGCTAAAGTGTGAGATAGGGTGGTGCCTACACAAAGTGACCACATAATGTTGTATTTTGAAAAAGCTCAGTTTCAATAATGCATTTTATTTACAAGAAACTGAGATTTTATTCGTTTAAATTTAACATTTTGTACCCTTTGCTCTATGAGTATCATTACTTTGAAAATCACCTTAAGTGGAGTAGGTCAATAATTAATTTTCTTAAGAAATTTTTATTGAAATAAACAATTCTAATTTTTTAGTTTTATGATACTTTTCAAAATATTTTCTATGAATTTAGGCCCGTATTCAACATAACATAACACAACATATTTATAAGTAAAGGCCATAAAATGGCAGTACTGTCGTCAAAATTAATATTTTAAAAAAACTTTTGTAAAAAACTTCTCGACTGAGTAGAGTTTGGCTTCTTTGAGACTCTTTTTAATAAATGATTTGAATAAGTTGTGTGGTAGGTTCCTCTTTTCTTCTGGAAGATGGTTGAGTAAGCGGAGACCAATTTGTTGGGGAGAACACCTATGTGTAGTCGCTAGTCGACAGAAGGGAATGACCAGATCCTTTTCCTGGGTGTTGTACTGTAAGACATCTTTCTAACATTTTCCTAACATTCTCCTTAAGGAACAAGGAGAATGTTAGGAAGATGTCTTTGAATACGGACCTTTAATCTGTGACCATCTTGGATTATTTAGGTATTAATGGTCTGAGAGAAAACGGATGCAGTTCTCCTGATGAAAATGGTTTAGAAGGAAGAGAATCGGTGAAAGACTTGAGTCAGAAATTAGCATCATCATTAGCTAGTCCAACCGATGAAACCAAGTCTCATCTTAATCTAAACGATATGAAAGGAATCATAAACAAAGCCAAAGAAGGTAATGATTGACTTGGTTTTTATCAATATTATAGTACGATACATGGCTAAAATCAGTTGACAGCGTGGAAAAATAATATGAGGGAGCCAATGAGGTTAGTCCTGGATGTTGAACAACGCCCTCAATTTCAAATGAGGTCAACCTTATTGGTTCCTCAACTCTATTTTCCCACACTGTCGACTGATTTTAGCCGTGTGCGGTACTATACCTTGATGTCAGTTAAATACAATATCGCTATAACCTTTTAAGAGCAAGGGTAATGTTTATAGGGTATAGTGCCTGATTATATTGTACCTTTATCATTTCATTTATTCATTCATTTCTTTTGTATACTCCTGGATCTATGCAGGTAAGTAAAACTGCTGCAATTATGACAACTGCTAAAATCTGTTATGATTTATCTCTACGAACACCTGAATTGTTTGATACCTCAAAATGTAGTAAAAGAAGCTATACAATTTGTTCACACTGCTTGATTGCCGCCAAGGAAAAGAAGCTGATGATTGCCTCACAGTTTGAATAAGGCCCTTTAGTATTGCCAACCTAGCAACTTCAATTAGAAACACCAATGACCGTCTCCACCCAATACTGACAAGACTTGGCGGGACAGAAAAGTTGATTTCCCTACTTTTCTGGACCAAAGACTTGGCGGGGATTTTTTTTACCATGTTAGTGGTGTTTTTGGTAAGATATTGTAATATTTCATGTGACTAATATATTGATTAAAAAATGTATAAATAAAAAAAATAATGAATGCCTAATGATATTTTCTGGTTGGTTAAAATAATTGATTAATATTTGATATTATCAGGTCTAGCCAAATCTCAGAGTCGGGGCGAAGTCATCTGTAAAAGCCCTGAAGTGAAGGAAGTAAAGAAATCAGAAGCCGAAAGTCATTGGGAAGGACTAGTCGGCAACTGCACCAGATCTCTCAAGCTCTGTGATCTTGATTTCACCGATCTTGCTTCCGATGAAGATTGTGATATAATAACTGCTCCTATAGGGATTCCACCGCCCCCACCCCCGCCCCCTCCCCTCACTCCTAATGCTCCACCCCTTGCTCCTAATGCTCCTCCTGCACCTAAAGCTCCCAAAGCACCGACAGCTCCTAAAGCTCCCATGGCTCCTGCTCCTCCTCCACAACCCTCTGTAAATAAAACTAAGAAGACTGTCAAATTATTTTGGAAGGTAATTTTATTTTTCTTTGTGAACACCTCAGCAAAGATTCTATTGAGTGAAAATATGACTTTTTTTAAATACTCAGATGGAAAATTCCAGGGCACTTAGACCTCTTAGGTGGGTCCATTGTGCCATCCTGAATGAAAAAAATAGATAAATAAATAAATAGAAATATATAGGTGATAATATGAAAGATAAATATGACTAAATATAAATAGAGATAAAAAGAAGATAAAAGATATTACTGTAACTGAAATAATAATATGAGAAAAAGAGGGTTCAGATGTATAAACTGGTATCTCGGTTATGGAGCTCTAAACTAATATCGTCTACATAAATTCTATATACATATTCTCTGAACTACAAGCTAAATTATAAGTAGATACTTATGCTAGGTTCGGTTTAGTAGCAACTTCCTGCACATTAGTGCATTCTGAAACTCTAAACAATTCAGATCTAGTATAGAGTGATTATGTTTTCTTCTTTTATCTCTACAAGAGCCACACACTGGTTGCTCTTTGATGATTGGGCAGTTTGCTCTTAAATGGTGGGGTTCAGAGCAGTGAGAGCAAACTCTTTCTTTGTCACACTGATTTTTTGTATGACACGTTCTCAGACAGGTAAAACATCTGGTAACTTAATCATAGTGTTTCATTGGTAGCTGGCTAGAAGACCATTCAATGTTTACAGTACCAACTTTTAGCAACTCATGTTCAGAGCATAAGGCATTTCTACTATCCACCGAATAGCATTGTCCCCTTTAATCCAGAAATGCTGAGTGGGAATGTGAGAAAAAAGCTCAAGTAAGGGAAACAGAGCTAGTACAGGATATTGCCCTATTAGGACTAATAGGACCAACTATATTAACAACACCAACTTCGTCTTTCCACCAATAAGCTTTAATTTTACTCTGAGCAAAGCCGGCTTTCGGCTATATTGCCATCTACAGTGCCAGTGTTGAGTCTTTCAATTCTTGGAGTCTGACTCCAGTTAAAAGACTCAACATCTCACCGGCACTGTAGATGGCATTATAGCCAAAAGCCGGCTCTGCTCAGAGTTAAATTAAAGCTTATTGGTGGAAAGACGAAGTTGGTGTTGTTAATATTGTAGACCAGTCCACGGCGCTCACTGAAGTTATAATACCAACTACTTTTCTCAATATAAAATATCAAAATATATAGAGAAGTATTGTGCATATCCTAAAAATTCTTAAAAAACTGATCTGTCAAGTATAGCAACAAGTTGTTACATTGGTGAACATAATATCAATGTATTTGCCATATTACATGATTGTGTAGTTGTTTCTAATTAATATATTAACACTTAAAGCGCATTAAGTTGAGGAAACTAAACTCTTTTACTTCAAAGAAAAACTACAAAAATAAACTGTCAAAATTAGAGAATGTAAACAAAGAAAAGAAAAACATATAAAAATGGAGAAGGTTCCAGCCACAATTGCATGGTTACTTCTTGTAATGGTAACCTTAAGTAATGACACCTAACACATTGGGTTTCCAAATCATTTTGATTCAGTTGTAGCGTGATGAGAGAAATAAATGCCTTAGCTTTGTGTAATAGACCAAGAGCCCTGGGGTGTTTTGATAATAAAAAGTGTAATGGCTGGAACTGGTCTCAATTTTTCGTAAATACCTTCCTGAACAAGGATCTGCAATTCTGCCGACTTGTATCGGATGGGTGTCCCAGGCAGAACGCACTTTACAGGTCAAATTTACCACCCAAGTTAACAAACAGTGTAATGGCTGGAACCGGTCTCAATTTTTCGTAAATACCTTCCTGAACAAGGATCTGCAATTCTGCCGACTCGTTTCAGATGGGTGTCCCAGGCAGAACCTTTGACCCCTAAAGTGCGTTCTGCCTGGGACACCCATCCGACACGAGTCGGCAGAATTGCAGATCCTTGTTCAGGAAGGTATTTACGAAAAATTGAGACCAGTTCCAGCCATTACACTTTTTATTAACAAAACACCCCTGGGCTCTTGGTCTATAATCATGATATTCTCTTGTCGATGAGTGCCAGTTGTACCACCCTGGACTTTGCTTCACTGTTTTATTTAGAGGTCAAGCATAGAGAGACCACTGAAAGCTTTGGGTAAACATAGCATCCTAAGGACATTGCAAGTGAGTTCAAAGTTGTCAGGAAAAGTCCCCAAGTACCAATTTTTTTAATTTAAATCAAGTGTTTCTCTTTCTAAACTACAATTGTTATAATTAATTTGTCTGTGGTCGGTATGATCTAATAGAGAGAATTGATTGCAGGAAGTGCGGGATGATCCTATAGTGATGACAAAAATGAGTGATCAGAAATTACTCTGGGATGAACTCAGTCCAGTCAAGATAGATTATCAAAAATTAGAACATTTATTTGAATCCAGGGCCAAAGACCTCATGACCAAGGTATATATTGCTATTTACGTTATATTTAGTATTTTAAGTTAAGTTTATTTAGATAATTACTTTATCTAGTTCAATAAAACTTCTCTGATGTCTATTACTTTGTATATTACTCCTTGTGTTTGATTTTTAATATAATTTATTGGAATTAATAACAAAATAAATGATATTAATCAAACAAATCTGCATTGTTATCTTTGTGATGGTTAAACTTTGAAACAGCTCAACGGAATTTGATGAAACTTGGAATTGATAATAGTCATCAAATAAACTACATTTTAATCTATATTATTGTTTAATATTACATCTTGTGGGCAGATATGCTGGTAGGGATACATTTCCTTTCAAATTGCATGAAATAGTTGTCTGAAAAATAATGCAAGGAACTAATTTTGTTTGGTGGAACAGGAAAAGATCATGGGAAAGACCAATTTTAAAATAAATATAAACAACAGATTCCAGAGAAGTTTTATGAGGAAGATAAATGAGTAGACTAGTTAGGCAGGTTTCATCAGTTACCTGATTAGTTAGGCAGGTTTCATCAGTTACCTGATTAGTTAGGCAGGTTTAATCAGTTACCTGATTAGTTAGGCAGGTTTCATCAGTTATCTGATTAATTATGCAGGTTTCATCAGTTACCTGATTAGTTAGGCAGGTTTCATCAGTTACCTAATTAGTTAGGCAGGTTTAATCAGTTACCTGATTGTGTAAAAACTTGTGTCATTTACACTCACCTACTCTATCACCACAACTTGATTCATTTCCTATTACAGTATCTTATAGTGGAGCCTCTATTGACCAAAATACATGTCAACTGAAACAATGATGGGACAATGTGCTTATAACTTATAAATTATTATAAAAATGAGCAAAATATTTCATGAGTTGAATTGAAACTTATTCCCTTGTTATTAGCATAAGTCTTACTCAATCTTAAGTGATATTTTTAAATGACCTGAAAGTAATAATTGAGTGAAATGGTAGCAGAGGAACACTGCACACCCACACATATCTCACTTTGGTTAGCAGAGCTTCTGCATTTAATTTGTTTTTGATTCTATTAATCACTTTTTGGCTTATTTGCATGCAATTGCTTTTTTGTTGATTGAATTTTAATTTTGGCAAAGGATGCACAATTTAAAATGATGATTGCTTTGCAATTCTCAAGTTGAGGACCTTGTGAGGTACTCATGATTATGAGCTGTACTCATAATTATGAACTGTACTCATGTTATGAGCGTACTCATGATTATGATTCATGATTATAGCTGTACCTGTACTCATGATTATGAGCTGTACTCATAATTATGAACTGTACTCATGATTATGAGCTGTACTCATAATTATGAACCTGTACTCATGATTATGAGCTGTACTCATAATTTATGAACTGCACCTATGATTTATGAGCTGTACTCATAATTATGAACTGCACTCATGATTATGAGCTGTACTCATAATTATGAACTGTACTCATGATTATGAGCTGTACTCATGATTATGAGGTGTGCACAAGATCATTCCTGGTACACTAGACGCAGTAAGTTTTGATGCTGAGTTAGTATTTGAAGCTGTTAAACCGTCTCTCCTGTTTTATATGAATTAGACCTCCATCTTATAGATTTAACTAAAGCATGCTTAGATGAGGCTATATTTGCATTTATCTGCTGCTCCTTCCTTTCAACTAGATCTCACGCTGATAGCAATAAAATAAGATGAAATTTTATATTTATTTGTTTCAAAAGTAATATTTCAAGTATCCAAAAAAAATAAAAAACTCCAATAGTATAATTTTATATTTTAAATAAAATTATAAAGATAAAACTTCAAACAATAAAACTCAGGTAAAGGATGTGAGAACTTTTCCTTACCTTGTCAGGTTGGCTACACTGATCCTTACTTTGCTTTCCTTGTCCTCAGCTTGCACTATGTTTTCAGACACATTCCGCTTGTCTCCAAACATAATACAACTTTTTTTATTCCAATGGGTCACCCATACACATACTGACATCAATCATTGCAGTTTAACACTAGTGATCTGACTAAAACCATAACTGTACTCTGTATTTGTGGCATAAAGGTCCCTCAAATTTGTGGCACCTCTCTCTTGTGCTGAATTTCAACTCAATTTGATGATTTTATAACATTTAATTATTAAAAGAAGAAATAAGACAGGACACTTGCTAGTCTTATAAACAACTATGGGCCAAATTTCATTTTTTTTTGTTTCATGAATTTTCCTTTTCCCATTTCCTTTTTATCTCGCTGTCTAGGCAGAAAATACTTTCTTGTCTGCCTAGACAGAGAATTGCTCCTTTCTGATTTTTTCAGTGCAGTGAAGTAGATAATTCCATACACTTGGAAAATAGCTTGTGACCTCTGAATATTGTTTTTTCTGAAATTTATTCAGTAAATAATTTGAAATCAGTAAATTTTTGTTTTAATAGATAATAGAATAAAAAATTAATACTCTGTTAATAATGTCAATTATTTAATAAGGTTAATTAAAATATATACGAATTTTTGAACAATTCTTATTGAAAATTAATGTGAATAATTGGGTGAGAGATAGAACTTAAGCAATTTTATTATCTGCTGCAGTTATTCTTTTTGATATTTAATTTATTTTCCTTGCATGATGATATAATAGCAAAACATAAGACTTAATCTTTCCAGGCAGTACTTTAGAACAACGTAAGTTGAGTTAGACTAATAAGTCAAAGCAAATGTACATAATTGTCTTCATGAGTCTTCTCTGAAACATAAATAATAACCTAAAATAGTCTTTTAGCTTTATTTGCATGTTTAGCTTAATTTGTTTCTAGAAAGAATGTTACTTTTTATTTCTATTGGTTTTAATATCTATTGTTGTATCACAGGCTGTTTTAATATTTGAACCTCTTCATTGCTAAAATCTTGGTTGAAATAATAGTTTTTTTTGAAAATTAAGTCAGAAATAGGTTCTTTATGTAATATGACAAACTGTTGTCCTATATCTATATCCGATATAGGACAACTAGATGAGCAAGGGGCAGCAGGGCAACCCTCAGCACTGATGCAGGGCAGCCTTCAGCACTGACGCAGGACAGCCCTCAGCACTGATGCAGGGCAGCCCTCAGCAGCACTGACGCAGGGCAGCCCTCAGTGCTGACGCAGGGCAACCCTCAGCGCTGACGCAGGGCAGCCATCAGCGCTGACGCAGGGTGGCCCTCAGCTGTGACACAAGGCCTCTTCTTTTAAAGAAAAATCAAATTCTTTTACAATCTTTACCAGTTCTGTGATTTCCAACGAAAGTTTTAACAATTGATATCAACAATTTTTTAGAGGTTTCGCAAGAGCATGCGTTTGCTTTTTACATAATTCTTACTTGGGTTCTACATGAATACTTACGACATAATATAAAACTCAGGTTTGGGGTACCACGGTGCACAACTTTGCACTCGCTTTGCTCAATATTCAGAATGAAGTAGTAACCTAAAGCCTCTGGTGTTATAACGGGAGACTTGCTTTACTTGTCCTCAGAATGTCTTCATTACAAAAATTGAAGCTCTTAATACCACAGATTCAATCAAATAATACAGGAAATGCTTATATCATGTTCTCAAGTGCATTCAAAAATATTCTTCAAGAGTGATAAATAGAAAGTGTTAGGAGTAAAGTGAGTATATACTTCAATTTAAATGAGGTGACTTGAATATTTGAGGCCAAGCAAAGTCAGTCTAGACGTGCTATGTCAATCTTATGGGGAAACAAAGTCTCAAATAACCTGGTGCCTGATTTTTATAATTTATTCTGAATATTTCTGTGTTAAACAGAATATTTAACTTTAAGGCTATTTATTTTAGTCTTTTATTTGGAAGGCCTATAAGACTGGTATCATTTAGTCTTCAGTTAGTTCAAATTGATTACTTATCCTCATTTATTTGTATCATTGCATCGTCATGCATGCAAAAACAAACTCTCTCTGTAACTCTTGCATTGTTATTGCATTTACAATAATTTAGTAAATTAAATCTTTTTTTATTATTTTTTAAAATTTTACTTTTTTTATCTCAGTTGACACAAGGTTTACAAACTGTACAGTAATTGTTCATAGAACTGTTACATAGGTTTACTGTTCCACAAAACAATGTGTAGTCTCATACAGTTTTGAATTAGTTAATATCTTTTGATTTAAATCAATTATAAAGTTTTAGATTATATTTAGTTATTTATTTTTACATATGAATTGTGTCTGTAGAGGGTTTCTGTATTTTAGTAGTTATTTGGTCCAGGATCTTTGTGGCTTTTTTCACAAGAGAATTTGTATTTAATATTGTACTCTGCTCCATAACTGAGCAACTTGTTGATATCTCATAATGTTTATTAGACATCTTTTACTCATATTTAAACTTTAAATGGATATTTTCAACCCTTTTTGTGAGATTTTTCATAGGAGAGAAATGTATTGTTAGACATTAATAATGCAGCCGTTAGTGACTCATAGTAATACTTGCTGAGACACTTTCCTGTCTAGTTTACCAAGATCCTGCACCATAAGTCTTTTATAAGCTTTATCTTAAGCCTATTCTACTAAAAAAATATTTCCTGATCTGAGTATTCAAAATCTAAGATTGTATTTTCATATAATTTTAACACTGCAGAATTAGTTGATTTAAACTACTAATTTAATACTAATTTAAACTACTAAAATACTAATTTGTTAGAAGGTACAACCCTTTAAACCCCTAAATTTTGTTCAAAAGCTTTAATTTTGCAGGATTCAAATCAGGAGAAAATATGTCTTAGATTTTATTGAAAGCTCATATTAGGTTATAGAATATTAGTTATTTATTTATTTTATTATTATTTTTTATTTATTACTATTTATTATTATTTTATTATTATTATTTAGTTATTTATTTATTTATTTTAGACCTGTTCCTTCTAAATATAATAAATAATCTTAGACTTAAGATATTTGGTCTGAAGCAGGAACTCTGCATTTTAATGCATCCTACTTGTTAAAAGTAGCAGAACGTTAATCTTTTGTTGTTTGTGAATTATTTTTACATTTTCTAAAATAAATAGTTTGTTCATTCTTGATTGTTTTATTTTGTATTGTAAAGACAAACAACAGGGAAATGAAATGACCGAATGCATTAGATTTGAATTGTAACTGTAGTACCTTCATGGAGTGGTATCGAGTGAGACAGGTCGTGCCATGTTGTATATATTGTAAATATGTCATGTTAAATATGTATTCTGCTGTTATAGGCTCTAAACATCATAACAAATAATGAGATATTGCAAATGCAAATGGACAGCTTAATTTTTTATTTTCTAAATATTTTTTTGTTATCAGTCTTGTTTGAATAGACTGGTTATAATATAGTTGTGTTGTGTCTTTAAAAGTCTCAACAAAGTGTCCAATTTTTGTGAAAGTCTGCCTTGCAAACACAAGACAGACGCTCTACTATGTCCACTTAGATATTTTTTTCTCTTATAACATATTGTATCTTTCTTGCTACAAATGGGAGTTTTTATTTTAAATAAGAAAAAATGTGTAAGCTACACTAGGAGCCAGGATTCGGTATTGAGATGTGGTGAGGGTGGATTGATTAATGGAATAAGCGTATTCCAAGTGGAGTAATTCAACCCTGTGTTCCTGTTTATGTTATTCCTGTGCTCAGCAAAAAATCTCTATTGCTCCACTGATGAGTCTCTCTCAATATGGAGAAACATTGGCTAGAACCTTAGTTTTCTAAAAGTAATAAGATGACCAGTATCTCATAAGTGCTGTGCTACCAAAAAACCTCTTCAGTACTGCCAACTAGCCACTTGCCAAACTATCCAGGTTTAGAGCAAATAGTCTTACTGAGAATGATATTACAAAACTTGTGTCAAAATATTGATAAAGATGGCCGAAAAAATCTTAAAATATTGAAGATTGTCTTGATATGGTCAGATTAGTTATCTACATACATCTAGTGAACACTGAAAGCCTAAATGTTTAGTCTGCTTACAACATCTCAGTGTGTGCCTGAAGAAGTATATCCTGCGATTATCTGGCCACTAACTTCAGTGTTAAGTCTTACTACTACAGTGAGCTGGTTAGTTGAACAAGTGATTCTCATCTCTCCTATAACCCTAATTTATTTTACTATCTATGTACAGAGTTAAGGAACTCCCTCTCTGCAGCGCAAAGCGTAAGCTTTATAGCGGAGAGGTAGCCTTGTTTTAATATATTATGTATGTCACATAAATGTTGTAAAATCAATTATTATTTAATAAAGGCATTTAAAAAAAAGGCTATTTCCTAGACTCTGCTAGATTTTTTTAAATTAAATCTTACTGAATTTTGGGTAGATTCTATTTATGGCACGTAGCTGTTTTAGTCTATAAAGTAGTAATTTGTTTTGATTGGTTAAGTTGACCAGCATGCTGAGCAATATCTCATAGTAATAAGCTTTACTCTTACTAATTATGTGCTTTTCTTTTGATCTCTCTCTCTATATGGTGGCTGGGTTCTTGGGTCTGGTCTGTAGGAGGTGAGTCCACACTCGTTTCATTTTTATTTCAAATATTTTTGCATATTTTTTGTACTTTTTTTTAAAAAAAATGTTTTATTATTATAATTGTATAATTATGAATGAAGTCTTTAATTAATTCTTTTCCCTCCTAAATGTATAAAGGACATCTCCTTTCTACATTTATAGGAAAAACGTTCTTATAATTAGATTCATGCCTTTAAGGTAATATTTTGTAGCTATATTTTTGTGGGAAAAAGGAGTGGTATTTTTTGTTTGTTTTTAATTTTTTTCTGGCTGAAAAAAAATGTCAAAAGCAAGAATAAAATTATCCTTTTTTTTGGTCTGGCAAGTAAAATAATTGAAGTCAGAGTAAGTGAATGAGAATTCTTAACTAAGTAAATGGTGCGACTTTTCAAAAGAATGCTCTTTGTAGGATTAGAGAATTTAAGATGTATGTTGATGTATCAATGCTATGGTTGATGGAATGTACTCCAAATTATTGACGGAGTGTACTCCACCAATGGTATATAACTGCATGGTGTTGGCTGACTGCTTTAATTGGTTGGTCACCAAAAACAGCTGATAGACTATATTATCTGTAAAAACAATAATAAAAACTCCTCCCTCAGTAGATATTTATTGATTTACAATTATCATTTTATAGGACTCCATCATGATGAACCAAAGAA
>JACMZG010001908.1:44681847-44716073 GCA_018340805.1 Microvelia longipes | reverse complement strand
ACTGATGATTGCCTCTTGTTTAGGTAAAAGTGCTCTGATTTATTATAAATAGACATTATATAACTGTGTAGTGACTTTATGATTCTTCCATTCTATAATGCTCTTAGTGATTCTCATCCATTCTGTTCAAAATGAAATTATTGTGACATTTTTTAAACTATTGATGAAAAATAAGAAGACACTTTGGGCTTTGAAATCGGGCTTCCTTGTATCACAATATTGCAGGCCCATAGCCAGAACTTGTAAGGGAGGGGGCGAAACCAATCTCAGAGGGGGGCGATATGCACACATCTGTAAGGGTATCCCTCTAAAAACTACTATATTAGAGGGAGCGAAATTATTTCCAGGGGAGGGGGGGCAATGCTCCCTCAGGCCCCTACTTGGCTATGGCCCTGCCATATAGTCACTACCAAGATATAGTGACGTTTTTTTAAAAAAAATTATTAAACAACTAAACAATTTATTAAAAAAGTTGTATTTACTGCAAGTTAAAGAAGCAATCTAAGAATCAGCTACTACTAGCTGTTGAACAGCAAGTATCGATGGTAGCTGATTCTTCGGTTAAACAATTTATGTTTATAACTTCAACATGGAGCTATGAATAATATCGTGTTGTATTTTTTTAATATGTTTACATATATTGTTTATTTATTGAAACAGAAACAGCAAGAAATGAATAAGAATAAGGAAGTGATAGTTCTGGACCCGAAACGCTCCAATGCTATTAACATAGGAATGACTAAGCTTCCTCCTCCCAGAGTTATAAAGACTGCCATACTGAAAATGGATGCCACCGTCATGAATAGAGAGGGGATAGAAGTCAGTTTTAATTACTTTTTATTTTCATTTTCAGAAATTAAATATTATAATACGACACACGGCTGAAATCAATTGACACCCGCCAAAAATCTCTGGAGGGAAAAGAATTCTATTGGCTCAGACCGACCCCCCGCTCTTTCCCCTCCACTTTATGCCAACCTCGGAATAAAAAAAATACCTTTTTCGTAAATAAAATCATTAAAAAGGCAACACTGGTTGTAAATATTTGTAACCTCGCGTCGCTTTTATTTCCCTCATTGTGCATATTTATCTGTTCGAGTTCGTTTCGTTCCATTCCAATCTGTTTAATTCATCCAATTATTGCAGAGTTGTAATATAATTTGAGTGCCTATATTTGACGCAGGACATTGATGTATTCTTCAAGCATTTCTTGCTATTAGAGTACAGCGGCAGGGTCTGGTCTGGTCAACCAAAAGACAGCATTTTTTTCGAAAAATGCAATGTCTTTCAATAGATGACATTCTTGACCTTTTTTTAAGTCATGAATGCATATTGTGTCATATTATTTTTATAATATAAAACAATACGCATTCAATTATACAAACATAACACAAAAAAAGCAGTTTATTTTGGAAAAAAGTAATTATGGCTGACGATTTATTAAAATCGTCAAACTTTATCATAGACTATTTATGATCCATGCATTACTAATCAAAAAACTTTAACTTCACTTAATTCATACTTCCCGAACAAATTTAATGCAACACTTAGGTAAATTTATAAGATACAACGATATTCCTACTTAAAAAGGAAATAAATAATTTAAAAAATAAAAAAAACGATATCAAATAAAAACAAATCATAAAATTCAAAACATAACCTGACTTTCAGTGTTGCCAGAGTAGGGATTTTGTTTTGTTACTATAAAGAAGGGATTTTTTATTAAAAATGAGGGTGAAAGCATTGAGATTTTGGCGGGTGTCAATTGATTTTAGCCGTGTGTCGTACTATAATCATTTCTAATAAAGTATTTCAAGCTTTAAATACACATTCAACTAGAAATGTAACACACAATGTGTATATATTATATATATATATATATATATATATAATATATATATATATATTATAATATATTTATTTATTTATTATTTATTTAAATATGTCTCTGTGTGTTTGTAATATAAAGAAAATGAGGTTGTTGCAACTCTCCTCCTCATATCAGATTAGCTTGACTCATCTGAATACAGAGCATTACTGCTCTGCTTCTGCCACAGACATAACATCAGTTTTATTCACAATTTGATGATTATTTTTCAATTTATTGCTTTTTTTTAAAGCACACACATTTTACATGATAAAACATGAACTAATGCTAATAATGAGATTAAACTTGTTACATTTATTGGTTTTATATATGACTGCATGCATGCTAAATTTCATTATTGCCTACGTGCATGCAAGAGTCATTATTTCTAATTAAAGATGTCATTCAATTTTCTTCATAACACAGCGAGGGCAGTTATAACTTTTTAACCAGGATTGTTTTTTGTTGTAAGTTTTAACTCTCCTGCAACAACACACTGGGAGCTGCAATGATTATATACACACACACACTTACAAAATGACAACTCTGTATAAAAACACTCAGTAGGTCTTGAAAACACCTGAAACACATGATTCAGATGAAAACACCTGAAACACATGATTCAGATGAAAACACCTGAAAACACATGATTCAGATGAAACACCTGAAACACATTGATTCAGATGAAAACACCTGAACACATGATTCAGATGAAAATCTGAAACACTGATCAGATAAGACACCTGAAACACATGATTCAGATGAAAACACCTGAAAACACATGATTCAGATAAAAACACCTGAAACACATGATTCAGATGAAAACACATGATTCAGATGAAGACACCAGAAACACATGATTGATTCTGATGAAAACACCTGAAACACATGATTCAGATGAAGACACCAGAAACACATGATTCAGATGAAGACACCTGAAACACATGATTCAGATAAAAACACCTGAAACACATGATTCAGATGAAAATATCTGAAGCATGATGATCTGATCATGATGATTTGTGTGCAAACTCAGTTCTTTTCCTACTAATGTTATTAATGAGGAAAAGTGATGAGCCCATTTTCACTTTGGGAATTAACTGGCTAAAATAGATAAAATAGGAGAAATTTTCTGTGGCCATTGTTGTATTTTTGAATTTCAATGACACCATGGAGAGCATGTATGAAATACTTCTTACTGCCTACTCAAACTATTTTCCTTTAAGTAATAAAGCAAACTATAGATCATAATACTGTCAGAATGAGTTGAGTATGTATGTGTGTTCAGTCAACAGTAGAACATCAATTTCTTGATGCAGTGTTGGAAAACAAAAATGGCAAAGAATCTTGTGTTTTATTTTGTAGAAACTATTGACAATGTTGCCGAGTGATGAAGAGAGAAGTAAGATTGAGGAAGCCCAGGCCAGCCAACCCGAGCTACCATTAGGGAGTGCTGAACAGTTTCTATTAACTCTAGCATCCATTTCTGAATTACCTGCCAGGCTCAAGTTGTGGGCTTTTAAATTAGATTATGAGAATTGTGAAAAGGTCAGTATTTTCCTGTTGTTATGAATTAAAACAATTTTATTGTTGTGATTTGGCTTGAAAAATGGGTTTTCTGGTTTATTGAGCAGTTTTTTATTACAATTTAAGGAAGAGTCTATAATGATCTTGTATGTTTTTAAGACTTGTCTCTTTCTCCTCCAGTCCAATCTTATACTTATAACTAATACTTAGTGGAAAAGCTAACATTCAACTAGGTCTGTAAATTAGTTTAATATACATATTAAGTTGTCTATGCTTAAAGAGTGCTTATAAATATCAGATGGATATCAAGTGCCTGAGCAGGAATAAGTCCTCTCCCTTGGATCAAGTCCAATGCTACTTCTCAGCTTATGAAGAATGTGCTGAAACTTGGTGTTTACATATTTCAATACTCCAGCATTTAGAATCTATGATTAAAATTTTGTGCCTCCAACGGGATATATCCTGCTCTAAGCTATTTATCCCATTTAGGCAAAACCTGCTCAAACTAAAGCTTCTGTTTGTTTTCCAACCAAATACATTGCAGTTTGGGAGCCAGTTTGAAAAACAGTATCCTTCTTCAAATTCAGCCATATTTTATTAACATAATTATACTCCTTTTTGCAAAAAATATTATTTTGATAAATTTTGTAAGCTCAGTGAAATATTCTACAATATTATCAACCCTGACAACATCTCCCCATTTAATCCAAGAGGTTTGTAATAAAATACACCTCTCCTCCAATAATTATTTTTTATATTAAAAAGCTTGCTTTCGACTGCATCCAGCCAACATCAGTCTAACAAAAGAAATACAAATCAAAAAATAAAATAAAATACCCAAAGATCAAAACTTAAACTAAGGGGGAAAACATAAGACAAAAGGGTATTAAAGTGTACTAAATAAAATAAATAAAATGAATAAAAAGAATAAAATTAATAAAATAAATAAAATAAACTAACAAAATCAAAGTACTAAATAAAATAAATAAAATGAATAAAAAGAATAAAATAAACTAACAAAATCAAAAAATAAAATAATTTAAGGGATGATCTCCCCATTTATTAATAGAAAGACATTGTTGGTGTCGATATTATTGATTATTTTGAATTTAATAAGCACACTTTTGTTTTTTCTATGGTAGTTTGTTTATGACAAATATTTAAATGTTATTGCTAATTATTTTAGGAAATTGCTGAACCCTTGATGGATCTCAAACAAGGGATGGAAATATTAGAATCAAATAAAACATTCAGAGCAATATTAGGAACCCTTCTGTCTATTGGCATTTTTTTAAATGGAACTGAGGTTAGTTTTCTCTTTTTAATTCTCATTTATACTGTTACTTATTTATTTTCAGAATAACAGCTTATTTCACTTCTGCGATCCTTTCGATTTTCTTTAATTTTAAAAAGCATGGACTTTAAGAAAAAGTGATGTCTTCCGTCCATCCATTTAAAAAAATATAATGAAAAAGCAAACGAACAGGGAAATAAGTAAATAAAATAGTTAGAGTAGAGAAATATTGTATAATAAGGTAACTGACCAATAAAAAAATATATAATAATAATAACAATTATAATTAAAAGTTAGTATTGATAAGAAATATTATATTGGATATATAAATCCATATATCCACACATCTATCTATTTACCCAAAAATCAATCCATATATCCACGCATCTATCTATTTACCCAGATATCAATCCATACATCCACACATCTATTTACCCAGATATCAATTCATACATCCACACATCTATTTACCCAGATATCAATTCATACATCCACACATCTATCTATTTTACCAGATATCAAACCACACATCTCTACATCTATCTATTTAAAAAATAAAAAAAAAATAAAAAATCGTTTATTTTTTGTTAGATTTTTACAATTTTTTTAGTAACACTTAATAAAAAAAAACATTTCTAACAAAAAGGGAGATTTCAGGGCTCCCTGCTCTTCCACATCTCCTTTGAGTATGATTAACTTAAAATTATAAAAAAATATAAATATTAATATCTAAGTATACATGACTTCAAAACATTTAGGTTATCTTGGCCAGTTCAAGATAGAATATATTCATTAAGTAATATACAAACAGAAATTATAATATAAAATATAAGGTAGAAACAAAAACTATGTAATAAAATAAGGTTATTAATAACAAAACATTTATAAACTTAAGTAGGAACTCACTTTTCTTTAGAGAACTTTTATTTTCATTGCACTTATAGTAAATAAAAAATAAAAAATAAATAAAATAAAATAATTTGTATAAGTTTGAAAAGTAATAAAAATTAGTATGAGGAATTTGTTACCATATTGTTAACTTTTTGCAATTATAACTTAGTATTACTTATTTTTCAGCATTATTATTTATTGTCTATACTAAGAGAAATGTAGAGCTAAAGAAAGACATACATGATTCTTAAAAATAAAACTTAACAGAATAAAATCAAAATGTTGTGACTAACAAATAAAGTAGGTTTTCATTTCTTAGTACATACTTATTTGTTTATTGAGCTCTTCATTTGAGTCAGGATTTATAAAACTCTCATCTATAGTAAAACAAAATTTAAATATACAAAAATTTTACATGACTCTGATCTACAGTAAAACAAAATTAAAATACATAAAATACCCATAAATATTATTGTACATAATAAGATATAAAAACAGATGTATAGAAAAATATAATTAGGGAGAGTATTATTTTATAACTATTACGGATAATTGGTTTGAAATAGTCAGATAATTAGCAAATAAATGTTTAAATGATGAATATAATTCTTTATTTTTGTTAAATTGTAAAATTCTTGTTTTAGTGAATCTCAAAATTACAAATTATATAGTATATAATACAAATGTAAAAAAAATATATAAAGAAAGAAGTATAAAAAAAGAAATAGAAAAGAAAATCAAAAAGTTTGTGTTATTTTTTTTTAATATTTATACAAATATCTTTAGTTTATAGATTTAATAAACTTTTCACCATTTTCCTGAGAATCAAGTAATAATAATTTTAATTTATTTTTAAATGAAATTTCTTTTAATTTAAACAAAGTAGAAGGAATAGAATTAAGTAATTTGGGTACATAACCAGAAAAACAAAGATTCAAATTTTTTGTCCTATGTTGACATATGTTAAATTGTTGCCAGTTGAATCGAAGATTTATATTGTGCTGTTGGGACCTTTGCTCTATGAGACAATTTAAGTAGTCGGGTGAACCTGTAGAGATGATCCTGTGTAGTAAGCAGGCTGCATGCAGTATACGTCTGTTCTCCATATTGATAATATTGTATTTGTTTAAATAAGGAGTGATGTGTTCTTTCCTTCCAACACCCCATGCATACCTGACACAACTGTTCTGAACCTTCTGGATTTTATACTTAAGTTCCTCAGTCAGATGAGGTCCATAAACCACATCACAATAGTTAAAAAGTGATAAGACTAATGTGTCAGCAAGCTTCCATCGGTCAGCTGGTGTGAGAAAAGATTTAACAGAGTAAATATATTTTATTCTGACCCAGGCTTTACTGCAAAGAGTTATAACATGCTTCTCAAAGGTTAGACAGGTATCCAAGATCACACCAAGATTTTTTGTATGTTTAACAGCTCTTACGGGTTCATTGTTAATTAATACTTGAGGCACAACATTAAGAGATTGAGTAAGTTGACGGGTACCTATAATTATGAATTCAGACTTTTGAGGGTTTAGTTTGAGTCCATGTGACGTTGACCATTCAGATAAAGAGTCTAAATCACTATTTAGATCTTTAACTCTCAATTCTAGATTTTTTGAGTGAGGCAGAAATATATACTTGGGTGTCGTCAGCATACATTCTCACTTTAGAGAAATATATACACTCTGGAGCTTTAATAACAAAAATTAAATATAGATAGGCGGCTAACGGACTTCCTTGTGGTACTCCTTGTTTAACTTTACGGGGATTGGATTTGTTTTTACCCGAACTACTACTTGTTCTCTATCTTTAAGAAATGATACGAACCAGTTAAGTACTTCATCACTTATTCCAATAGATATTAATATGGCAATAAGCAAGTCATGAGAGATCATATCAAAAGCTTTAGAATAGTCTAGTAAAGTTAATACAGTTGTCTCTAAATTATCAATACCTTTACATACATCGTCTAATACTTTTAATAGAGCAGTACATGTACTGTGGCATTTTCTGAAGCCTGACTGTTCATTAGGGATGACATTATTGTTGTTAAGATGATTTATTAATTGGTCAGCTACAGCTTTCTCAGCTATTTTATCTAGGACTGGTAATATATTAATTGGCCTGGTATCATTCATGCTGTTAACCACATTAGTTTTTGGTATTGGGTTGATGATTGATGTTTTCCATATTTTTGGAACACCTAACTCGAGAGATGAATTAATAATATGTATAAGTGGATCTGGATTAGTGAGCATAATATATTTGATCATCTTAATAGAGATATTGTCAGCACCAACAGCATTTGAATCTATTGAATAGACATATTTTTTGAGAAGTTCAAGATCAATTGGTTTAAATTTAGATAATGGTCCTTGGGGCAAGTCTGTTATATTATTTTTATAAAACCTAATAAGTTCTGGATTTACATCAAGAGATTTAATTATATTAACATAGAAATCATTTAGTTCATCACATGTGAATAGATCTTCAGGCAACTTTGCTGTTTTTTGGTTGACACTCCTAAAGTATTAATAGCTTTCCAGAAAGCTTTTGATTTATTATCAGCATTTTTTTACACCAGTTAAAATAAGCTGCTTTTTCTCTTATAGCCTTCGCTGTAATTTTTTTTAAATTTAAATAATACTTCTTAGATGACTCTGTTTTTTGTCGAGACCATGCTTTTTTGGCTTTATTTCTTATGTTTTTCATTTTTCTTATATTAAAAGTAATGTATGGGGGTAAATATTTTTTGTTTGTTATTACTTTATGTGGTGCATGCTTATCAAATAAAGCTGATATGTTATAATTAAAAAAAATTAACCTTGTCATGAATATTTTTTGATAAATACATTTCGTCCCATTTTATTTCCTTTATGTCATTGGTAAATAATTCTAGATCTGTATTTGAGAAATCTCGAACCCTTTTCATAGATTTATCTGGTACATCAACATCTATGTCCAGCTGTGTTACAACAAAAGAATGATCCGACATGTCAAGTACATCTTTAATATAAGTATGTGATGTTTTGGCTAACTCATAAGGAACGACAATATAGTCAATAATTGTTTCTGTTTTTTCAGTTATTCTAGTGTGCTCAGATACTATTTGAGTTAGTTGGAACTGGTCAAATATATTAATTAAATATCTTACTTCAGATGTAGTTTTTGAAAAATCCACATTAAAATCTCCAAGTAGTATGGTCTGATGATCATGCATATTATTTAAATCAGTCAACACATCTTCCACTTCTGAGAAATAACCATATGCAACTTGAGGTGGTTTGTATATTAATCCAAAGTTCCATTTATTTTTCTTGTATATAATTTCGGTCCATAGTTGTTCTATATTATTAACTGTAATATTATATTTCTTGAACTTAAATTTATTTTTAATATAAAACAAGCATCCTCCGCCTCTTCCTTTCCTATCATATCTAGTAATGTTATATCCAGGTATATTTATCATATCATTGGGAAAACTGTCCTCTAACCATGACTCCGTCACTCCTATTATATCACAGTCTTCTTCAAGAATTAATTCCGAGAGATCTTTGATTGACTTAACAAGTGAGCGTATATTAATCAAACCTAATTTCAGTCTTTTAATTTGTTTTGTATTTGAATGAACCCCTAGACTGTGGTAAGTATTCAAAGATAGTCATTCGGATTTCTTTTTGACAATTGTAGGTGTGCCAGCTATATACTTGATTGCCAAATCATTTTTATTGGTAGCATCAGCTATTTGTTTCTTTAGATTAGAAAATTCTTCAATTTCTAGATTTGTCCTATCTTTACTAACAATTATTTTGAGTTCTTTTCTTTTATCAATTAGTTCAAAGAATATTTTGTTTGCTATTTCAGGATTCTGAAAAATTACTTTTACAGGTCGACAATCATTTGACTGTATTTTTCCAAAACGATAGGCCTTGAAATCAAGTTCCCTGTAGTCATTGTTAACTTTAATCAGGATGTCTTTAACTTTATTTAAAGCATCACGTTCATCAGCTTCACTATCTACTTCAGCTCCGTTTGTTTTTTCTATATTTTTAATATTAAAAATTATTATGTTTCGTTCTTTCTTTTTTCTAAGATTAATTTCGGCTAGTACTGGATTTATTACCTGTTTTGTGTTCACTGATTCACATTTTTTCTGTTTTTGCTCTATCTCGTCCACTCTTATCTCCAAATCATTAAACTTTTTTTCTATCTCATCCAGTTTGGTTTTTCTATTAACGCAAGCTGTACACTGAAAGAACACCATTCTATTTTTCTTTCTATTAATAATTTCCTCTGGATCTAATTGCGAACATTCCGGAGATAAATGTACAGGTAGAGAGCATCGATCACACATCGTTATTGATTGTGTTTTAGGATCTAAAAAATCGTCACATTCCGCACAAACTTTTATTCCCGGCATCTTTATACTTAATTTTCACGCGAATAAAATTTAAAAGAAACCAAAATATTAATTAATACTTAAATTATTTGATAAAAACTTAAGAAGTTGATAGTACATGTTTTGGTTCCTTCGACCGGATTCGTATTATTCGTTTTTGTTGGTGTGTAAAATTACGTTACGTTAAAGGAATGGGAGAATTCGTTAACATCCGATATACCTACACTTAAAGCTTTACAAGAATTTTTGGAACATAAGGTTCAAGTCTTAGAAGCAATGGAATTTAATCGACCGTCCAAACCTAAAACTTCCTATCATTCAGCTGATAACAGGCACTTGTCTTCAATGTCTAAAACGTCATCGTCTTTTAATCAGCGTAGGTCAACACTACATTCTACTTTTTCGGGTGACCAACGCAAACGTTATTGTCAAAAATGCTCATCGAAAGAGCATTCCATATTTGCGTGCAGAGAGTTTAAAGATCTTTCGCTTTCGGATAAGCAAAGATTAGTTAAAGATCATAAACTTTGCGAAAATTGTCTTCTTCAGGGACATGACGTCAAGAAATGCCGGTTTTCGTCATGCGGTATTGTAAAAATCGACATAACTCTCTTTTGTGTTCTGGTCAGTCTTCTGGTCAAAATATGAGTTCTGGAAATAACGCTACGTACACTTCATCTAGCAATCAAACTAATTTGGCGGCAACTTCATCTCAAGTTTCACATTCTTCTACGTCATTATGTTCTAAAATTGTTGTTTTATCGACAGCGCTAGTTGATATTATCGATCGAACTGGGAGAGCTATTCCAGCGAGAGCTCTCCTAGATACTGGATCTCAGTCGAACTACGTAACTGAATCCCTAGCTCAATCTTTAGGTCTTAAACGAAATAAGATCAACATAGATGTTTCCGGCATCAATTCGACATCTACTAATATTGCGACTTCAATTCACGGAACCATGAAATCTCGCGTCTCCGATTATACTACGTCTTTAAACTTATTAGTCATTCCACGTATTACTCAGGATATTCCACAGGTTCCTATAGACATTTCTAAACTGAATATTCCGCCTTCTTTGCTGCTAGCAGATCCTGACTTTGACCGTCCTGGTAGATTGATTTATTAGTTGGAGCTGATGTATTTTTCAACATACTCTTATCTGGTCAAATTCGACTTCAAGATGAAACTACTGTACTTCAGAGTACTTCTTTAGGTTGGATTGTTTCTGGTACTTCCGCCGTTAACCGGGTACAATCTTTCGTTTCTACCTGTCATCTTAATACTTTAGAGGAAAATCGTTTGGATGTCCTGATGGAGCGTTTCTGGCAGATTGAGGACGCTCAGTTAGCTACTTACAGTCTCACACCTGAGGAAAGAGAATGTGAGAAGCATTTCGAAGATACTGTCACTCGCGATGACAGCGGTCAGTTCGTTGTAAGTTTGCCATTTAAAGACTCTCTTAAGCGATTAGGGTCAACTCGCGAAGTTGCTCTTAAGAGATTTAATTACAATATGAAAAAACTGGATAAATATCCTGTAATTAAGGAACGTTACTACACCTTTATGAAAGAGTACATTGAATTGAATCATATGCGTAAGGTTCCCAATGAACTACTTTTCGATGACTCTAAAATAACTTATCACATCCCTCATCATGCGGTGCACAAAGAGGCGAGCTCGTCGACTAAGTTGAGGGTAGTATTTGACGCGTCGACTAAAAGTTCTACTGGACTTTCTCTGAACGACTGTTTAAAGGTTGGACCGGTAGTCCAACAAGATTTATTTTCGATTGTGGTCAGATTTCGTAAGCATAAAATCGCCGTTTCCGCAGACATCGCTAAGATGTACCGAATGTTTAAGTTAAATCCAAATCAGTTCGACTTACATCGTATTTTCTGGTTTGATGACAGTAAGGATGATATAGTAGAATATCAACTTACCACACTAACGTACGGGACCGCCCCGGCGTCATTTCTTGCTACTCGTTGTCTGAACAAACTTGCAGATATTGAGAGAGAGCGCTATCCTGCAGCTGCTGCGCTCTTAGAAAAGGATTTTTACGTTGATAATATGCTTTCAGGTTTTGCATCTACAGAAGAAGCCTTCGCTGTAAAAGAGGAACTAAATAATCTGTTAGCTACTGCAGGTTTAGATCTTCGCAAATGGGCTTCTAACTCCGTTTCGTTTATTAATTCTATTCCGTTAGAGCATCAGGAGGTTAGTGAATCTCTAGATTTTGATGCTGAAGAAAGTATAAAAACTTTAGGACTAGTTTGGTTAGTCCAGCAAGACTGTTTTGGTTATAATGTCTCAATTGATAGTGATAAAAGCGTGACAAAGCGTCAAGCTTGGAGTGAGATTTGTAAACTTTTTGACCCGCTAGGTCTCGTTGCACCTATCCTTATTCGTGCTAAAATATTCATGCAACGCACCTGGGAGTTGAAAATTTCGTGGGATGAGGTACTTCCTGAGGAATTAATCTCATCGTGGATCAATTCAGATCTGATATTTCTAACCTTAACTCTTATCAAATCTCTCGTAAAATTATTCCGGGTCACGATGTATCGCACCTTGAACTACATGGGTTTTGTGACGCCTCTGAAGTGGCGTATGGCGCATGTGTATACCTTCGAGCTACTTACAATAATGGCGAAACTTCAACTAGATTAGTTTGTTCCAAATCCAGAGTTGCACCATTGAAATCCACTACGATTCCACGACTAGAGCTTTGTGGAGCTGTGTTGCTGGCAGAGTTGTGGGAAAAGGTGGTTGCTGCTCTAGATATTAACGTCACGGGATATCTATGGACGGATTCGACAATCGTATTAGGTTGGTTGAATTCTAATAGTCGGCTGAAAACTTTTGTAGCAAACAGAGTTTTGAAAATTCTAGAAATTACAGATGCTAAGAACTGGCATCACATTAGATCGGAGCAAAATCCTGCCGATTGCATTTCGAGAGGTGCTACATACGTTGACTTAATTTCTTCTTCGCTATGGTGGAATGGACCTGGTTGGCTATCCTTGCCTCCAGACCATTGGCCACGAGGTCTTGACTTGTCAACTGTTGAACTGCCAGAAGTTAAGACAGTTTCGTTAGTTACGTCTACCAAAAGTAATTATTTTGACAGATTTTCAGACCTGAATAAGATTTTGCGTATTACTATTGTTTGGTTACGTTTCAAACATAATTCGTTAACTAGTAAATTCCCTATTAAGCTTACTGAACCGCTTAAATTCGACGATGCCGAGTTTGAAGCTGCATTACGTCATTGGATAGGAGTTATTCAAAACGAATGTTTTAAAGCAGAAATTGCTGCTCTTGCTCAGAGAAAACCTCTCAAATCTAAGAGCAAACTATTATCACTGAATCCGTTCCTTGATGAATTTAATTTGATCAGGGTGGGCGGACGTTTAACTCATTCCAACTTAAGCCATAATCAAAAACATCCGTGGATTTTACCGTCTAATCATTATTTTACTGATATGATTATTAGTAAGGAGCACCTTCGACTGCTACACGCCGGTCCTCAATCACTGCTTGCAGCCGTTAGAAAGAAGTTCTGGCCGCTGCGAGGAAGGGATCAGGTGCGAAGAATAGTTCATAAGTGCGTTAAGTGCACTCGTGTAAATCCTCCAGATTCGACACAACTTATGGGAGAACTACCACTTCATCGCGTGGAACCTTCTCGACCCTTTCTTAGAACTGGTGTCGACTTCTGTGGACCTATGTTTGTTCGTGAAACGAGACGTCGGAAGGCGCCTTTTTTAAAATTTACGTTGCGGTTTTCATTTGTTTTAGCACAAAAGCTGTGCATTTAGAGTTGGTAAGTGATCTTACCACACAAGCGTTTTTAGCTGCTCTTAGACGATTTATAGGTCGTAGGGGTAAGCCGTCTCACGTTTATTCTGATAATGCTAAGAATTTTATTGGCGCTCGAAATGAGCTACATGAGCTATATCAGATGTTTAACTCTCCTGAACATCAGAGGAGTCTTCGTGGCGAAGTTAATTGGATATTTATTCCTCCACGAGCCCTAATTATGGAGGCTTATGGGAGGCTTCGGTTAAATCTCTGAAATTTCATTTAAAACGTGTGATTGGTAATGCATCTCTGACTATCGAAGAATTTAATACTGTGTTAATTCAGGCAGAAGCCTGTCTTAATTCCGTCCTCTTACTCCTTCCTCTTCCGATCCTACTGACCTCAGTTCCCTAACACCAGGTCACTTCTTAATTGGAGAGGAGTTAACTGCGTTACCTGAACCTGATTTACTGCCTCTTAAACTGAACACATTATCTCGGTGGCAACTTTTGCAAAGATTAACACAGCAGTTCTGGAAGCGTTGGTCTGCTGAGTATCTACTAAGTCTTCAACAACGTTCTAAGTGGCGATCCACTTCACCAAATTTGAAGATTGGCACAATAGTGCTTTTAAAGGAAGATAATCTACCTCCTCTAAAATGGAGGTTAGGTCGCATAACTGAACTGCATCCAGGAGAAGATAATCTAGTCCGTGTTGTCTCTGTTTTTACCAATGGTGAGTCATGAAAAGGGCTATCTCTAAAATTTGCCCCTTCCAATCGAAGTGTAGTGATATAGTGTAAATAATCAAGTGGTTTTTTTTTTAATCTTTTAATTTATTTACTACAATTTTTTTTCAATTGCAATTTGATTCTTAATTCTAATTCTGAAGGTTAAATTTGGCTAAATATAAAGTTTAAAATTTTCATTAGTGTTTAAATCTAACTAAGTAAAGTGATTTACCTAATTTAAATTAACTTAATTTTACTTACCTTAATTGGAAGTTTTCGATGTTTCATTTTACGTACTAAGTGATTGTTTTCTATTTTCTTCATAAAGTTCTGTGTTTGTTTTATGTTTTAATTATAATGTTTAGTATTATTTTTTGTAAGGTGAAACCTTCCAAGGTGGGCGGTATGTTGAGTATTGTGCGTCTTTTCGTTTAGTTTCGTAGCTATATACGTTTTCTGTAGTTCACAGTGTCAGTAGAATCATGAATCCCTCTTCATTGTACCGCCTCGAAGGGTTTCTCCCACTCTTACTGTTGTACGATCTAATTTTTAGTCTCTGATAGAAACTCATAATGTTCGCTACATATACAGTCCATTTTCGTTTTATCGAATTATAGTTATTAATTCAATTCGTTTTATTTGCGTTTATCCACCAATTTTACCATACCAGCGCCTACAATGTTTTGTTGTTTTATCGACAGCGCTAGTTGATATTATCGATCGAACTGGGAGAGCTATTCCAGCGAGAGCTCTCCTAGATACTGGATCTCAGTCGAACTACATAACTGAATCCCTAGCTCAATCTTTAGGTCTTAAACGAAATAAGATCAACATAGATGTTTCCGGCATCAATTCGACATCTACTAATATTGCGACTTCAATTCACGGAACCATGAAATCTCGCGTCTCCGATTATACTACGTCTTTAAACTTATTAGTCATTCCACGTATTACTCAGGATATTCCACAGGTTCCTATAGACATTTCTAAACTGAATATTCCGCCTTCTTTGCTGCTAGCAGATCCTGACTTTGACCGTCCTGGTAAGATTGATTTATTAGTTGGAGCTGATGTATTTTTCAACATACTCTTATCTGGTCAAATTCGACTTCAAGATGAAACTACTGTACTTCAGAGTACTTCTTTAGGTTGGATTGTTTCTGGTACTTCCGCCGTTAACCGGGTACAATCTTTCGTTTCTACCTGTCATCTTAATACTTTAGAGGAAAATCGTTTGGATGTCCTGATGGAGCGTTTCTGGCAGATTGAGGACGCTCAGTTAGCTACTTACAGTCTCACACCTGAGGAAAGAGAATGTGAGAAGCATTTCGAAGATACTGTCACTCGCGATGACAGCGGTCAGTTCGTTGTAAGTTTGCCATTTAAAGACTCTCTTAAGCGATTAGGGTCAACTCGCGAAGTTGCTCTTAAGAGATTTAATTACAATATGAAAAACTGGATAAATATCCTGTAATTAAGAACGTTACTACACCTTTATGAAAGAGTACATTGAATTGAATCATATGCGTAAGGTTCCCAATGAACTACTTTTCGATGACTCTAAAATAACTTTATCACATCCCTCATCATGCGGTGCACAAAGAGGCGAGCTCGTCGACTAAGTTGAGGGTAGTATTTGACGCGTCGACTAAAAGTTCTACTGGACTTTCTCTGAACGACTGTTTAAAGGTTGGACCGGTAGTCCAACAAGATTTATTTTCGATTGTGGTCAGATTTCGTAAGCATAAATCGCCGTTTCCGCAGACATCGCTAAGATGTACCGAATGTTTAAGTTAAATCCAAATCAGTTCGACTTACATCGTATTTTCTGGTTTGATGACAGTAAGGATGATATAGTAGAATATCAACTTACCACACTAACGTACGGGACCGCCCCGGCGTCATTTCTTGCTACTCGTTGTCTGAACAAACTTGCAGATATGAGAGAGAGCGCTATCCTGCAGCTGCTGCGCTCTTAGAAAAGGATTTTTACGTTGATAATATGCTTTCAGGTTTTGCATCTACAGAAGAAGCCTTCGCTGTAAAAAGAGGAACTAAATAATCTGTTAGCTACTGCAGGTTTAGATCTTCGCAAATGGGCTTCTAACTCCGTTTCGTTTATTAATTCTATTCCGTTAGAGCATCAGGAGGTTAGTGAATCTCTAGATTTTGATGCTGAAGAAAGTATAAAAACTTTAGGACTAGTTTGGTTAGTCCAGCAAGACTGTTTTGGTATAATGTCTCAATTGATAGTGATAAAAGCGTGACAAAGCGTCAAGCTTGGAGTGAGATTTGTAAACTTTTTGACCCGCTAGGTCTCGTTGCACCTATCTTATTCGTGCTAAAAATATTCATGCAACGCACCTGGGAGTTGAAAATTTCGTGGGATGAGGTACTTCCTGAGGAATTAATCTCATCGTGGGATCAATTCAGATCTGATATTTCTAACCTTACTCTTATCAAATCTCTCGTAAAATTATTCGGGTCACGATGTATCGCACCTTGAACTACATGGGTTTTGTGACGCCTCTGAAGTGGCGTATGGCGCATGTGTATACCTTCGAGCTACTTACAATAATGGCGAAACTTCAACTAGATTAGTTTGTTCCAAATCCAGAGTTGCACCATTGAAATCCATACGATTCCACGACTAGAGCTTTGTGGAGCTGTGTTGCTGGCAGAGGTTGTGGGAACAACACACACATCCATCTACATCTACACACATCTATCTATTTTACCAGATATCAAACCACACATCTCTACATCTATCTATTTACCCAGATATCAAACCATATTATATCCACACCTCTATCTATTTCCCCAGAAATCTGTCCATGTCCACACATCTATCTATTTACCCAGATATCAAGCCATACATCCACACATCTATCCATTTACCCAGATATTAATTTTATTAATTTTTTATTAATAAAATTATAGTAAATAAAATATTCTCTACTATCACTGATATCTTATTTAAAGCTGGTCAAAATTATGATATGTGTGGACTAGAAATAATAACAACTCTATTTATAATCCAAACACTTAAAAGAGAAAAAATATCAATAGTCAATAAGTATTAAATAGTATATTATAATACTAGGCTGTGAAATGAATCTTTTTTTAACAAAGCAACTATAATTACTAGCAAGTGAAGGGAGTCAGTAAAAGGAACTGAAATAACAAAAAGTCATTCACAGCCATGTAATGTATTTCTGAGGTAAAACTGGGGGCTCGGCAGTGCCCCAGCCAAGTCTCTGTTTATGAGGTACAAGTTTCATATCCAAGGCTGGAACTGACGAAAACCTTTTCTCGAAGCAATTTCTACCCCTTATATCTTTTGACCTGGTTTCCTAGAATCTTACAAATTTGGCTTACGCAAAGATCATATAACATTAAAGAAATTTCTGACTTGGCATGAACACTAAATATCGAAATTAAAAATAGAATAAATAAATTGGTAATACCTATTTTTTAAAAAAACCTTCAATATTATTTGAGGAAGAAATTCATGATTAAATAATTTTACCTCTGCGTTCTTGCCTAGTCAGAAATTTCTTTACTGTTGAATTTTGTAAGGCTTTTGAGCGCATATGTTGCGGATATCAAATAAGCATATATATCTCTTGAGATTTTTGAAAACAGCGTATGAATAGACTTGGCGTAAACTATGATATCATAATTTTTTACGTATGACTTGGCTGCATTTTTCACGGAGTGTTTTTGTTAGGATAATAATATAATTGAAAATATTCACAAAACACTTATTTATACCTTCAATCCCTTGTTGTGCTACCTGCCTGTTTACCCATTTTCTGAGTCTTCGGAAAAACAATTTTAAAAATTCTTAAATGATAACATGATTAATGGAGTTAAATCAACCAAAAAGAAGGTTGACAAGTCAGCAAAATGTTAAAATTATCTTATATCTTCTTACAAGCATAATTTCCTGTAGTTAATAATCAGGTGTTTAATACCTTACATGATTAAACTTTTAAGTCATTGTTGCAGGTGAAAGGGTTTCAGATAGATTATTTGTCCAAAGTCCCCGAGGTTAAAGATACAGTGCACAAGCACTCTTTACTTCACCATCTCTGTTTCATAGTTATGGAGAAATTCCCTGACTCCACTGATCTCTATTCTGAAGTAAGTTTGTTTCTTTTTAACCAAATACAAGTATTGTTAATGAGAAGCTAAGGGCAAAGTAAGCAATGTGAGTTCCCTGGTGTTATCTTGTGAGTTCCCTGTCTCATCTGTGAGTCCCTGGTCATCTTGTGAGTTCCCTGTGTATCTTGTGAGGTGTTATCTTGTGAGTTCCCTGGTGTTATCTTGTGAGTTCCCTGGTGTTATCTTGTGAGTTCCTGGTGTTATCTTGTGAGTTCCCTGTGTATCTTGTGATTCCCTGGTGTTATCTTGTGAGTTCCCTGGTGTCATCTTGTGAGTTCCCTGGTGTCATCTTGTAGAGTCACTTGTATTCAAATACGAACTTAACTTAACTTAACTTTGTATTATTATTCGTTTTAATTCACAGACCTTTTTAAAAATTTCAATGCAAAGTATCCAGACTGCAGCAATACTTTGCAAACTATACAGACTACAGCAATTGTTTGAATTTTGACAAGAAAAAATGCTGAGTATTTTAATCCTTTTTGTGAAAATTAATAACTGTTTTATAAAGTTTATGTTTATGCTCTAAACTCTTACTCAGTGTACTCAATATGTAATGATCACCATATTTGTGTGGGAAAACATGGTGAGACCAGGTATCTGGTGGGACTGGCATCAGCTTTACAGAGAAAAAAGTTTCCTAGTTCTGCACTCAGCAACACTGAGTTTCTTACAAAAGTCATGCTAATCTCCTAAAGATTATTAAATTATTAGTATTACTGAATTTCATCAGAGGACAGTAATGCTATGTTGTCACTTCTACCAGGGTGATTCATTTTGGCTTAGTTTGTAGCAGAGTGTTCCTGCCACAGGTTATTGGGACAAACTTGTCAGAGTCGAGAGATCTCCCACAATCTATGTGTTGAAAACTACTAGATACCTCGTCATTTTTTTTATCAAACTCTGAGAGATTTGTATTCACAATGCCGCGTTATTCTGATCGCTAAAAATAATTTGATGATGATATATGAGACTGACAGCATGTCTGACTGGCATTCCCTTGGCTTCCTTACTTAGTTTTGTACTTTACTGTTTTCACCCAGTATACTTGATGCAAGTAGCCAATGGAATTAATTGAATGACAGCCAATGGAAAGAATTAAGTTGTGGTTGGACACATTTTATAGTATTAAATTTCATGGCTTTGATTTATTCTGAGACTGAATTATTGTAGATCTCACCTTTGATAAAATAAAATCAATGTGAAGTTAATAATCATTTGGTAATAAAAAATAGAGTTGCTTTTTTGGGGTCACTTTTCATTATTTTATATTGACTTCTTAAATCCTTAGTTTGGCCAAAAATCATATCTTATTGGTAAGAGCACACGGTTATACTAACTAATAAAAATAAATATTGCCCTGTTATACTAATAGAGATGGTAAACATTCAAAGTTTAATTCTAACTTTGAAATTAAAAGATAAAACTGGACCAGTGCTGATAAAGAACCAGCATTTCAATGCTTGGTTTTATGATAATAAATCAAACTGACAGACAAACTGATCATTTTGTAATTTTTTTTCAAGGTGTTAGAAATTGTTAAGGTGGATTCAATTCGATGTAAACAAGCCTAACACATTTGGAAGTATTAACATGACTTTTTTATAAATTGCGTGTGACGTCATTGCAGGAATCGGTATAGAGGCGGCCAACCTATACCATTGCAGGAACAATTTATTCCTGCAATGCAGCCAACCTATACCATAGGACAATTTATTCCTGCAATGGTAGGCAGCCAACCTATACCATTGTAGGAACAATTTATTCCTGCAATGGTGTAGGCAGCCAACCTATACCATTGCAGGAACAATTTTTCCTGCAATGCGCCAACCTATACCATTGCAGGAACATTTATTCCTGCAATGGTATAGGCGGCCAACCTATACCATTGCAGGAACAATTTATTCCTGCAATGACGTCACTTCCGGACAATAGTCTCACATATATAATGTAATGATACCATGTTTAATTTAATTTAAATCTGCTTCTCAATAAATAAAAAAAAATTTACTCATGCCTAAGTTTTTTGTTTCTTTTATGTAAACTACAAAAAAAAAATAACTTTCAGATATCATTAACACACTACTAAATTGTAATAAAAATAAATAGTAATTATCACTAGAATTATAAATGTTTAAGTAAAATAACAAAATAGTTTCTCATGATAGCATAATAAAAAGAAAAAATCTTGCTTAGTTAATAAAATAATTAATAATCATTTAAAAAAAATAATAATAAAATAAAATAATAATAATTTTACTTATTTTTCCTTTTCTTTTAACTTTTTTTTTAGCACAACCGCAAATAACCCGTCTTCTTTGTTTTGTTATTATTCATTTATGTATGTCCCTCTTGCAAACAGGTTCTTCCTATGCAGGTTTATTTTAGTTTATATATACAGGGTGTCCACGGATGGAGTTGCCTATACGTGGAAATGACAAAAATTTTTATTTTTCGACAAAAAGTCACTCTTTATAAAAATGTTTGCTTGTTTTGAAACGAAGATTGAGCAGCTTAAAAGTTTCGTACCATGTACCCAGTACCCAAAATGTACAATTTTTTCAAATTCGCCAAGAGAGAAGTAGGTCTAATTTTGATTTTACGACAAAAAGTTATTCTTCAAAAAGCCACTTATTTTTTAAAAAAAATCAATTTATGCAATAAAAACATGACAATCATTTTTCACCATTAATTAAATTTTTTTTTTTTTTTTTTCTTTTTTTTTTTTTTTTTTGATTTAATGAAAACACAAAATCAGCTGATTAATTTATAATAATAAATGTAAACAAACTCCACGTGTATTTTGTTTGTACTTAATAAATACTTATGATTTTGATGACTTGATTAAGTAGATTATTTACTTTTTTTTTTATTTGCAATTATTTCGTACTGAAATAATTATTGAACTTTACTAACTAAGACATTATTTTTTCTAAAGTGGTAAGTTAGACGATATTATTAATATGTTTGCTAAGCTAATTTAAATAACTTTTTAATTTTTTAAATTCTTTTATTAATTCAAGATGTTAACACAAGAACAGAGAATATACTTGGTCAGTGTTACGGTAGGGACGTAACATACGCTGAGCTATAGAACTGTTTCATATTAGATTTATGAAACAGATTAGATATTAGATTAAAAACCTAATGTTAACGCAACCAGGCATTTATTTTAAAAAAAATAATTGAAAAATTTGTGTGAACCGGCAGTGTCGCTGACGTAAAAAAGCAAGAAAAGAATACAATGAAGACGACGCAGCAACATTGTGTACTAGATTCCGTAAGGGATAATCCCTCCAAGTCGCTCATAATCAGACAGCAGAACTAATGATCAGTAAATCTCACATACAGAAAATTTAAAGTAACCAATACATCCATATAAACCTCATTTTCTACACAAACTAGAAGACGGAGTCGACGCACTAAGACTTGACTTTAGTTTGACATTAGGTGAAAAAATAGACCGAAACTGAAATTTCACAAACGAATAATATTAGCGACGAATCGACTTTTAGTACCAACGACATGTATCCTCACAAAACGCACGATACTGGACACAGGACAATCCAAATTTTCTATACTACAAACAGTCAAAAATTTAAAAAAGTAAATGTATGTGCGCCATGACACTAACAAAAATATTGGACCATATTTTTAGACGGGGCACTGAACCAAGACAGCTACTTACATTTATTAGACAATTTTTTTGGCCACATTAGACGAAGAAAATTTAGACTTTAGACAAAAATGCATTTCCAACAAGATGGATGTCCGGCGCATTCAACCTATAACGTCAGAATTGGTTAGACCATAATTCCAGGAAAATGGATAGGACGATTTGGACCTATTGCTTGGCCTGCGCGTTCCCCTGACCTAACAACAATGGATTTCTTTCTGTAGGGGCACTTGAACAGAAGTATTTCACGAAACTGTCCCTCTTGATGTGAATATTTTAAAAAACAAGATATGAGAAGCAGAGAAACAGTGACCGAAGAAATTTAGGCAGAGTCTATAATGAATTTAAGAAAAGATTAGAACTGTGCGTCGAACGTGGTGTTTACATAGAATACTACGATGCGTTTTTGCTTTTCCTTTATTTTCTTACTTTAGATTTTTTATTTATTTATTTAGATTTAGAACATTGTATTATTAAATTCATCGTAGAACAGATTTAAATATTTTTTTACATTTTATTAATAAATTAATCAGCTGATTTTGTGTTTTCATTAAATCAAACAAAATAAAAAAAACAAAATGAATAAAAAAAAAAAAATTTTAATTAATGGTGAAAAATGATTGTCATGTTTTTATTGCATAAATTGATTTTTTAAAAAAAATAAGTGACTTTTTGAAGAATAACTTTTTGTCGTAAAATCAAAATTAGACCTACTTCTCTCTTGGCGAATTTGAAAAAATTGTACATTTTGGGTACTGGGTACATGGTACGAAACTTTTAAGCTGCTCAATCTTCGTTTCAAAACAAGCAAACATTTTTATAAAGAGTGACTTTTTGTCGAAAAATGAAATTTTTTGTCATTTACACGTATAGGCAACTCCATCCGTGGACACCCTGTGTATATATATATATATATATATATATATATATATATATTTTTTTAAATTTTTTTTATTGTAGTCAAATTCAACAAATTTTTTTATTTCAATTTGTTTTATAATTTTAATTTAAATAAAGAGTGTTTCTTTCTTTCTTTCTTACATAAAAAAAATTGATTTCATTCTTATAAACCCCCCAATTGAATCACCTTATAAATTCTATCAGCTTGATTTTTATTATCAATAAAATCTTTGTTTATTACCAGATTGGAGCTGTGACTAGAGCATCAAAAGTAGATTTTGATGAACTAGCATCTAATATTCAGAAAATGGAGCAAGAATGTAAATCTTCCTTTGAGCATCTCAAAGCCATATCTAAACACGACGGCGCGACTAATATGAAATTGAAGTAAGTTTTCAGTTCCTGTTTTTATTTATATGTTGATACCTTTATTAGGTTTAGATCTAGGTAAGGTGACCTCACCAGATCAAAAAATTCTAAAGAGAATAAGTTATGTGTTTGGGCGCTTAAGAGACAAAATAAAAATTTAGATGTTATATTTAAACAACAATATTTCGCACTTCATCACACAGATCATTTTCAAGTTATTAAAATCTACAAAAGAAAAACAGATAAACCATAATTACACTCAATAAAGTTATTACAAGAATAAAGATTACAAAATACATATTATTTAAGTCATGCTGAGCTATCTGATTCTAAAGAGAATTTTTTTTGCTTTTGTAAAAACTTTATTGATTAAAAATAAATTACAATTAAAAAAAATACAAAAAAAATTGAATATAGCATTTTGTAAAAGTAAAAGCTACCTCTCACTGGAGGCAAAGCCTGAGTTGTGAGAGGGAGTCTTTTCAAGTTATATTAAGAGTTAAAAGCTTTGAAAAATATACTGTGGTAAGCCGATATAGATAAACATAAGTAGGATGATAAATAGTTTAATAATTAAAATTAAAAAAAAAAAAAAAAAAAAAAATAAAATAGATTAGAGTGTAATGCAAAAACTAATTAGTAATAATTAGTAAGGTTTAGTCTGATTGTAAAAACATATAAAAGTAAATAAATTAATAAAGTAAAAAATAACTAATTATATTGATGATGATAGGTTTATAGGAAAAGGTTAACTATTAAAATGAAGAAAGGGGGAATAGAATAGAATAGAGTATATATTTATTTCATAGACATTTTTACATTGTATTGAAATATGTCAAAAAGTTTTTCAACAGAATCTTAAAACAAATAAAATATAAATAATCAATAAATACATAAATATTTTTTTAATTAAGAATTAAAAAAAAATTACTAATAAATTCATTATTTTCCAAAATCTTGTTAATGAAACATAGGATCTTTTATAAATTTATTTTTACATTCCTTTACAAATTTGTCAAAATCTTTTTCTTTTTTTACGTCATCTGTCAATTTATTGTACATATATATTTTATTAAAATGTACTGATGACCTGTAGTGATCAGTTTTATGCTTGCTCATAAAAACTAATTTACCTTTATTCCTTGTATTGTAATTGTGTTTATTATTAATATTACTTATTAATTAAGTTATTTCATCTTTTTTAGCTAGTTTTAATATTTCCAAAACATAGAGAGAGGGGATGGTTAAAATCTCTAATTCTTTAAAATAGCCCTTGCACTTTGCGTCCCTCTTAAGGCTACACCTTAAGTTAAGTTAGGAAGAATTGAAGAAGTGAAGAATTCCTCAGGAAAATTGAAGAAGTGAAGAATTTCTCACTTAGAACAAACTATTTTGAAATTCCCACTCTTTAGACTTAAGAGATCCGTAAACACGTCTACAACCTCTGAGTTGTTAAGTTAAGTTTAAAGTACAAATTACACATATAAGCTGTATTTAGACTACTTTCTTCCTACCGTCTACAACACATTTTATTTATTGTCACAACAAGCAGAGCTCAATAACAAGTTTAATACAATTTAAATAAACATAAACTACTAATAAACTAAATAATAAACTACTTTTCTTTCTACCGTCTACACACATTTTATTTATTTATTTATGGTAACAACGAGCAGAGCTCAATACAATTTTAATACAATTTAAATAAACATTGCTTTTTCAATGGTCTTTCCTTTCCATTTTTTAAAGACTTTTGCAAATATTTTTACTTACTTCTGAAATCGACCGTGTTTTATTTATTTTAATTAATAAATAAAATTTTGATGAGTAATTGTTGGGAGCGTTATCTCTAGTTTATTTAATTATTATATAATTTTATAATAATTGTTATATAATTCTAAATAAGTCAAAAATAAAAATATATATTATATAAAAATATTCAAACAACAAACAATCACATCACATCGTTTACAAAATATGTAATCATTCAAAAACAGATAACGTTGTAGATTCTTCTTTAAAAAACTTATAAAAAATCATTTCTATGGTTTTCTTAAGTCAAAAGAGTGGGAAAAAATAATTATTTAAGAAGAAAAAGAGATTTTGAAAAAATTCTTCACTTCTTCAATTCTTCTAACTTAACTTAAGATTGTAGACGGCCTTTAGCTCCTTTAATTAATCTTATAATTTTTTTGTGTGTTAATATTTTTTTGCAATGAGGTGAATACCCCATACAACTAAACTATACAGCTTAGCTTGTACTAAACCATAGTAAATATTATTTAAAGCCTTACTATTTACTCTAGACCTTAGTTGTTTAATCAAATAATATGCTTTATTTAGCTGTTTATTGACTCTATTTATATGTTTTTCCTACTTTAAATCATCAGTTAGATTAACTCCTAATAGTTTACAGCTTGCACAATCAATAATTTTTTGATTATCTATTTCTAAATTTAAATTCAATTTTTGTTTTTTTTCGGCTAAATATCATGTATTCAGTTTTAACGTTATTTATTTGATTTTACCCATTCTGCTAAGTTGCGCAATTCAAAATTAATGATTTTATTTATATCTACTCCAGATTTATTTTTAAAAACTAATGTGATGTCATCGGCATACAAACTATACAAAGAATAAATAAAGAATAAAGATCTATGAGTATCTTTTTAATTTGTGTTTAAATATTTTTAAATTTACAGAGGACCTGATCTCTAGTGGTAATTTATTTATTAACATAGCTCCTCTTAAAATCTTTTGTATTTTAATATATAAAACATACTTTGTTACAGGATGTCTGACTTTCTCAGTGACTGCGCTGAGAGGATCATTGTGCTCAGTAAGATAGAGAGAAGAGTCATGAATCGCTATAAAAAGTTCCTATTGTGGTTGGGAGTTCCTCTACACAGGTGTTCTTCTACCTCTCCCAACCAGCTGTGTAGAATCATATCTGAGTTTGCTTTGGAGTACAGAACTACTAGGGAACGAGTTCTCCAGCAGATGGAGAAGAAAGCAAACCACAGAGAGAGAAATAAGACTAGAGGCAAGATGATAACTGAGGTAAAACGTTTTAAAACTTATGAAGGATCTTTCTCAATTTTTTAAAGAAATAGTGTTTTTTATTAAAATCAGGATGTCTTTATGAGATGCACATTTAAATATAACTTACTTCCAGCTTCCAGCATTAAAAAATCTTAATTCTCTTTTTAACTTGATAGCAACACCTCCTAAACATATCAAAAATCATGAAATGATTGGTGTCTGGTTGATCTGAAGGCCTTAAGCCATGACAGGCATGTAAGCCATGACAAGTCATGGTAAGCCATGACAAGACATGGTAAGCCATGACAAGCCATGGTAAGCCATGACAAGCCATGGTAAGCCATGAAGAAGCCATGACAAGCCATGACAAGTAAGCCATCAAGCATGGTAATGACAAGGGATGGTAACCATGACAAGGATGGTAAGCCATGACAAGGCATGGTAAGCCATGACAAGGCATGGTAAGCCATGACAAGGCATGGTAAGCCATGACAAGGCATGGTAAGCCATGACGAGGCATAGTAATCCATGACACAAGTGTGTATGACCTCAATGCTAAAGGTGTTTCAAAACAATAATTTATTTAACATTGATTTAATAAAACAAAATAAATCTACAAAAAAACTAAATCTGATGACACAAAAGATGACAATTTCTTTTATTCATAAATAGTGGTGCAAAATGAAAGCAAACTAAAAATATCAATGTTGCCAATTATTCCCTCAAAATTATATTATTTGATGTATTTAAAAATGTTTAACAAGCTGCCAGAAGAAACTAGGAACCTGCAGCTGATAAATTTAAAAAAGAAATCAAAACAATGCTGACTTTTCTTGTATTTTATCATGTAAAAGCTTAGAATAATACTAATATAGAAGGAGCATAGGACCATAAACACAATTTAATTCTACTGATAACACGAAAGCCGGTTGACTGGTGGTCATAAGTGGGGGTACCACCCTCACATCAAACATTATTTTAAATATGTGTCATAAATATCCATTAATAAAAAAGATCATGAAGAACAAATATAATAACTTAAAACACCCGCTGAGTATTTAATAAAACGAGTCTTAGATGGCAAAAGGGGGCGGGATAAAATAATCTATGTTTAGTTAACGAGGACTACTTTTAATTTAATTTTAATTAAAAACGTTAAACTACAATTTAAAATGCTTGAAATATTGTTATGCACCAATATTTATAATAGTATTTTATGAATAATCAATCATTAATTAATAATAGAACATAATAATTCAGCAACCGGAAGTATTGCCAACTTTTTTATAAGAAAAAGTTAGGATGGCAGCATTACTTAAGACCACCAGTGAACCGGCTTTCGTGATATCAGTAGTGCTCCTTCTATGTATAGTATTATTCTAAGTGTAAAAGAGTTTGTGAATCTTATTTAATTTTACTGCTAAATGTTTTAACATATTTTCTTTTGCTGGTTAATAACCACTCATAGTTATAACCAGCCTTTGGTTTATCCTGATCTTGTCTTTAATACTTAAGGGGTTGAATTGTTATTGTGAGTAATATTATTTGGAAAACCTTATTACAACAATGTAAAGAATTATTGTTTACAAAATAAACTAACCCAAAGTTTGTTGAATAATCTGCAAGATTGTACAATTAAGTTTTTAATTTCCCCTTCTTGGAAGTTTTGACTTAATTACCAATAATACTTAAATGTATCAAACTCCCTGGGAAGCAGAGTATTACACCAAAACTATCAGGTTCAATAAATTAAATAAATGCAATGCTGGCATCTTTTTTTTTCTTTCAATAATTCCTTTATTTATTGATAAATACAAAAAGAAACAACAAAATTACAAAATTTACAAAAAAAATAATACAAATGTATACAAATTTTGATACTCATACTAATTTATCAACAACCACAAGATCATTTGATCTGAGTGTGGGGACTGTCTGAAGAATATAATAGGAACAAAGAATTAAGTGGCACATAGCAACTGAGAATATGAGAAGCAAGTAAACAAAATATGTGAAAAAAAAAGAAAAATTGATTTAACGTACAAGATTAAAACAATAAAAGATTAAAACAGTAAAAGGAGTTATCTAAAATTTAAAATAATTTTAAAGTTTTCCATTTAAGAAAAACTAAAATAAGTCTTATAAGAAACAATATAAAAAAGAGTTGTAAGTGTAATAAGTATTAAGAATAGAAGTTTGTTAAATAAGTTATAATTTTAGTTAATAAGTAGAAGTTATAACTTACTCTTGAATATAAACGATATTAAATTAATATCATGGAGAGGGGAGTTAAACTGAGATCATGTGTGGTATTAATATTAGTATCATAGATCATTTCGACATAATATATAGTTTAAGTAAAGCAAATATACAGCAATCATTCAATATGCAATTATGCATATTGAAAGATTCAAATGTTACTGTTAATGTTAAAACAATTAACAGTATTTATATACATGGTAAATTTTCTTCAATACCAAGAAAAAAGAGAATAGATTTTTATTAATTTTTTCTTTTGTGACAGTCAATAAAATTTGTTTTTACAAGACTAGAATTTGTTTGGATCCAAATTTCAAGATCTATTTTGAATTTCTTAAGGTCATTTAGTTCATTAAATTGTCTGGTAGAGAATCTCTTGCTTAAACTATCTAAGCTTTGAGAAAAAACTTATAATTGTCCTTCTAATTTCTATTTGAGATCTAATGCAATGTTACTACCTGTATAAGTTAGTTGTGCATGCTTGACTTGGTATTATTTATTTATATCAGGTGGGAAAGTTTCGGAGTCAAGAAGACAGAGCGGATGCTGAGCTGAGGCAGCTGTTAGGAAATGAAACCCCAACCAAGCAGCAACCTCTCCATGGATCTCTACCCTGGAGGAGAAGTAGAAAGGAGTCAGGTCAGTTTTAATATTAAACTTATTAGAATTTCTAGCTGAGTCATGTCATTCATATTTATTATATCTGATAATGCTGAACAATCAACCTAAAATACACACTAACATAGGCAACAGTAACATAGTAGAGTAGTAGCAAAATAGATTAGTTTACTGAAATACAGTCTATCGTTTAGTTTAAAAATCTTGACAAGTCAGTTTAGGCACCACTGATTTTTAAGAAAAAAAATCCCTGCAAGAAGGGAGTGGGAAAAAACGATGTAAACAAATCAGGTTATTTTACCTGTATTTTCTTGGCAATGTTTTTTACATTTCTTTTGTGTAGTTTTATTTTAAAATATCATTTTTAAGAATACTTTGAAAGTATTTTTCAAAACGATGTATTCGAAAGTGAACTATTACCGGGAAGAAGGTTTTTTCCCTACGGCGGTTATGGTGGTAGGGATTTTTTTCTGTTTATAAGTGAGAGGGTGAGAGGTTGGCAGCGGCTTCTCTGATTGGTCAATCCCCAAAATACTTATGACCTTAGGGATTTTTAAACTAAACGATCGACTGTAGTGTAGTTGTTGTGGAAATGACTAGGTAACTATAGGTAGCACTGTATAAATAAATAAATAAAAAGTTTGTTATTTTCTTCTTACAAAAAAATCACATATATCTATATAAATAAAATTCAAATGTCGCTACCGATGTTCCCTCTAAACTCGAGAACGACTCGACTAATTTTCACGAAAGTTTTTTACAAAATTAATCCACAGTGATGGGAAGGTTTGAGCCGAGTCTTAAGATGATTAGGGGCATCTAAAGTGGTCTACAGGGGCATCGAAATATTTAAAAAATCATAGCCTTTTTGGAGAGCATAAAATCATGCATGTCTAGAGCTATTATTTTAGAGCAGTACATTTACAATATTTTGATGCTAAAAATTTTGATTTTAGAGCTATAATAAGCTTTTTAGGGCAGTAAATAACTTTGAATAAAGTAATGAATATAACTGACAATGGCCTCGGAATAAGTCTATAAAATTATGTCTATAAGTAACTTACGAACAAGAAATAATAATTGTACGAGTCTCAAAATCTTTAGGTGTAGTTAAAATAACTTTAAAGGACTTCAGATTTTTTTTGTAAATTTTATCATTTTACTGACTTTAAAACACGGATTACCAGTGATTTTGTTAAAACTTGGTACAAAGACTAATTTGTAGATGCACTGATTTACAGGCTATGTAGTGCTATAAGCAGACAAATGGGAATAGTTGTACAATGGGGGCATAAATTATTAGTTTACTTGATTTTAATTACATTTAGTATAAAGACTATTTAGAGGGTGGACTGATTTACTGGCTATGTAGTGCTATAAGCAGATAAAAGAAAATTGTGGTGGACAGGGGCATACATTATTAGTTTACTTGATTTTGATTAAATTTTGTATAGAGACTATTTAGAGGGTGCACTGATTAACAGGTTATCCAGTGCTATGCAACTAATTTGCAGGTTATATGCAGATATAAGGGAGTATTGTTCCTAAGGGGCATAAACTATTAGTTTACTAGATTTTGATTAAATTTAGTGTAGTGACTAATCAATGAAACTATTTATTGTAGCTCAAGTCACTTTCAAGGACTTTTACTTATTATTTAATTAATGAAAATTTTACTAATTATGTAATTGTCAACTTTTTGACAATGACAGTTACTTTATTTTATTTGCAATTTTTTTCTTTAGGCGATTGTTAAAAATCTAATTATTGGTTAAATATCTTATAAAACGGTTATATACATAATATATTTTTTCTTTATATATTTGATTAACCATGCCTAGAATTAAACAAGATATAGGCCGACTGCAATCTAGATCTAAAACACTAAAACAAAGGCGCGAAAAAGAATCAACTAAAGAAAAAAATTTGAGACTTTTAAAAATCGGTTGAGAGCTTCCACGTCTGCACCAAATGCACAAGAGCATGAAAAAGGCTGAAGTAAAGTAGAAAAAGATTCGCAACATATAATGCTTCGTTGACCTCAAAACAGCGAGAGTATAGACTTCAAAATCATAGAAATAGAAAAAAAATGAAACGATCACAAAAACTGGTAACTGTGAGTTTAAAGTTAGAGGGATTAAACTATGATCCGAGTAAAGAGTAACTTACGAACAGGAAATAATAATTGTACGAGTCTCAAAATCTTTAGGTGTAGTTAAAATAACTTTAAAGGACTTCAGATTTATTTTGTAAATTGTATCATTTTACTGACTTTAAAATACGGATTTCTAGTGATTTTGTTAAATGGTATAAAGACTAATTTGTAGATGCACAGATTTACAGGCTATGTAGTGCTATAAGCAGACAAATGGGAATAGTTGTGCACAGGGGCATAAATTATTAGTTTACTTGATTTTGATTACATTTAGTATAAAGACTATTTAGAGGGTGGACGGATTTACTGGCTAAAATAATAATTACTGGATAAAAGAAATTGTATAAAAAATTATTTACTTCTTTAACGCCCGTGCGTAGCACGGGTATCCCTGCTAGTCTATATAAATAAAATTCAAATGTCGCTACCGATGTTCCCTCTAAACTCGAGAACGACTCGACTAATTTTCACGAAAGTTTTTTACAAAATTAATCCACAGTGATGGAAGGTTTGAGCCGAGGTCTTAAGATGATTAGGGGCATCTAAAGTGGTCTACAGGGGCATCGAAATATTTAAAAAATCATAGCCTTTTTGGAGAGCATAAAATCATGCATGTCTAGAGCTATTATTTTAGAGCAGTACATTTACAATATTTTGATGCTAAAAATTTTGAGAGCTATAATAAGCTTTTTATGGCAGTATATAACTTTGAATAAAGTAATGAATATAACTGACAATGGCCTCGGAATAAGTCTATAAAATTATGTCTATAAGTAACTTACGAACAGAAAATAATAATTGTACGAGTCTCAAAATCTTTAGGTGTAGTTAAGATAACTTTAAAGGACTTCAGATTTTTGTAAATTTTATCATTTTACTGACTTTAAAACACGAATTTTCAGTGATTGTGTTAAAACTTGGTATAAAGACTAATTTGTAGATGCACTGATTTACAGGTTATGTAGTGCTATAAGCAGACAAATAGGAATAGTTGTGCACAGGGGCATTAATTATTAGTTTACTTGATTTTGATTAGATTTAGTATAAAGACTATTTAGAGAGTGCACTGATTTACTGGCTATGTAGTACTATAAGCAGATAAAAGAAAATTGTGGTTCACAGAGGCATAAGTAATTAGTTTACTTGATTTTGAGTAGATTTAGTATAGTATATTTAGAGGGTGGACTGATTTACTGGCTCTGTAGTACTATAAGCAGATAAAAGAAATTGTATAAAAAATTATTTACTTCTTTAACGCCCGTGCGAAGCACGGGTATCCCTGCTAGTATGTTTATAAAAAAGAGAAACTAAGAAAAAAAATAAAAGGAGAGGTTCAGGTATCTTACCTGTTCTTCCACCTCATATGTAGCTTGCTACCTACAGTTCTGCTTGCCTATGCTATGCTATATTCAGTGACTGTTCCATCATTCCATTTGTCTCATTTCCCATGAAATATAAATGAATTTGATTTATTATACTACTTGATAATATGTTTCTACTCTTGTTGCAAGTGTTAAGTCATCTGTTTGATGAATGGGATGTGTTTTTTTGGTGGGAGTCAACTGCTAGCTTATGTTCCTCTATTGAAGTTTAATTAAGCAACAAATATGAAAATTAGATGATTTTGATCATAGAAATGTTGTGAATAAAAAGTTAAAAAGTTTCTTTTTGTGGACTTATAAAAAATATATAAATAAAAACAGATTAATTACACAAAAGTCCTATATTTTTTAATATACACTAATAACTAAGCATTCGACTAAAAATTAGTCATCATCCGAGTTTAACAAATATAAAATAAAAATACGATTTTACAAACTACTTCATTTTGCACCTTGGTATGGTTTGGTAAGCTATGTTTAATACACCGTTAAAAACTGTTACATTGAAGAATTTAAAAAAAATCAGTGTTACCAATAATTTTAGTTGAAAAACAACTTGTTTTCAACTAAAATTATTGGTAACTCTGATTTTTATAAATTCTTCAATGTAACAGTTTTTAAACATATCTTACCAAACCATACCAAGGTGTAATATGAAGTAGTTTGTAAAATTGTATTTTTATTTTATATTTTATATTTGTTAAACTCTGATGAAGACTTCATCAGAGAAACTCTAGTCGAAAGCTTAGTTATTATTATATATTAAAATATAGGACTTTTGTGTAATTAATCTGTTTTTATTTACAGAAATATTGTGATTATACTATATGTGATGTTTTTTAGTTACACCGACTGTTCAAGATGCCCTCAATGGTAATCTGACTGATGCTGATAATGAGATTTTGGAATCATTAGTCAAGACCACCAAGACTCCAGTCTCGAGAACTACACCTAGGGAGAGGAAGAGATCTAGAAATGCTGATAGGAAATCTTGTAAGTATAATCAAATATGACACGACACCATCAGTTCATCAGTTGTTGTGCTTACTACTTGAATCAATAACTGTTTATGAATTAATGCTCAAATACATTTTGAGTAAAGAATCTCAAACAAATTGTAGTTAGAATGCAAAAAGAACTCT
>JACMZG010001908.1:44666919-44676968 GCA_018340805.1 Microvelia longipes | reverse complement strand
GCCAGACAAGCGTCTTTTCAACGTAACAACGGAGTTCGTATCATCGTGCTATCCCGACAAACAAACTAGATTACGAATAGATCAGAAAAAATAGACAAAAAGCGTACTAACTAGAAGAAAGAAGAAATAAGCAATCATAGTAAACAGAATTAACACGAGTCAAAATAACTAAATAAATTAAATAACAAAACAAGTCTAAGCACAGATAAAAAGTTAAAAAAGGAAGGACCGAATAGTTAACAATAACATACCCGATACGTTGAAATAGAAGGATGAGTGGGTGATCATATGAGGGTTACAGATCAGATGTCAAAGATATCTTGACTGCTATGTGTGGGTGGGTGTGTGAGGCACTAAAGGGCTTTCGAGGGCGTGGCTTCTCCGCTCACATTAATGATTAGTCATCACCCATTATTATCTTCCTGGTTCTCATAAGAATTGTCGAGTTGTTCCTCAGAAAGTCCATTTCTAGTCCCATTTACGCATATGGACAAAATGGGAGGCAGCCACTTTGTTGGGTTCCATAGATAATGATTCTTGCTCTTTAAATGTGGGTAACAACACTGCTATCCGTAATCTCCGTGATGTCCCCAGCCCTGGTGACTCACGGCTTGCATACTTCTTTCCGTCGTCCTAGATATCTATTTATTTATTTTTACCTCACGTTTTTTAATGGTTATTACATGGTTGATGTCTTGTTCTCTCTCTCGTTATTAGCGTTCTCATTTTTTTATTAATTATGTATTTCTTTTGTTGTTTCAGGCTGAGACTACATCTGCGGTGACCTCTAGTTTAGGTTGAATGCGCGCTTTCTACTTAAAGCATCATATGTTTTGTGGAGAGACTTCTTCCTTTTATTACATCCTTAGGCTTTTGAGTATCATGACATTCTGATGACAAGGGAAACAAGTCTAGAGTCATGAGGAAAAGTACCTCGGCACCCGATGCCCTATTTTTTAAACTTATTATTGTAACGTATTTGTTTTTGACATATTTTTTTAATGATCTCTATTTTTATTACAGTGAGAAGAACTCTCAGAAATGGATTAACAGATGAAGACCGAGCTCATCTGGCAGCTTACATCAAGGGATATTGAATCATTAATTAGATTATATATAAAGTTTATTATTTCAAACTGATCAGTCAACACTTTTAAATAAGTTTAAATTGTGGAAACTTTAATTTTTTGTTTCAAATTTGAAATATTATTATATATAATTTAATATTGATGTTAATAGCAAATGTAAAAGTTATATCTTGTAAATCCTACAGTTAAAGAGTGGTAGTTCCTAAATATAATATGCAAAGAAAGTGGTCAGCACAGTGATTCTGGCACAGATCCTTTTATCATTGTTATTATTTAAATTAATATTACGTTTTTTGTGATAATAATTTATAAATTTCTGTTGTTGTTAATTTATTATTATTTTTAGTGCAATGAAATAAAAAATAGAAAAATTTAAATTAAAACTATGAAATAAAAATATGAAAAATAAAAGAATATAAAAAACAATTTATGAATTAATAAATATAATAATAATGCATGATAATTAGAACAAAATAAATAAACTATGGAAAATAAGAAATAAGAAAAACTTGAAATAAACATAAAAATTAAAAAAAAAATGAAAGAAAAAATAAAGTAATGAATTCTAAACAAGGACCTCAGGTTTGTAAATTGAATTTATTTGTTCATAATTAATTAAGAAAAATATTTTAAATAATTCAGGATTATCAAATAATCGTCTTTTTGTAGAGTTTTACTATTTTATTTAAGAGCGCCATCATTACAGTGTTCAGGTGTTTTAAATGTCCAATAAATGAAGTTATGAAGCCGAAAAAAAATATATTTTAAGAATTCCAATTTGACACTTGTGTACAAATTTAATGATATTTGTAGGCCTTTCATGGCAACCTTTTTGTTTGGTATAATTAATTTATATTCTTTAATACTGTTCTCACTGAATGGAGTTAGTAAAATACTACATTACAAAATGTTATTTTTGGAAGGTTTGTAGTTTTGACGGGTTTCTTTGCTTGAAACACCAATTTAGAGTCAAACCTATGTGTAAGGCAGAAAAACTGAACACTTAAATAATCATCATTCTGACTGTTGCAAAAGCCAGATGTATCAAAGCTAAAATAAAAATAATGCAAACTAACTTTTCATGTTCCCATTGTTTTATAAACTGACAGTACAAACCAACATCAGAACACTGACAATTTTTTCACTTTTTCCCATGCCTCTAGATATTTTTTTTTAGTCGATGGGTTAATGAAAAATAGATGGAAACAATTTTTAGAAGTTATTTGATATCTAAATTATTTAAATACATACTTTCTTACCAAAAAATATTAAACAGTAGAAATGATACACAGAAAAAACATTCCATTTTTTCTTATAACATTTTTATGATTTTTTCTTTTTTAATAAAACTAATTAAAAAGATTATTAATTTTAAATATTTTACTTTGGAACTTAAATTAATTAAAATCTACTGATTTTGAAAAAAAAAATATTTGAAAATTGTTTAGGTTAAGGAATTAAAAAGGATTCTCATAAATGAGTACCCTGAAATAAAAAACCTTGCATTTAAATCAAACGTATTTCTTTACTCTCAAATAAAAAATCTATTTTGGGGCTTGTTGCTTCCAATGGACTTACCATTTTAACAATAGCACGTCAGATCGTAAGGCATTGTGGGCAACTCCTTAAAGCTAATTTTTGAATAATAAGTCATATTTGTCTTGACTTATATTAAAACATTTATTTCAGACTTATATTAAATTTTAAAAATTTGTACGAGTTTCTAAAAAAAAATGATTGCATGTGTTTATGACAAATTGTTTATCTTTTCTTAAAAAAATAATATATAATTATATTTTTAAAGACTTTTTCTCTTTAGCAATTGTCAAAAGAAAATGAGCTGAATATTTTTTTTTTTTCAGTGAAGCTTGTATTTTTTTTAATTGTATATTTACAAACAAATTAGTTGTATAATTTACATTTCTATATGCATTTCTTTTCTTGTCAAAAATTAAATTAATATAAAATATTATGTATAAAAATATTTAGGATATTAAGGTTATAAGTACTAGTCAAAACAATAGTTAAAAAGTCAGGGTAAATTTATTGTTAAGTTTATAGTCACATGACAGGATAAGTAGCCCGAGGAAAGTTGTTTCTATTGGTCGAAATTGGTTGATAAAGCAAAAGGACCAATAGGCAAGCTTCCCAATCTTACTTTAAAGTAGCTTTCATTTGGGTTTTAGTTTAATTTTTATATTTTTAATTAAGTGAGTCTCATCACCAACTGCATGTGATAAAATAATTTCTTTTTTCTTTTTGAATTCTTTCATGATTACCAATATATGTCGTAATAAAGTTAGTTTTTTTAAACAAACATTTGTTTCAATTTTTGTTGTGCTATTGTTTTACCTTAATTATTTCTAATAAAAGAGAAAGCTGGTAAGTACGCAATTTAATGGTAAATAATCAGGTACATGATATCTGGGACTTGCACACATCAGGTACATGATATCTGGGACTTGCACACATCAGGTAAATGTATCTGGGACTGCACACATCGGTACATGATATCTGGGACTTGCACACATCAGGTGATATCTGGGACTTGCACACATCAGGGTACACTGAGCTTGTCCTTGCCACTGAGGACTGCCTTCCTCAAACTGTAAAACAAACTTTTATTCCCAGCTGTGACCCATCCGCATAATGACCGTGTTTAATTGAATTCAACACAAAAAACATGAAAAAAGCTATATTGGAATAAAGCTTCAAGTCATATTAGTTTGGTCTCTAGACACTCCATTACATAATTAGTTGGTAACCCAATGTCTTAGTATGTTATAACTTTTTTCAGCAACTGAGTTTCATGGCTGTTTCCTGGAGAGTTAAACATTAAAAAAAACTTATACAATCCCTTAATATTTATAACAAAATAATACCTAATAAACTTGAAATGTCATTTTATTGTGTGTGTCTTCGTACATGTCGCAATAAATACCATAAAAGTTCATCATTTTGTCAAAATTTGGTACACATTTAGTACTATTAAATGTCAAGGCTGTACAGCTTTTGGTGATTAATATTGTTGAACGACTTAAAACAAAGTTGAGGGAGAGAGTCAAGTCTAATATCATATGACAGCCCTTATCATGTAAAAAAGAAAATGTACATGACATGCCCAAAATAGCCAAAATACTACAAAATATAGCGCCCATTTTCAAACAAGGTTTGACATAAAACGTAATTTGACATATGTTTTAGAGCTCTTGATGATCCGTGTAAAATATTAAATCAACATGTTTTAAGCAATCCAACATAGCCCTCAGACATCCTAAAATAACCAAAATTATGGTGTTTATCAACATTTCAATTTAAATTTCATGATGGACTTAGCAAACTAGCTTAGCAAGCCAATTTTTCTTAATAATATTACTGACTTCCGCAATCAAGAGCCCATTTTTCTTAATAATATTACTGACTTATGCAATCAAGAGCCCATTTTTCTTAATAATATTACTTTTTATTTTATTATTATTATTATTATTACAACTATATTAATAATATAGTTGTATAGCAGTAACACCCTTCGCTTAATGTTGTTAGATGTTTCGCTAATTAACTTGTTACAAAAAAATAGCGGTAAATATTTTTGTAATGTTATTATTTAGTAGTAATATCACCTCACTTGTTTAATCATATCAATTAAACAAAGTAATTAAAAATAATACTAGTAGTAATTTTTCAAATTACACTGTCATTATTACCATTGCTGATGTTACTCTTATTAATATTACTTCTGTATTTATTATACACTACATATATAGCATAACACACGGTTAAAATCAGTTGAAAGCGGGGGGAAATAATGCAAGTAGGCCAATGAGGTTAGTTCTGGATTCTAAACTACACCTACAATTTCATATCAGGCCAACCTCATTGTTTCCTCTACACTAATTTCCCACACTGCCAACTGATGATAACTGTGTGATACACTGTAAGTGAAATCGATGTCTACATGTAAACCCCTGTTTTCTCATTTTTGGCAATTTGAGTCATAATATTAAATCAGAAAAAAATTATAAAAAATGTAAAATGCAAGATGATACTTACTAGATAATATAATCTGGCCTCACTTTTCTCTTGATGTCTCTTTGAATGATTAGCTCGTCCACCAGTCAGTCTTTCAAAGGAACTGTGATCCTGCATCTGAAAGAAAATTCAAATAATTAATCACAAGAAAGGGCAAAATAGCAAGCGATTTAAATAATGTTATTCTATTAATAGAAATAATAACGGTTTACTTCAGTTTAGGCCATTAGGTGCCACAAGTTATTTTGCCCCATCTAGTGTTTTCGGGAGAGTCCCCTCCCTTCTCTAAGAAATTTATACCAGAAAATGATATTTCAATAGCCCCTTAAACCCTAATTTTCTCTCTCTCAGAGAGAGAAAATTCTCAGGGTGGGCGGTACATTACCTCACTCACAGCTATGTGACAGCCAAAAATCCTTAAGTCTAAATTCTTATAGGTGTAACTTTTCCACACTTTTAGTTGTCTACTATCCTAAGAAATATCACTATCAGGGACAACCTTTCCTCCAGTCTCTCATTATAACTAAATATTTGATTCCTCCTCGTAGACATTCGGTCAAACAACAAACTATCCACTGTTTATGTGGCTGCCACCATCATAAAAGACTTCTGGTTAATATCTTCTCCAAATCTTGCAGCTAATGATCTCGCCAGCATAAAGCCTAACTCTCAACAACCTGGATTGCCATACATAATGTAGTTGCGCCATCAAGCAAAGGATGTTTTTCTCCCCTTCTTCTACTTCAGGAACCCCTCTTCTAGTGACTTTGAAATTTGATTCCAAATTTGGTGGGCGGTTATGTTCAGGATTTAAGGATAATTTTAGGTATTTGTAGGCATTGTTACAGTTGGATTTCCTGTACTCTGGGAATCTAGGCGTCCTTAATCCCTTAATTTAGGGTTTCCTGAGAGCCCCCGCTCGACACTTTAACATCTGGCCTTTACTGATCCAAGTAAAGGAAGTTTAGTTGCTTTCAGGCAGCTCCAAGTGCCACAGCGCATCATTTTAATGTTTTATGCCCGGCCGGATAAATGCATCTCGTGCTCTGCGGTTTCAGTTTAGTTATAAATTTAACTATTGGGTCTCAGCATCCCATTATCTATCTAGTTTAATAAACAAAGTTAATTGGTTCAAACGAAAGTTTAGTTCTAGTTAAGTGCTAGTTTGACCTTAGTTTTCAACAGGTCGTTTCTAATGTGTACAAGTGTTAACCTTAGCTATCAACAGGTGAAGTGCACAACTTACTGGCCTCAGTTATCAGAAGGTCGTTAGTGATTAATTCACTGTTCAGGACGAGTAAGTTATACTTATAAACTCGATCCTTATTTATCTACAACTTTGGACAATTCCACTGCGGTCATCAGCATCCGGTTGATGTGGATTGTTGTACGTTTATCTAAACTTAACTAAATTACTATCAGTTGGCCTAACATTTTATGGATCAATTTATGGATGTGGATCAGTTCTATAGACTTATGGTGTTACATGGATTGGAAGGATAATCTCTCTGGAACTAGGAGTATTTTGGATTACCTAACTCCAGCTAAGCCTTACTCATTTTATTTCACTCTATTCTATTCTCAACATTATTTACAATATTATAGTTTCTATCTTCTCACCTGATTTACCTGATTATGAGCGACTATACCATTTTATACTCTTATTATATTAGATTGTACTAGTCTTGGACATTAACTTAGCCCGATTTCGAATCTAATTATTCTAATCTAGAACACAGAAAGTGTTTTTTATATTTGTATAGTGATTTTGAGTTGACATGACAATTTTCATTTGTATAATATATATTATATTTTGCGCGGTAAAACTGCCGCCATAATTTTAAGGAATAATATCCGATTTAACCTTTTATTTAAGTAAGTTTGATTACTGATATTTTTATATTGAACTAACTAATTAATAATCTTATTTGAAACTTGATTATGTAATATACATGAAATTTAACTGCTTTGTAATTTTAGTTTTAAGTAAACGGAGCTCCTTAGTAGGAAGTTAGGGAGAGTTTTAGTTATTAAGATTTTATTTATGATCTATGATCATTTCATTTTCATTAATTTTTTACAATATTGTTGTTCTTTTAAGCCATTAATATACATGCTCTTCGAGCTTGAAACTTACTTCAACTTGTTTTTAATAATAGTTAAGTTTTCCTATTCTCTACATTCATATTTTGGTAATTATTCATTTTTGTTAACATAATTTCAACCATAATTTTGAATACGCAAATTTATAGCGAGCCCACGTATGTGCGCACTTGCGTGCACATACAATATCCCATCCCTAATTTTTAGTATTCTCATCCAATGTACTGTCATAACATTATGGCTTTAACAGCCCCCTAAACCCTATTCCTAATTTTTTATTTTATTTATTTTTTTTTTAAAGTTGGTTAGTAAAATAAATAACAGGAAGTTAAAATAACGTTTGATAAAAAAAAATTTCGATTAGGGTGTCATTTTCTATGTTTCTTTAAGTGCTGAACTAAACAACAATCCAATATTTGCTTAATTTTTCGATATATCCACTGAGCAGAAGCGTCACAACTTATTATTTTATTCCAATCTTCAAAGAAAATTTACCCAAGGAGGGGGGGACCCCCCCCCTGGCTATGCCAATACCAAGGAGGGAAAGAGAGAGAATGGGAATTTAAAGGCAAAGGGCACACACACTGCATCTGCTTAGTCAGAATATAGTGAGACTTACTCTTAATAAAATAGTTTTAAGCAGATAAACATCATTACTCTTAAGATGACAAAGTAATTTATAAAATAACTAATTGTTCTTTAACTATTTCACTAGTAAATACAAAATAATTATAAACTAATGATTTTAAAAGTAAGTCTAACTACAGTCCATAAGCCTCCTCACCACGTCACGGTCAGATGCTTTAAAATAATATCAGTGAAATTTGTATTTTTTACATTTACTTTGATTATAAATAAAAATATGTGGAATAGCATACGAGTGAGCCGACTCCCTAAAATACTAGTGAGAATTCCCAAAAATCAATGTTTAAAAAGAATAAGAGTTTTCCTGATATTTTAACAGTGTCTGTTGCCACTCTGTAACTGAAGGAAGATTGTCAAATGTTATCATATTTTGTAAACAAACCTGCCGTGTTGTTTTATAAGTGTCCAAAGAAAATAAAATTTTATGTTATTTACAAATTTCTGTCACACAATGTAACTTTTATTAATGACAGGCAACATGACTATAATAAAAAGTTTAATGATAACTTACTGATGAATTAAAAAAATCTCTTGACTTTATTGCAAAGATTTGAAACGTGCGTTGGGAAATGTTGTGTTACTAGACTTACCTTTCAAAATTATTTATATTTTTCACTGATATTATTTCATTGTTTATTTAAAAATAGATATTTTTTTATTAGATCATGTATAAAACATGAAATTGTGTAAAAAAATTATCCAGAATTAAACAAACACCTCTGAGGAGGTCCATTCACACCGCGATGATTAAACGGGGACTTTTTTGAAAAAAAGTTTAATCATCGCTTACAATAAAAAGAACAAACAGTTGGTAAATATTTTTTACCAAGAATGTAGAGTAAAAATATGATAAAAAATCCACTACCAATCTATTTATACTTTTTATTCTCCATTCATCTCACAACATGGGATATTACACTTACACTCAACTATCATGAATTTACTATAGAAAAAAATAATATTCAATAAACAGGGCAGTTAGGTATTAGTGATAATAATATTTATAATAAATATTTTTACCACTAAAACCAAATTAAATATAAAAGTCAGAATTATATCGAATAAAAATTGAACTAGTGATTTCTAATATATTCAAGTCCTGACATAAAAAATTACCCAATATACAATAACTAAATCATAATTAAAACGTATTAATGACAAATTTACTGTCATTAATTTTTTGATGTGCGATAAGTAGAAATAAAACGAACTCTAATGAAAAATCTATTGTTATTTCTAATTTTCAAGACTCAACATTAAAAAATGAAATATGAAAATGAAAATTAACCCAGGAAGAGAAATAAGTGTTAAAATTTAATCCTTCAATGATGTTACTAACTAACTATTATGAGTCAGGAAAAATTTAGTGATGAAAGCATTTAAAATTATAAATTATTTGTGATTGATCCTAGGTGTCAATAATAATAAAATAAAGTACTGAAGTGTTAATCATAATAATCATCAATAATGCAAAACAGTTTTTAATAATACTTAATAACCTGTGTATTAGAAAAATGAATAACCCCGTGGATACCTGCTAAAAAAATTATGCCTCATAATAAGAAGCCCACTTATCTTTCAGAAATTTAATCAATCTAACAGGATCCTTTAAATATTTATATGAATGATCTGAAAGCTGCCTTCCGCCCTGATTTTCTTCCAGGATACTTGTAGACTGAATTCAGCAACTCTGCCCATACACTGCCCCCAACACTGACTCAACCCCAAAAAAACACTGACTCTAATTCATACATTTTAATATGCAAAGTCATTTCTAAATTTTCTCTTGCTACACGAATCGCAGACGCAGTTTCATCATAGTTATGTTTAAAGTTTTTCTGATTAATGCTTATCAAAAACATAGCTTCATTTTACTCTTAAGTCCTTGATACTATATGAATTACATGAGTCCAACAGAGTTTTCTGTTTTTCCTCTAAACTTTTTGTAACTGTACTTTTGTCTTAAAAAGTTCTAAACCTAATTTATTTGACAGAGATCGTCTCTTTGCTTATGTGATATCCTCAGATTCTTTTTATTTTTATTATAAGAGATTGTTCCAATCAATGATATGATGTCCTTGTTAATTAATTTTATAAATATCACCTTAATCAAACACTAAGAAAAAAGATAACTTGGCAACACCTTTTAAAACATGGATAGAAAATATGAAGTATGTAATA
>JACMZG010001908.1:44586895-44664637 GCA_018340805.1 Microvelia longipes | reverse complement strand
CAAAGCATGAAGTTAATAACTTTTTATCAGTTACTGCAGTGAAATTAGACATTTGACTTAAAACCGGAAACATTCTGAACAAGCCAATGGGTTAGTTTGTTTCATAGATAATGTATAGTGTTTAAAAGAAATATAAATAGCCAAAATAGAAAGTGTACATATTTATTTTTTTATCACTAGTTTAACTACAAAATATGAAATTTATAAATCACTCTAACTAACTGATCACAAACAGTAAAAAGCTACAAAATTTAAACAGATATCAGCTCTAGCGATGACCACTGCCGACAACAGCCTAATTCAAAGACTGTCGTACCAAAACAAACAACTATGTTACCAAAAATATCATAAGAGACGTATGCCTCGGTCGGGGCAATAAGCAGTTACAATCACTACGTCACTCCCCACAGCCCCCACAAAAGCGTGACTACAGTATTTATGCAAACATTGTGTCTGAGTCAGCCCACAATCCCAAACCAGGCAAATCCCCGACAGTGACCACCTATAGATAATATCCATACTACAGTGTGATGTTGAAATGAAAGGAACGAAGAAAAGAGTCTCTCCACAAAACTATTAATTTATTCAAAGCGCTTTCAACCTACATGAGGCCATCATCAGTGCCTGTACAAATAAGTAAAAATAACAAATAATTAAAACAGTTTAAAAGCTGAAGGTAAAGCTGGTTTAGCCATGGGCGCCCCATTATCCGCATTAGCTGCCAACATTTTTATGCACTTTTTCTATCGCGAGTTTGTGGCTGATGCTATGAATCCATTCAAGAAATACATTCATTTTTGGAAGAGGTACGTGGACGATGTTTTCTGTATCTGGACTGGTTCCAGAAACAAACTTTTGCTTTTCTTAGACTATTTAAACAAACATATTAAGTCTATCAAATTCACTCATGAATTAGAACAAGAAGATCGTCTTAATTTCTTAGACTTAAGTATAATTAAGAAAAACAAAAGTTTGCGCTATGAAGTCTATAGAAAACCTACAGCTACAGACAACATTATTCCATCGGATTCCTCCCACCCATGGAGTCATAAAATGGCTACGTTTCACGCCTTGATACACCGCCTTCTAACTCTCAACCTTGACCCAGAAGCTTACAACAAGGAGCTGTCTATAATAAAATTTATAGCTAATAACAACGGCTACGACGCATCCCTTGTTGATAAACTTATAACAAAGAAGAGGCAACGTCTTATTCTTAAATCTATGGGAGAAGAGAAGGCACTAGATGATAAGAGATGGTGTTCCGTTCCATACATTGGCCCCTTATCCCAGAAAGTAGCTTCCGTCTTACAAAATAATAATTTTAACGTGAGTTTTAGTACATGTAGCACGCTTCGCAATCATTTGAGTAGGGTTAAGGACCCTGTGCCTAATAAATCAAAGAGTGGTGTTTACATGGTTCAATGCGGTGTTTGTAAGTCGGAGTACTTAGGTCAGACAGGTAGGAGCATAAGTACCCGTATTTCGGAGCATTTAAAGAATACAGGTAGCAGGTTCTATGACCATATTAATGCTGAAGATCATATGAACGGTCCGCATCAGGTTGGGTTCCTTCATTTTGCAAATAAAGGGCGTAAGCTAGACTTCTTGGAGAAATTAGAGATTCTAAGGAGTCAGGAAGCAATGGGAGAACTTAACTTGAACGTCAGAGGGGAAAGATCACCCCTTCTACTAGCTCTCCTAATGGTACCGCCCCCGCCTCCAACCAGTCTATCACGGCTCACCGACATCGTTGAGTCGAAAAAGAAGAGGAAGAATATTACTAATTCTATTTAGTTTTTACGTTTATAATGTCTTTCTTTTAGCTGTTTTCTTATAATTGTCCCTGGTAATTTCATTTGTCTTTTATTTATTTATTTAATTTCTATTGTCTTTACTGTATTTTGACTTGATTTTTATACATTTTAAACTGTTTTAATTATTTGTTATTTTTACTTATTTGTACAGGCACTGATGATGGCCTCATGTAGGTTGAAAGCGCTTTGAATAAATTAATAGTTTTGTGGAGAGACTCTTTTCTTCGTTCCTTTCATTATGAACAACTCCACTAGTGCTCATTCAAAATCATACAGTGTGATGTGTTTTATAATAAATAACGAACCTGTTACTGATATTTTCAATTTATATCTTTATTTAGATTTTCTATATTTATATTGTTTTTGTTTTGAATATTGTGTTGACAGGTTCTAAGTAAAATTAAATGTTATAGTGAAATCGTTTGAGTTTTCTGTTGAGTTCTAATTAAGACTTTAAGGTATATTGTTATGCTATATTGTGCTATTTTGTGAACCTACTTAGGAATAACTAACAGTTGGTCATCTATGTGGCAAAATGTCTTTGAACCGGTCTCCCTACAAAACTAGATCTAAATCACGTAAGGGTGCAATGGATACGCAGGTAACAGAGACTACGCAGCAGAATGGTGAGTCTTCTTTTATGCAAGCACCCCCTGGAACATCGGGGTTACATGATGGCGTTCCAGGGGGGCCTCAGGGTGGTGGTGGGGAGAATAGAAATAACCATCTGAGCAGGAGTGAACGGTCTTCTGTTGCATCTCGTAAGTCAAGCCATTCAAATGACAGCAAAGTTCAAAGGTTAGAAATAATGTTAAAGGCAGAAAGGGAAAGGGCGCGAATGGCAGAAGCGCTTGCTAAGGCAGAGAGGGAAAAGTTTGAAAGCCAAACAAGGGTGCTTCAGCTAGAGCAACAATTAGAACTAGCGGCATTAGAAGGGAGTAGCAACTATAGCTCAGCGGTAACAAAAAAGTCTAATGCACAAAGGCGAAATTTAAATGAATCAGTGGCGTCAAATATAAGCCTAGACGAGCTGGAGAGGGATGAAGAGTGCAAAAACGACTATGTTCGAAATTGTTGGTGAAAAGTGGGAGGGAGGGGTTAAACGAAAACTTAGCAGCTAACCCGAACTCGAGGCTGCACACTTTAATTCTAAGAAGGCGCCTATATCACAGAGGCTCAGAATACAGGACATTACTCAATTAAACCGTCAATGCAACCGCATGCTTGTGATTTATTGGGCACCATGACTCAAGCAGAAAATTTAAACGTGCCGAGGGATGACCTACAGTTTACTCAATGGCAGCGAAGGGACACTTTAGGCGAGGCGTACCTCGACGGAGGCATTCGGGCACAACGCTTTCCGGAGCAAAAGCAACCACACCATAGAGGGATTAACACTTTACCTATCCCACCTATGGGACCCTATAATAGGGCACAACAACCACCAATTATAAATTTAGAAGAGGTGAGAAATAACCCTTCTTTTGGGCAATACGTAGCTAGACAGAGCGGGGGCAAAGAGCTCCCTATATTTAATGGCGATCCAATGAAATGGCCATCGTTTTATTCTGTGTATAGGAGATCAACAGAGGCCTGCGGTTTTACAAGTGAGGAAAACATACTAAGGCTACAAAAGTGCTTACAAGGAAAAGCGCGTGAGGCGGTGGCTGGACTATTACCGTTCCCTGGGTGTCTGGATCAAGTTTTATCTATCCTATACATGAGGTTTGGTAGAAGCGAATACATTATAAAGAGAGTTATAGGGGAAGTTAAGGCCGCGCCAAACGTCAAGGAAGAAAAATTAGAAACGCTTATTGAATTTGCGACTGCTGTACAAAATCTTGTTGCTATTCTGGTAAATTGCGAAGGAGCTGCTCATCTTACAAATCCACAGCTCTTAGATGATTTAGTTCAAAAATTACCTGGTAGGTTTAGGCTGGAGTGGGGCGAACTGAGAGTACTGAAAGGCATTACTGATGACAGTATTGGCGACTTTGCGGCGTGGTTACAATTTAAGTTGGCCGCAGCATCGTATGTAACGACGCCTAACATCTACTCTTCTAATAGCGATACTTCTTTTGGTCGAAAGAACGTATTAATGTCAGCAGAACCACCATCATCTGAAAGCGAGGACGATAAAAAGGCGAAAGAGACCCCGGCCTTATTAACTTCGGAAACGAGTCACCCGTCAAATCGGATTAGGAGGGCGGAGGCAAATTGTGAATTAGGATGCGCGGAAAAACATGCTCTCGTGTTGACCACTGTCAACACTTTAAGGAGCTCAACGTGGAAGAACGAAGGAAATGGATAGCAGATAAGGGAAGATGTTACGCGTGTTTAGGTCGTAGGCACGTGGCTAGATGGTGCAGAATTAGAAAACCTTGTGGGAAGGACGGCTGTAAGCGAAACCACCATCCTATGTTACACTCTAACTCTGATAAGGACCAACCCGCAACTATTTCAAAAGAATTTAACGCGGTTAGTGAGTGTAATATGGCGAGAAGTAATGCTAAGGTACTACTGAGTGTTGTGCCAGTGATAGTTTCCGGCCCCAAACAAAGCCTAGAAACTTGGGCGTTATTGGACAGCGGATCTACAATAACCCTCTGTGATGAAAACCTAGCACGGGACTTAGGCTGCAAAGGGTCTCGAAGCCCGTTAGACCTAGTGTGGCTGAACGGACAGTCCCAGCGAAATTCGAACTCCGAAGTGGTGTCATTCACTATAAAAGGGAAAGCAACTGACCAAGGCATCTCTAACCTATCATACGTCCATACTGTGAATAACCTACAGCTACCAGAACAAACCGAAGACCTACTAACACTTAGCGAAGAGTGGCCAGCTATAAGGGAGCTTCTCCCAGACATACCAGTTGGAGCAAAACCATCCATTCTCATAGGTCAAGATAATTGGCACCTGCTTGTCCATAAAGAAGTGGTCGAAAGTAAATGGACGGACCAGTGGCAACTAAAACTCGGCTAGGGTGGTCGATACAGGGATTCGCACGCAAAACGAGGGCTCCTGAGAACGTCAAAAATCAGGAAATAGCCTTATTTATTCAACATTGCCTAAGGATTAACAGAGATGAAGAACTGGATGTGTTAGTAGGGAAATATCTTGCAGAGGAAGAAAATGGGCTATCAAGAAAAGATATTGAAGAAAATCAAGAAGATCGTCGAGCTAAAGAGCTATTAATTAAACATACAAAACAAACCGAAAATGGAAAGTGGGAAACTGCGTTGCTATGGCGAGAAGATGAAGTAAGACTGCCTAATAGTAAACCTGCAGCAATGAAAAGGTTGTTAGCCGTGGAAGAAAAGATGGATGAGGACAAAGAATTTGCTAAAGAGTATATGCTCAAGATGGAGGATTATTTTGTTAAAGGGTACGCGAAAAAGTTGCCGGAAGAAGAAGCGAAGGTAATTTGTGAAAATCCAAAGGCATGGTTTTTACCTCACTTTGCGGTCACGAATCCAAACAAACCGGGTAAGATTCGCATAGTGTTTGATGCTAAGGCTCAAATTGGTGGCACAAGTTTAAACAAATGCCTCCTAAAAGGACCCGACAACTTTAACTCTATTATAGCCATCTTATCTCAATTTAGACAAGGAGAAGTAGCCGTCAGCGCAGATATTAAAGAAATGTATCTCAGAATACGGATTAAGGAAGAAGACCAGGCAGCGCAATTGTTTCTATGGCGGGGAATGAAAAGAGACATTTCGCCTACTGTTTGTGTGATGCAAAGTATGCTGTTTGGTTCGGTATGCTCTCCATACGTTGCACAAGAGGTCAGAAACATGAATGCTGATAACTTTAAGGCTCAGTTCCCGCAAGCAGTGCACTCTATCCAAAAAAAGCATTACATGGATGACTACTTAGAGAGCTTTAGTTCAGTCGAGAGCGCCATGCGGACAGTACAGGAGGTTAGTCATATCCAAGGAAAAGCTGGCTTCAAAATGCACGGATGGATGAGTAACAGTCAGCAAGTTTTGAACCTAGTTAATGGAGAAGTGACTTATCCTGTATCTGAGGTAGTAGAACTCCCAGAAGGAAGAGTTTTAGGTGTCTACTGGTCCCCTAAAACTGACGAGCTAAAATTTAAACTTAGGTTCAATCGTTGCGATCCGGAAACCTTTGGCGAACATAGATTACCTACTAAGCGAGAAGTGACAAAAGTAGTTATGTCAGTTTTTGACCCGCTTGGGCTTGCCGCTTGCATTTTAATTAGAGCAAAGCTAATGATTAGACAGATATGGGCAACCAACGTCAAATGGGATGAAAAAATAAAGGAAACGGAATTTGAACTCTGGAAAAAATGGCTGCAGAGTCTGAAGATAGTTGAATCACTGGCATTTCCTCGTTGCTACCCCGGAAATGTTCTAAATGCTGATAGTGTCCAGATCCACGTTTTTTGTGACGCTAGCAAAGAAGCAATGGCGGCAGTAGCATATTTTCGATCAAATTCGGAGGGCGTGACGTCTACGGCCTTAATATCATCTAAAACAAAAATCGCTCCTCTAAAGGCCATGACCATACCCCGATTTGAACTTCAAGCAGCTCTTTTAGGAGCTAAGCTGGCGGAATCAGTTAAAGAGAATCACTCGATTACGACTTGTGAAACATTCATATGGTCTGATGCTAGGGCAGTACTGAGCTGGATTAAAATGGACGCGCGTCAATTTCGTCCATTTGTATCAAACCGCGTAGCTGAGATAAAGAAGTTAAGTAAGGATTGCAAGTGGCGATGGGTACCAGGAGCTAACAACCCAGCAGACCTAGCTACAAGACAGGACAACCATAACATAGACCTTAGCTTGTGGACCAATGGACCGGAGTTTTTATTGGAGAACTCAGAGAAATGGCCATTGGAACCAGAGATAATTACGGAAACTAAAGGGGACGAAGACTGGGAAAAGGAAATGAAAAAGACGTGTTCAGTTAACTTGGTAGAAATAGCATGTGAACTATTACCGGATATAAACAGATTCGACAGATGGCAGACACTGATAGGAGCTACAGCCAGAGTTTGAGTTTACAGTTTTATATCTAGGTGCCGAAAACAACGAACATCATTCAGGGCGACTAAAGCAGACTTAGAACGGGCGGAAGAGAAATGGGTGCTAAGAGCACAAAACGACGCGTTTGCACAGGAAATTAGGACACTAAAGATAGAGCAACCGTTGGAAGCTAATAGCCGACTTAGTAAACTATCATGCTTTCTAGACGAATCAGGGTTAATGAGAATGCGAGGAAGGATTAAAGAGGCAGAAGAAGTGCCATGGGAAACAAAAAATCCTATAATTTTGTGTAACAAACACCCATATACAAAACTCTTAGTAAAGCATTATCACAACGAGGCTCGGCATGTGGGGCATGAGAGAGTAGCCTAGTAGAAGTTTTACATCCTGAATCTCAGACATGCGGTTCGAAGCTCGTGGACACACTGCCAAAGGTGTAAAAATGAAAGGGCTAAACCAGAAGTCCCTATTATGGCTGATTTACCAAAGGCGAGACTTCAACACCATTCCCGACCGTTTACAAACATTGGGCTCGACTACTTCGGACCCTTTACTGTAGCGGTTGGTAGACATAGAGAAAAAAGGTATGGTGTCCTAGCGACCTGCCTTGTCACACGTGCAGTGCATATTGAAGTGGCTCACAGTTTGACGACAGATAGTGCGATACTGGCTTTAAGGAGGCTGATTGCTCGTAGAGGAACCCCAGCAATAATCTGGTCAGACAACGGAACCAATTTTCGTGGGGCGGAGAAAGAACTAAGAGAAGCAATAATGGGTCTAGAACAGGATGCTATCATGGATTTCGCCCTTTGTCACAAGTTTGAATGGGTTTTTAACCCTCCGAATGCTCCACATATGGGTGGTTGCTGGGAACGATTAGTCCGGTCTATAAAAAAGGCTCTGACGATTACTCTACGAGATAGTATCGTTAAGGTAGTGAACGACGAAACATTAGAAACACTGCTGTTGGAAGCTGAGGCACTAGTAAACTCTAGGCCCTTAACACATGTACCACTCGATGCAGAGGACAGCCCCGCACTTACACCAAACCACTTCCTAATGGGAACGTCGAGCGGTGCGTCAATGCCAGGAAAATTTGATGATACAGACCTAAATGTGAGGAAAAAGTGGAGAGTGACGCAGAGATTGGCAGACCATTTCTAGTCTAAATGGGTGCGGGAATACCTCCCCACACTTACACGAAGAACAAAGTGGTTCAGGGACGTAGAACCCCTGAAACCAGGCAACCTTGTTATAGTAGCAGACCCCAAAGAACAAAGAGGCAAATGGCTTAGAGGTGTAGTGGAGGAGGTAGTTCCTGGGCGAGACGGCCGGATTAGAAGTTGCAATATTAGGACAGCTAGGGGACTACTACGCAGACCAGTCTCAACTCTCTGCAAATTAGATGTTGATCGAAGCCAAGAAGATTAACGAAAGAGACGCTCTTAGAGCATTATTCTTCTCGTTGGCGGAAGGATTGTTACTGATATTTTCAATTTATATCTTTATTTAGATTTTCTATATTTATATTGTTTTTGTTTTGAATATTGTGTTGACAGGTTCTAAGTAAAATTAAATGTTATAGTGAAATCGTTTGAGTTTTCTGTAAAGTTCTAATTAAGACTTTAAGGTATATTGTTATGCTATATTGTGCTATTTTGTGAACCTACTTAGGAATAATTAACAGAACCAATTCGGCGTCCTCTTGAAGATCTTGTAGGCCTAGGCAGGGTCCGATAAAACCAAGACTAAAAGGGTTAGTGTCAATTGGTTAGATCGGAACCCTGATTACTTATCTTTAAAACTGAAACGGCGATCCCACGGAGGAAGATCTCCAGCGAAGGTTGACACATATAAAGCGAAGCAGGAGCAAAATCCGATCCTGCAACAAAATAATCTCAATGAATTTTTAAATAAATAACAAAACTTTATAAAGGGTAGGACAAGAGGTAACTTACTTCACTACTCTCTTTAATACCTAAAGATTATAAATAAGTATTTATTGATACTTTAGATAGTACATAATTTCTGTTCCAAATATATTAAGAACCATTTCAGGCTAAGCAAAGCAAAATTTTTCTCCAACTTTTAAGTTTATAAACTTTAAAATAATTAAAGAATATAAATATAAGCAGTTCCCTCATTGCAGTCTTGGTCGTCTATATCACACATTAGTGCATAGCTTAACAAAATACTGGGCAGAGTTTGTACCTTAAGGAGTGTACAGAATATCTGTGGGGTCTAAAAAACCCTTAGCTAGAGTAATAAATAAGCCAAGTGGAAAAACAAATGAGATTTTTTGAGAAACATGGCATGTAGTTCACATTTTGTCCACTAGAAAGTGGGCTCAAATTTTCCCAAATCCCCACGTATTCTACGTATACGATATAAATCGTGGCAGGATTCTACGTTGTATCGAAACTTGATAACCTCAACACTTTTAACTGAACCATGTGTCGTTGTTTCGTCTTGTTTTGTATCGACACTTGAATGTCAAGACATGTAAGTGTCGATACAACGTAGAATCCTGCCAGGGTCAAAATATTAAAAGTAAATATTTCCAGTCCTTACGGGGTGGGTCCCTCTCCTAAGATATTTCCATCTCCTAAGATGAAAATATTTATTTTCAATATTTATACCCCGATAGGATTCTACAATTAATCGTAACTTGAATGTCTTGACACACCGTAACATCTACAAATGGTTCAATTAAAAGGGACGAAGTTATCAAGGTTAGATAAAAAGTAGAATCGTGCCATGAAAAGTGTCAAGACATCATGATGTCGAGACTATGTGGCTAGCGGGAGACTCCCAGATCTACCCAAATTTTCCTAAGGGCGCAACCATTTTGTGTACCTTTGTAAATGTAAACAAACTATTTACAGTACTAGACATTATTGTTTTTAATTTTTTAGCATAGAGATATATAACTAGAGGTTAAATTTTGAAACATCGAGAAAGTAACCTGACCACCTCACTTATATATACAGTCAAATAATCAGTACAATATTTTAGTAACTTATACAGTAGAGCGTTAAAAATACAAATTAAAATACAAGGAATATGCGGGAAGCCAAAAACAATTGATTTATAGTAACCTTAACTAATTCTTGGAGGGGGTTTCAATAAGGTTACACAGAGCACTTGAGAGCCCCAAGAGATGTTTCAGGCCTCTCAATGTAATGAGATAGGCTATGCCTCCTGTAGTATATATCTCTTCACTTTTTAGTACGAAATGTTTATAATTTGTGTAAAAAAATGTATTTTGTCACATCCAATAGAGGTTTAAGTGATTCATTAAATACTAGGTTTGTTCAAATTACTTAAAACGAGCGGCAAATTAAACTTCCATTTGTTTGCACAACTCAATTTCTTATTTTTTTGCAAGTGATCAGAATTTTTCCCTTCAAATATTATTTATTTGTAATGTAAGGATAATTAGCCAAAAGTTTTTGAATATAATTATAGTAATCGTATTTTAAGTTATACTTAAAAGGCAATAAACTTACGTCTGTAAAATAATCAAGGAAATAGTATTAATAAATTAATAAATTATTTATTTACACATTATAAATTAATACAAAAATTTGTAATGTGTTTCTTTTTTAATTATTATCAAAACAGTTTCTCTTTTAATGATTGCAATAAATATTTCACAGTTCACAGAATTTAATACAAATGTTTTTAATCAGTATGTACGTATTAATGTTAGAAACCATAGAGATTATACACTAGAGGGGGCATAGCCTATCTCAATACATTGATAGGCCTGAAACCCCTTTTTGGGGCTCCGTGTAACCTCATTGAAACCTCCTTCAAAAGTGAATTAAGATTATAATAAATAATTTATTATAATCTTAATAAATTGTTATAAGGTTTAGAAAACAATAATAAGTGTGTTGCAAATAAAGCCTATGCAAAGGTTTACAGGCAGCCTCCTCCCTCTGGCATTTGCCTTGAGGAGGCTCATCTTTTGTTTTTTCATTATAATTAATTAAAAATTAATTTGTTTTTTGGCTTACCGGACATTATCTGTGTTAATATTTCATTAATATTAAAACCATGTCATTATCTGTGTAATTTAATATATTACCTCGCGTCAACACGATGCGTTTTGGTTGAACACCAGGTTGAATCCTCGACACTGATTTTACTCCGTGTAAACGGGGGTTGAACACAACGTGTAGACGAGGTGTGTTACAATAATTTTGTTCTGTTTATTTGATTATATTGAAAATCGAAGATTATTATTAAGGTTATTTTTTTGATGATTCAAAATTCAACCAATAGGGCCCCTCTAGCAATAACATGTCTATGGATTTTTATATTTTTGAGTCAGCAAACAGCTGATCACGCTTGTCCGAATTTTTTACATGTGTCTGTTACTTTTTCCACACGCAGGGTTTGGCAGTGCAGGTTTCAACCCCAACTGTTCACACGGTATTTTTCACCGTAAAAATGAGATTCAGGGTTAAACCTCGTGTTCATTCCCGTTCACACGACAACTGAGGAGGCCTAACCCCGCATCTGAACAAAGTAAGTATAGGAGATTCCCTACTTGGTTTATATATTACTTTTGTTAAAAATTAATCCCTTAAAAGGGACTTTAGTTATGTTATAGTAATAGCATGAGTAATAGGTTATAGTAATAGTTGCAGTTATAGGTAATAGTAATATAATAGTGCTTGTATTAGATAAACGTTAGAGTGCCTGTATATCGTATATATACAGGCACTCTAGGTTACGTTAGCAAGAGTTATAGGCTTAGGTTATAGGTTAAATAGTACGAGTTATTGGTTACTATAATAATAGGACTGTAGTAGTAAGACGTAGTATTAGTACTAACAGGTATAGAGCTAACAATTATATTTGTATCAATAGTTACAGAAGTAATATTTATGCGAGTTATATTAGTAATTTAATATTTATAGCAAAGAGAATAATAGTAAATGGTAATGAAAATAAAAATATTCAAAATGGCTAAAAATTCAATGTAAAAAATATCGTATTTATATATTGCGATTTATTGTCTTATATAATTATGCAAAATATTTAATGATTCTAGTTGAACTTTAAATAAATTGAAAGGTATATGGATTAAAACGAATAACCAAATAAAATGTTAAACTTACTTTACTTCATCGGACATTCCGCTCTGCATGAAGGCTGAAGGCCGACTGACGAGAGCCGACCGTGTCTCCCTTTTATAACCTATACCCCCCTCCGCCATCTTGGATATCACGAAACAAATAATTATGAAATATTCCATTTTATTTTATGATAAAATTTATTCATAATTGTTAAGTAATATATTTTTACAATTAATATTTAATAATTTATAATGTTTTTTTAAATTTTAGACCAAAACTTAAAAAAAATATTGATCTGACTAAAAAGCTGATAAGACTAATACGATGTATTTTTATTAAATTTACATAAAATTTCATAATCTTTATTAATATTTTTTTTAAAATACGTTTTTTATTTTAAAATTATTTTGAATTTAATGAATTTTAAAACTTATACTGAAATTTATCCGTTTATACCTCGAGTTAAGGAACCTCCATCTTAAATGTTTTTTTAAATATTTAACAAACATATTTGTTAAAAAACAATAGTTAATTGATATTTAATTATTAGTAACTATTTAAATTATTACAATTAATTAACGCTGAGCCATCAAGTTTAAGTTTTACGTTCGTATTATTAAAGTTACAAGTGTTAAAAGTTGGGTGAAAAACTGTGTTTTAAAAAGACTGTTTGTTTACTTTTTTACATTAAATATCTAATTTATTATTGAAAATTGGTTCGAGTTATCATTGTTTAATTAATCTGCACGCTCTTGTGGTTAATTTCAAGGATCATTTAAACGTTTTCGACTATTTATTTTCAATTTAACTTCGTACATACATAACTACTGTTAGACGTCAATGTTATTTACTGATCTGTGTTCAAATTTTTAATATATTAATTGTAATCAGTTCAAATTGTTATTATTTGTACTCAACAACAGAAAGGTGATTTGTTTATAATAAAAGAAAGTATGCATATCAGCTTTTGTGGAGTGGAATATTAGTAAATTTGGAGATAAGTTTCTCAAGTCACTTCTGTGCTCCGTTGCAGTACATTATTAAAGTGAAATAATATTTTTATCATCTGGAAGACTTGTATGCTGGCTTATTTTAACTGATGTAGGGTGCATTGAGATGTTTGCACCATTTGAATAAACTTAGTGCATACATAAGAGCTGCTGTCAGACGGCAATGTCATTCGCTTAATTTATGTTCAAATTCTGCTTTCAAGAGGATTATATGAAGTCTAAACCTAACTTCAGGTAAAATAAAATTATCAGTTAAAGCTGGGCTCCGTGGTGCTGCGGCATATTATCTGAAGTCTGGACTTCATCGACTTTACAACTGCGAAGCGATGCCCACCTCAAGAAAATAACGTTTCACCGGGACAAAGACTTAAAGGGCGTCAGTCACAACCTTCATGATGATAATATTCCACTTTAAATAGGATTTAAACTCTTTTATTGGATTATAAACATTTTCCATGGAACACTTGTCTTCTTTTTTGAAAATTACAGCTGGAAAACACTTAAAAAAATTGATGTCAAGAATGTTCGTTGGAGCAAATTAGGAGGAGTAGGGGATTTGCTCCAGTGGCCGGTTGTGACACTTAACATTTGCGTCAACGGAGGCGACTTACAAAAGAAAGAAGAAGAAGAAGTCTTTTTGCCCAGAGAATAAAAATGTCAAAACCATAGAGATATATTACTAGAGGGGCCCTATTGGTTGAATTTTGAAACATCGAAAAAGTAACCTGACCACATTCGATTATCATTATCATCAAATAAACAAACCACAAAAAAAAAAACAGTAAATTATGTAAGAAATGTTTAAAATACAAATCACAACACAAAAATCTGTGGGAAGCCCAAAACAATTGATTAAATATAACCTCAACTCCCTCTTGGAGGAGGTTTTAATGAGGTTACACAGAGCCCCTGAGAGCCCCACTAAAAATGTTTCAGGCCTCTCAATGTATTAAGATAGGCTATGCTTCCTCTAGTATATATCTCTATGGTCAAAACAATGTAATGTAAAAATGTCAAACATGTAAAATATAATGTTAAATCATATTGTAATGCAATGTTAATATAACATAATTTGTAATGTATGCAAACATGTCAGTATGTATACAATATGTATACAAACATATTGTAATGCAATGTTAATATAACATAATTTATAATGTATACAAACATGTCTGTAAGTATGTAAAATGTTGATACAAAATAATGTATAATATATACAAACATGATAAATATGTAAAATAATAGTAAACATGTATGATATGATGTTGTTTTATATTATGTAACATAATGTTAATAGAATATATACAACTTATAAATTGATATCCACAATAAAAATATATATCATATATTAATATCCACAAGTAAAATGTACATTTGTGATATTTTATGAAACTCAATTTAGCATTTTTTAGAATTATTACAATATTTGGTGTAATGTTCAACATTTTCTTCAATTTTGTTTTAATTTTCTTTAATTGCAATTTAATTTTTGATTTTTGTTTTTTTTCAACTTAATTTTACGCTAAAATTATTAATATTTTAATATAACATTTATATTTTACACTTAAAAATTTAACCAAAGATTGTAATCAAAGTTAGTAAACAAAGTTGGTTCCTCATAAACTCAAGTTATTAATAAACAGTTAGAAAATAAAAGTTAGTTTTTATTATTATCTACATTTTCATATTTAACTTTATCTGCTTACAACATATAATTATTATTACCATCAAAAACCTTAAGCTACACATCTTTTATTTGTAACTTATTTTCATGCTTAACCTTATCTGTTTAAATATAATTATTATTATCTTTAAAACGTTTACCTACACCTTTTTAAATTGTAAGATAATGTAATTGAATACATATTGGGGTTTTTTTGTCTTTTTAATGTATTCTGTGTAATTTAAAAAAAAAAAAAAGAAGAGGTCCAAAAATATAACTAATAAAGATAGTCAAAAACCGTTAGTATTGTCTGACATATTAATTTATAAGACAAAAAAGTGAAAGAAGAAGAAGAATAAAAATGTCAACATAAGCAGAGAACAGAGGCACAGAATAAGAACACTACGCAGCATATTAGACAACTTTGTTGAGTTTTTAAAGTTTTCTTTGTTTAATTAAGCCCTAAACACTCTATATGTAGTTTAAAATGTCTTCTTTAGTGTATCTGGCTGTTATTTTAGCAACCTTTATTAACATATCTACATCTCAGGTGAGATACAGTTTTGAACTTAAGATTAATTTTTGTGTAATTTATTTAATGCTATTTGGCAAATAAGTAATAGATTGTTATTTCAGGCGCAGTCCTACGAGGATGCTCGTTGTCTTTGTACCTGTACTATTAATAATGGAACTCAAAAGTTAAAACAATTTCACATCTTAAATGTACCTGAAGACAAGTATGTATTCTATAAAGTAATGTAGAAATCATACAGTAGGGGTGAGGGCGCAGGACACAGTAGTCTAACTCCCCCTGAATAAGCTGGTTTAGATTATTCAACTGGGAAATTATAAATTTAATTTACATCTTCGTTGTCTCATTATAACACAACTTTCGTAACACACGTTATTCTATTTTCTAAAAAAAGTATCTTATAAACAACTAAAAAAGAAAATAGGTTGATGAATCAAGTTGATGAATAAGATAACTATTGTCTTGTTTACATTTTTTATAAACATAAATAGAAGTCTTGATTTAAAACTGATAACAATAGTGATAAGCATACTAGGTGAAAACTAGTGCTCGGTGCGGTAGTTGATGCAACTAATCCCTGTTTTTTTAGGACCACCTAAAACCAGGGAGTTAGACCACTGTGTCCCCACGACCCAAACTGTATGAATTTCTACAACACTTTAATGTATTCTATCTTGATTTTGTGTAATGAGGGCTTTGCTTTACGCTCTAGTCAAATTGCATAAACTGATCAATTCATGACATGACAACATGATCAACTATACTCGCCTCGCTGTATCTGTCTACATGGTCACGCAATTAAAACTCAGCTGGAAGGGAGAAATGCAACACAGTAAAAGGGTAGGTAAAAGTCCTTACAGCTGCAAGGGGGGCGATGTGTAGGTGGGGTTAAGTCAGGTTATTTTAGATTTTATTATCTATGGTTGTCCTGTGACATCATTCAAGTACCTGTGTGTATTTTTTTCTATCCGAAGTTAAGTGCCTGTTGCTTCTATTAAAACAGCTGTCTTTGATATGAAGAAAGATTTAGCACGGCGAGTATAACAACAAAAACTAAAGTGATGTAGAAATTCATATAGTAGGGGTGGGGGAGCGGGACACAGTGGTCTAACTCCCCCGAAATAAGCTGCTTTAGATGGACCTGCCCTGAGTTCACCCTTTCTCCGCTAGTGGCGGGTCAGTTCACCTTGTTCCCTATATATAAATAATTATTTCTTCAATTCTAAGGTTAAAATTATTTAAAAGGGTCTTTAACAATGTTAAAAATTGTATTAATTATTTTAAAGGTATAATTTTTATAAAATGTTATAATATAAAATATTATATAAATATAAATTATAAATATTTATAATGATTATATAAAATGTTATAAAAATATAAATGCTGTGTTAATTTTAAGTAGACCTGATATCGTGATAACCATGATTTGTAGAAATAAACAAACATCAAACCGGGAAATTAATAAATTTAATTTACGTCTTTGTTGTCTCATTATAACTCACCTTTCATAACACACGTTATCCTATTTTCTAAAAAAAATATCTTATAAGCTACTAAAAAAGAAAAAAGTCAATGAATAAGATAAAAATTGTCTTGTTTACATTTTTCATAAACATAAATAGAAGTATCGATTTAAAACTGATAACAATAGTGATAAGGGAACAAGGTGAAAACTAGCGCTCGGTGCGGTAGTTGATGCAACTAATTCCTGTTTTTCTCGGAACCACCTAAAACCAGGGAGTTAGACCACTGTGTCCCCACGACCCAAACTGTATGAATTTCTACATCACTTTAAACAAAAACTGCGTAATTTAGGTTATGAGGAAGTTAATAACAAACAAATGTTAAATTAAGTTGTGATTTCCCTGCATATGAATAAAGTTACTCTAAAAAAATAATATTTGAAATATTATTTGTTGAGAAACAGTGTTATTTGAGTAATTGTGAAATAATAGTAGTTAAGAAGGTTAGAAGTTAAATATGATCTGCTTTCAAGAGACTACAGTATATCGAGGGAGTGATGGATTGATAACTGATTTATTTAACCACGCAGAATTAGGACCATAAGGTCCTCTCTTCCATTCAACGTGGATAAATTTTCTGCCGATTTATTTATTAAAATTACATAAAATACATTCAATAAATTATTACGACAATATGCAAAATTATCTTTTTTTTATACAATAAATTTATAATTTTAACTATGAAATCTTACACTATAAAAATCCTTAACTTAGTTATTTATAGCTAATTTCTTTTAATTATAGTTAATTTAGTATCATTATATTTTTATAATTATAATGATTTTTTTAATACAATTCATATAGAAATAAGACATTGACAAGAAAATTTGCAAAATTTTCATTCGGATTATTGTCAGTTGGACTGATAATAAAGTGATGTGGATTCCATTTCCCTAGTTCTAGCGTATCTGACAGCATTCCTTCTCGTGGTTATTAACTGTGTGTTTACTAGGATCTGCAGATTTATTATGCTGTGTGTACATAGTAATAGAGTATAAAACTATAAGAGAAAGAAATCCAGCTATATTATGTTTAGGTTTGCCAAATTTAAAACAACAGAATGTAATGTAATAAAAACACTGGTCTGGATATTATGCTACTCAGCCCTCTTTCTTACGTTTCATTGCCCCTATAACTATAATCTTTATTTATTTTTTATTTTTTTAAAAAACTTAACAATTCTTTAAAAATAAAATTTGTCTTGGATATGAATATATTTTAACAATATTGAGAACATTTTTATAATTTATAAATTACAACTTTAAATAAAAAAATGAATTAAATACAGTAATTTCTCTTTTGTAGCACTATTTATTTTATAGAACTCCCACATATGTTCACCTAACATATGTTAGGTGAAATATATATAGCTAAATAATTAGTTTTTGTTGTTATTATAGAACTTTAAGCTGTTTAACTTTAAGCTGTGTGTTTAAATTTCCTATCAAGATGAATTAAATAAATTGGTACAATGAAATAGGTACGTAGTAATAGAATATGAATGGATTAATCTGGATTTTTGTGTTTGTTTACATAATGTTATTTATTGCATCGCAAGCAGACTTTCCTGTGAGAAAGATCTAAAGCTTGAAATGAAATATATATTTGACAAAAGTATCTTTAAAAAAGCTTTGGAAACAATTCAATAGGATGAGTTTAAGTGAAACTAAGCTATTTATTAAGTGAGCTTAATAGATCGCTCCAGTGCCAGAGGTTGCCTCATTTTTAACCATTTCAAGTATCTCAGAACTGGAAAGTCTCCTTGCGGAGCAACAAACTAAATAATGTAAACTAACTCAAAAATCCAGGTTAATTCATTTATTAACCTATTCATTTTATTTTAAATATTTAAACGTGTTTTTCAAACTTAAAATGAGAATTACTCTAAACTTTGGAAAATGAAGAGGTAAAATTATAACTATTGATTGAAAAAGTATTTATTTAAAAAGTTTCCTCTAAAAACCCGACAACCTATAGCTTTGTTTGTTATCTTTCTGTAACACATCAAAATATTGAAAGTTATATTATTTTTAATTTTTTTTACCTATGACTAAGCGTTTAGATCATATTTCATGGAATATAACGTTTATTAATTAGATTCATTTTTAGGCAATTTTACAAGCAATGATACTGACAGTGATTAAAATTTGTTGTTAATCATGTCGAGAATCGACTATTTTTATTTTTTCTAACATCCCCTTACACTCTGTATAAACTTATTAATTTATGATAGGTTAATGAAATACAAGGTATTATAGTTGTTTTCAAAAATATTTTTATTGAGAATAATCTAAATAATAAAATTAATGAAATAATTGGAATAAAACTTGATAAAAAACTCAATCACATAAAAGTATCTTGTAAAAAAAGTTATAAAAATATGTATGTCTGTTATTAAACCCCTATTAATGCCCTTCAAAATTCTCAAAAAATCAAGAAGAAGTCGCCAAAGAGAAGAAGGTTATGTGTATAAAATTTGCTTACGATATTATTCTCAGTGTTGAAAGTTAATACACATGACTCTTAAAGGCAAGTAAGAAGCATTTAAAAAAATGACGCTTTTTAAAGTCATGTAAAATAAGCTTTACTCATTAAATGTATTTTATTTACAGTGATTGTGACAGCGCTGAAGTTAAGATAAAAAATGTAAATGTTAATCAAACGGAGAAATTGTGCCCCAGGTGTGAATGTACTTACGAGAGTCGCAACACCAACATTATTAAGGTAAACGTGTTTCCTTTCTTATTTCATACACACAGTGTCTTCACTAAGACCAGGATACCGAGTCCGGTAGCTTAGTGGTAGAGTGCTCCCCTTTCGACCTGGAGGTTGAGGGTTCAAATCCAGCTGGAAGAGGACCTCAATATAAGGTTTTCCCTTGTACCGTACACTCGGGAGGTCTTGTATTCAAGACCGGCCAACCCAGCCCGGGTTTTACGTGGTTTCCTTAGCTGCCAAATGCAAATGGAGGGTTGGTTCCTGTTTCATTTGAGACAGGAAGTCTAGATCCACATTTCCATTGTCTCCAGCTCATGGAAAATTAATGTTCTGTGAGCTAGGGGAGATGGGAGTCAGAAAGATATATCAAGCCTTCGTTTGTCCGTGAACTTTCTCAGTGAAAGTGAAGGAGGTGACACAAGTAACTTAAGTGACTAGGAACGAAGTGCTCGGTTCTTGAAGACAGACGTCTTCAAGAATTCTTTCAGCTGATCTTTTAGACATTTTCTCATTTTTTAGCCCTGACTTTCAGGTCAGGGCTAAAAGAATGAGTTTGTGGTCACTCACATCTGGGTTGCCAGAGTTCTCTGTTGGGTGACGCTGGACTGGCCAGACTCTAGCCTAGCTAGAGTCTGGTGATGCTAGAGGAACTGATGAGATTGGTGAGACTGTTTGAACTAGAGCAGACCAAGTGAGATTAATGTGATCAGAAGAGCTAGTAAGACTAGATGAACTGGGCAGACTGAGAACTAGTTGCGGAAACTAGCCTGTGCGGTGAGTTTGGATAAAGTCTGGTTTGGCTAGACGAACCGGGCACACTGTGGATTAGTCATATGTGCTGCCATGTTCAGAGGGTGTGCTTCCTATGAGTGGGATTTGAGGGAGAGAAAACACATACCTGACCCTGCAGGTTTAAGTGTGAAAAAAGACCAGGATGTTCCTTTTAAGAACCATAATTAATATTTGTTGAAAATTCCAATAGCCATTTTAATATGACTTGTTTTTGGCCATGTAGTGAAACCAAAGAGTTTTTGTTGTTAAATTTTGCCCAAAACAGTTACCATTTCTGGTAGAAGTTTGCTGTTTGCATAGAAGTGATCTGTTTGCATTTATCCAGGCATTCACTCTCTCTGACACTTAGTTTTTTTGATTCCGCAGGTGCTGGCCATTTAGAACAAATGGCTGCCATGTTTCCTCTTCTTATCCCAATACTTCTCCTTCATGCTATAGGTGATATGGAAGTAAAACCAGTTAAATATATTTCTCTCCGATTGTCCCTTTAGATTGCTCATTCTTTACCTACTTAAATAAATACACATCTGATGTATTGTTCATCTAGATAGTGCAGAACTGTTATACTGTTAAGTTGCTGTTAATATTGAGCTATGTTTAATACATGTTTATGTTGTTGACAGATTGTTGTCTGCATAGTGATCTGGATTATATCCCTACTAGTTATTTATATGTTCTTTTTATTGTGCTTGGACCCACTTCTCAATAAAAGAGCTAAAAATAACTATGTTGAGCATACTAACGAAGATGTAAGCTTTGGTTTCAATATTATGGTAATTTTTAAGGCTTCACTTTTAAAATAAACAGAGTGGCATTCTAAGATATTACTTAAGTTTGAGTTACACTCCTACCAATATATTTGTATGGTTGTATTAAGAGAGGCAAGAAATAACTAAGGTAGTTGACATGAATATTGCAAATCTCTGTCACATCAAACCATGCTGTACACATTCATCACTCTCACTCTAACTTAAATAATTATCTTGAATGCCACCTTATAATGTAATTATTAGTTGTTAGTAACTTGTTTTGCAGAGCTTGTGTTGTCTTTGATAAAGTAACTATATGGCTGCGTCACTAGTTAGGTCTATAGTAACTTAAAGTTCTGTTAAGTTAAACAGAGTGTCAGGGTCTGGTCTTACCTCTTTTAATGAGGTTGATGAGAAAATTATGAAGCTATTGAGGAGTTTGCTAAGATGAAGGGAGATCTTAACTTAATCTTAAGATGTAACTAAAAAATAACTTAAGATGTTAACGTAATCTTAACAAAAATTTAATCCAAAGGTATTCTCAATTTAAAACGAAATTAAATTAATATTAAGAGATCACCTCTAAACTATGAAGATTTAGGTTTTGTAGTAGCAACCGCCTCAATAGTTGAGAGTCTTACATTTCCCTTCCACTGTGTAGGATATACATATATGTATATATATATATATATATATATATATATATATATATATATATATATATATATATATATATATATATATATTATATATATATATATATTTCTATCCATAATAGTACTAATTTCTATATTTATAATATAGATACCAACAACGTCTTTCCAATAATTTTAAACTTTATTAAGCAAAGCTGGCTTTCGGCAATAATGCCATTTGCTAAGCCTTGTTATTACTTATTCAAACACTGTAGTGTTTGAATTCAAAAATTCAAACGGCATTATTGCCGTTTAAAAATTTTAAAAGTTTAAAATTAGTGAAAAGACATTGTTGGTGATGATATTATTGTAGAAAATTCCACTGCGTTCACTGAAGTTATTATTTAAATGTTTATTTCTATCTGGTTTTAATAGTTCAGTTTGATGTAAAAATCCTTTCAATTGACCTTTATCTCGTAAATATTTCTTTTGTAAATATTACCTTTACTCTTTTCCTTCCACTTGCCTTCTTTCTATCATCCATATTTGCACACACACATACCACCGACTCACTCACACTCCCACATAGCTTTATATACTCAAATCTATCCCCTTTACATGTATTATACATGTACATCATTATTATCTATTTTACTTTTATTTTATGATAAATTTAGTTCTAGTGCAGCTTTTTGTCAATTGTTTGGCCCTTGTTAGTTTATCCTGATATTTGTGCAGTCATCTTTCTTGGTTATATTAATAAGTTTTGTTAAATAGATGTACTTTTCTTTTCTGATTTTCCTTCTATCTTAACTTTTGTTTACATGATAATTGTAACCTGAAAACAGAATGATAGAAGAGTTGAAAGTTTAGTTTATCTCAGGGCATCGTTGCAACAGATTTAGTACGCTTTATTATTTCTGTTACGTGTGTGCGGATCGCTTCGGGCCCCGCCTTTTAACTCAAGTTTAGAGTTGTGCCGCAAATAGTGAAATGCGTTAGTGAACTTGGTTCGTGCAGGATTTTATTTATTTATAATTGCTTTTCTGATCAGGGATTTCCCAAGTCAAGTGGGCTACTTTATGAGGGATTTTACCCCCTCTTGCACCCTTTAGTTTTAGAGTATAGACTTAGCATTAGCCTAAAGTTAGATTGAAGGTTTAAAGTTGGTGGTTAGGTTTAAATATTAGTTGCTAGTTCATAAGATCTCCTTGTAAGTGGCTGATCAAACTTGGGGTTGTGTTGGCTGTTATTTCAGTCCCTGATTTTTAATTTAAATGAAGAAACGAGTCTATCTTGATATCAGGCTTAAGTACGGTTTCATACCTCGGCGGTTTGAACTTACAATTTGGTGACGTTTTTTTGGATTATGTTAGGTGAATCAACCTGGGACTAGTATCTTTCTTACAGATAGACCAGTCAATCCTTTTCCTTCTTGTTCTAAGAAACTTTTTTTCCTTGTTTTAATTTAGAGGACTCTGATTCTTATTTATATTTAGTGAAGTAACTTGAATTTATTTTGTTTTAGTTTTGATTCTAACTCTTTAACGTGACTTGTTTATTAGTTTCTTTTTAATTTTGAATATTATTTTCTTCTTGGATGTATGGAAAGTGGAGTACCCACTCACCACCCTGTCTAGCTGGTTATAAAAATCCCTTGAGTAGTTCAAGGGGCCTGTCCATCTTAGGGTGTAACAGGACATCATCCACTGTGATTCCAGGGATGTAGGACATCAGCCACTGTAATTCTAGGGATGTAGGACATACATCATGGATGAAAACACAATACTTTACAAATTTGAACTAGAGTTCAGGTCACCACTGAAGAACCTAAATTAAAGTGATGTAGAAATTCATACAGTAGGGGTGGGAGCACGGGACACAGTGGTCTAACTCCCCCGGAATAAGCTGTTTTAGATAAGCCTGCCTTAAGTTCACCCTTTCTCCACTAGAGGCAGGTCGGTTCACCTTGTACGGCATATATCAAATAATTATTTCTTTAATTCCAAGATTAAAATTATTTAAAAGGGTCTTTAACGATGTTAAAATTGTATTAATTATTTTAAAGGTATAATTTTCATAAAATGTTATAAAAATATAAACGCTGTGTTAATTTTAACTAGACCTGATATCTTGATAAGCATGATTTGTAGAAATAAACAAGCATCTAAAAATAAAACAAATAAATCAATACAATGAATTATTAAGAGCTTATATATTAGGTAAAACATAAATAACACAATGAATGAACTTCAAAAATAAATATTTAAATTGTTTCTTTACGAATATCATTGTAACACAACTTTCGTAACACATGTTACTTTTCTAAAACAATTATCTTATAAACAACTAAAAATGAAAAAAAAGTTAATGAATAAGATAAAAATTGTCTTGTTTACATTTTTTATGAACATAAATAGAAGCATCGATTTAAAAACTGATAGTGGTAACAGCCATACAAGGTGAAAACTAGCGGTGTGGTAGTTGATGCTGTTGAAAATGTTAAAGTCTAATGACAAGGAATGTCATACCAAAGTCATTCAGAAGTCATAGTATTGTCATATATTATTCACTTAATTAAATGTGTTTGAAGTGATCGGTTGGTTTATAATTTTAACAGATTATGAGACTTAATAGCGCAATTTAACTTAATTTAACGTTGATTTTTGGAGGTATTTTTTGTATTTTATTTTAAGTGTATTTATTGTTTGTGAACTAACTATAAAATTATGGATGTGAGTAAACTTGTGGATATTAAACTATTGGGCAAAGAAAACTGGATGGATTGGAAGGCAGGATTTCTAACCTTACTGCGACATAAAGAAGTCATAGGAATTATTGATGGTACATTGAAGAAACCAGATCCATTACCAACCACTGCAACTCAAGCTCAGCTCTTGAAGTATGAAAAAGAGATGAAAGAATTTACAAAAGCTGACACGTGTGCAATTTTAATTATCAGATCATCACTATCATTAGATGTTAGACCTTTAGTAAGAATGTGTGCTGATGACGCATTGAATATTTGGAAAGAGTTGTGTAATAATTTTGAAAAGAAAAGCGATGCCCGATTTTGTAAGTTAAATCAAGATTTTTATAAAGCTCATATGAAACCTTCTGAGTCGATCTTGTCATTTGTTGCAAGAATTCGCACCTTATGGACTGAGTTACAGAATGAATTTGAGTCAGAGCAAAAGGTAAAGTTATCTGAAGTTTTATTAATTAATAAAATTCTATCTGTGCTTCCTGAAGAGTTTTCAGAGTTCCAAACCACTTGGGATGGAACTCCAAAGACTAAACGTACAATTGAAGAATTGATTAATAGACTAGAGTTAAAAGAATCTAGGTCTAACTTAATTGAAGAATGTAAATCCAATGTTTTAATTAATAAAGTGTCAAACTGTCAAAATAGTAAATATAAAATAAGCAGGGAAAAGTATTTTAATGGCAATAATAGTGATTGTAAATTTCATTTTAAATGTAATAAATATGCTGGACATTTGAGAAGAACTGTCCAGAACAAAACAAAGAAGAATCTGGTCGCAAATCAAAAGTATTGGTTTCTCTTAGTGAATCGGTGTTTCTCAGTGAAATTTCAGAAAGAAATAAGTGGATAAAAGATGATGGTAGTACAGATCACTGTACAAATAGTAATATGTATTTCAAAGACTATGAATCTTTTGAAAAACCTCTTTCAGTAATTGTCGGAGACGGAAGTAAGCTGGAAGCACTTGAAAAAGGAAATATAGATTTGGAATCAAGAGTGGCTGGAAAGGTTCTTATTGTAACGTTTGCAGATGTCTTATATGTCCCTGGTTTAATAAGAAATTGCTTCTCATCAGTGAAGGCTATGTGTAGAGGTGTAAGTCACATAGGAGATGCTAAACAAATGAAAGCTGTTTTCTACTGCGAGGATGATGGTGAAATTCTCATGGAAGGTTTAGTGAAAGATGGGCACTTTGAGTTACAAGTATCCCCCATATTGCCAAGTAACAAAGAACCAAAAGTTTGTGCAACTAAGAAAATTATTACTGTGCAAGTAAGAAGTTTGAAAGACTGGCATAAAACGCTATGTCATCAAGGAAAAAGCTATGTGAGACAGTTTTTGAATGAGAAGAAAATAAGATTTAAAGATGAAGATTTCTTTTGTGAGCCTTGCGTTTATGGTAAGTTACAAAGACGTTCTTTTAAATCTAGATCAGTAAGAGCTGAGCCTGTTGGTGAAATTATTCATGCAGATTTATGTGAACCTGAACAACCCTCTATGGAGGAAATAAGTATTTCTTGGTATTAAAAGATGATTTTTCACGTTTTCGTCAAGTGTATCATTTGAAAAATAAATCTGATGCCGGGGATAAAATTAGTAGTTTTGTTCTGAGAGCAGAAAAGCATGGAATCAATATCAGAGAAATTCTTACTGATAGAGGCCGAGAATTTAATAATAAGTTTGTTAAAATGTTTTTAGATCAGAAAGGAATTAATTTAAGAGTTGTAATGCCTTACACACATGAACAGAATGGTGCGGCTGAACGAGAAAATAGAATTTTAGTTGAAATGGCTAGAACCATGTTGAAGTCAGCAGGTTTACCTAAAAGTTTGTAGGGTGAAGCAGTGTCCACTGCATGTTATGTACTAAACATGACTGGCAAGAGAAGTCAAGAAGGGAAATCACCTTTTTCTCTGTGGTATAATAAAGATCCTTCAATTAAAAATTTAAGAAAATTTGGATGCACTAGTGATGCACATATTCCTAATCAGAAGCGGAAGAAATTTGACTTAAAATCTGTAAAGGGGATTTTGGTAGGATATTCTGGTTATGATGGCTATCGTATTTTTATACCACAGAAGAATGAAATAGTTTTAACAACAAATGTAATTTTTAATGAAAATGGTGTATTTGGTTCTAGGAGGCATGACTCGGGAAAGTCGTTAGAAAAAGAGAGTTTCAGTTCCAGGAGGGTAGAGTTGGAAATTCCTAACGTAAAACTGAATCAAGATGAAATAAAAAATGAATTCTCAAGAAATGACTTGCAAGAAAATGAATTGAATTACGTAGAAAATGCGGTAGGGGTTTCCGATGACTTACCTGTTGAAGAAGAAGATGGAGTAGTAGATGCAAGGGATGGAGTTGAAGAATTGCCTACAGTGATGGAAGAAGACCTAAATCAAGTAACAAGAGTTCTAAGACCTAGAGAGACACTAAGACCTCCTGATAGGTTTCAGGCCACTATGGTAGCTAAGAAAGAAATAGTAGATGAACCGTTAAGCTATTCCGAAGCAATGAAATCACGAAATAGTACTCAGTGGCAGGAGGCAATGGATAGAGAAATAGCGTCATTAGATAAGAATAAAACATGGACTTTAGTTGATCTACCAAAAGGGAAGAAAGCTATCAATAGTCGCTGGGTTTATAAAGTGAAAAAACATTCGGATGGAAGCATAGATCGATTCAAAGCAAGGTTAGTTGCCAAAGGATATACTCAAGTTGCTGGTATAGATTACAGTGAAACATTTAGTCCGGTAGTAAGGTATGATAGTATAAGAGCATTATTGGCACTAGCAGCTGCTGAAGGGCTACACTTGGCGCAACTTGATGTAGAGACAGCATTTTTAAATGGACTTAGAGGAAGAAATATACATGCTACAACCAGAAGGCTGTGATGATGGTACTGGTAGAGTTTGCAAGTTAATAAAAAGTTTGTATGGTCTAAAGCAAGCTCCACGGTGCTGGAACAAAAAGGTAACAAGCTTTCTTTTAAGTTACGGTCTGAAAGAGTGAGGTGCTGATCCGTGTCTTTTTGTAAGTTCCAATCCTGGTCATAAACTGATTGTAGGCAAATATGTCGATGATGGGATCGTAGCAGCTGAAAGTAAAGAAGATATTGACAAGTTTCTAAAAGATGTGTCAGATACATTTAAGATAAGACATGGGCCACTGAGTCACTATTTAGGAATGGAAATAGAGCATACTAGTACATATATCTACGTGCATCAAAAGAATTATGCTGAAAGGGTGGTTTCAAAGTTTCATCAAGAAAGCTGTAAAGCAGTAACTGTTCCAATAACCAAAGGTCAGTTAAGTGTAAATAGAAATGAATCAGAAGAGCTTAGCGTTGAAGAGAGGACACAGTATAGGGCTGCAGTAGGTAGTTTGTTATATCTGGCAGTGTGTACGAGACCAGATATAGCATACTCTGTCAGTATTGTATCTCAAAACCTTGAAAATCCTAAAAGAAGTGACATGGTAAACGTTAAACATATTTTACGATATTTAAGAGGGACTAAGGAGATAGGAATAAAATATTATAAGAGAGAGTCAGCAAATGATTTAAAAGTTTATTCGGATGCTGATTATGCAGGATGTAGTGAAACTAGGAAGTCACGGACAGGAGTAGTGTCTTTCTACAATAACGCTCCAGTGTCGTGGTTCAGCAAGAAACAGGTGTCAATTGTATTGTCAACTACAGAAGCAGAGTTCATGGCTGCAAGTGAAGCAGCAAAAGAAGCTATATGGTTAAGAAGGTTATACAGTGAAATGTGTGGATATAACAAGACTCCTATGCTACTAATAGATAGCCAGAACTGCATTCAGTACGTCAAGCATCAGCACTTTCATATGAGAACTAAACATATAGATGTTAGATACAAATTTGTCAGAGAAAAATTTAATGAAGGTCAAATAGCACTCAACTGTGTTTCCAGTGAACAACAAAGAGCGGATATATTGACAAAACCATTAGAAAAAATAAAGTTTGAACAGTTAAGAAGTTGTTTAGGCTTGTCATCAGGGGACTTTAACATGGAGGCTGTTGAAAATGTTAAAGTCTAATGACAAGAAATGTCATACCAAAGTCATTCAGAAGTCATAGTATTGTCATATATTATTCACTTAATTAAATGTGTTTGAAGTGATCGGTTGGTTTATAATTTTATCAGATGCAACTAATCCCTGTTTTTTTAGAACCACCTCAAACCAGGGAGTTAGATCACTGTGTCCCCCGCCCCCATCCGTACTGTATGAATTTCTACATCACTTTAACCTAAATCTTGATGACAATAACCACTGAAACCTATGCAGTTTATTACCTCTAAACTATGTGAAAAGATTGGCTCAATTAGATATATAATGCTATCTAGTGAGATCAGTACCTGTATGGGTAACTGCTTGCAATAAAGCCGTTATTTTATTATTTTAACTTTAAAGGCAATCTGACGTTGTAAGGATAATCTGATAAAGTCATGAAAAGTTCTGAGGTATCCGATACCCTATTTTTATGTATTTTAGACAATTTACACATAATTATATTTTTTATTCAAATTTACTGATTTAAATATATGAGTGTTTGAATTTTTAGTATTGGTTTTGTTTGTTTAGGATGAAACTACAAGTGTGGGAGGAGCATCGGCTCATCCCATGGGTGTCAGGGTCAATGTCCTCAACAGGGTCGGCCATCAGCAAGATAAATGGAAACGACAAGTCAAGGAACAGAGGAGGAATATCTATGACAGACATACCATGCTTAACTAAACCATTACCTTGACATGTATCATGACAGACATACCATGCTTAACTAAACCATTACCTTGACATGTATCATGACAGACATACCATGCTTACTAAACCATTACCTTGACATGTATCATGACAGACATACCATGCTTAACTAAACCATTACTGACAGTATCATGACATACCATGCTTAACTAAACCATTACCTTGACATGTATCATGACAGACATACCATGCTTAACTAAACCATTACCTTGACATGTATCATGACAGACATACCATGCTTAACTAAACTATTCCTTGACATTTTCATGACAGACATACCATGCTTAACTAAACTATTACTGACATTTATCATGACAGACATACCATGCTTAACTAAACTATTACCTTGACATTTATCATGACAGACATACCATGCTTAACTAAACTATTACCTTGACATTTATCATGACAGACATACCATGCTTAACTAAACCATTACCTTGACGTGTATCATAGCTAGTGAACTTATGTGAGGTTATTACACAGTATGTGGTGTTTTTTAACAAGTAGTGGAGAAATAAGGAAGGACAGGTTGGAGTTGCTGTTTCTCCTTGGCTATGCATTTCTTTCTAAACACAGTATTTGAGTGCAAGGTATGTCCCTGATTGCTTCTTCTTCAGATTGTTACTCACAATACTTTAACAAAGGATATGACTATTCATTCTTATGAATAAGATCCAGTATTATGCAGTAAGTTATTGCCTTATTGATACAGTTGGTAATCGGCATGCAACTCATGAAGTCTCAGCGGCAAGCAACTCATGAAGTTACATTGGCAAGCGGCTCATGCAGTCACAGCGGCAAGCAGTCACAGGGCAAGCAGCAGCGCAAGCAACTATGAAGTCACAGCGGCAAGCAACTCATGCAGTCACAGCGGCAAGCAACTCATGAAGTCACATTGGCAAGCGACTCATGCAGTCACAGGGGCAAGCAACTCATGCAGTCTCTGGGGCAAGCAACTCATGAAGTCACAGTGGCAAGCAACTCATGAAGTCACAGCGGCAAGCAACTCATGAAGTCACAGCAGCAAGCAACTCATGCAGTCTCAGTGGCAAGCAACTCATGAAGTTACAGCGGCAAGCAACTCATACAGTCACAGCGGCAAGCAACTCATGAAGTGACAGGGATGCAGCAAAGTGAAGTGGAAGTGGTGTAAGCATGTAAACTAGTGTTAAAGGCTTTTTAGCCCCTCCTAAAGGATGTTTATGACCCTTCCTGGTAGAAACTTATTTTATTTCCATGTAATATAATTAATAGATAATGTTTGTGTGTTTGCTGTGTATGAACATCTATTACAAGAGACTTGATGAATAACTTACTACAACAACCTGCACCACAGCCCCAGTTATTGTTTGTTTTCTATTTATTCATTTTTGTTTCAAGCATTATTATGTATTATTAATTATACATAGTTGGTTTAAATTTATCTTGTTTTTATATTATATTCTATTAGTTTCAGTAAAAAGAAAGTTGTAAATTATATTATTAACTAATTTGTATTAATATAATAGTTTTTTTTAATAATTATTTATTTGTTTTGGAATGGTATATATTGTCAAAGTGGTGAGAAATTTCATATGAGAGCCCGCTCCATTCCAGCAACAGAGCTCTGGATATCTGGACTGAGCAGGTCAGCAATACCTGTGACAGAGCTCTGGATATCTCGTAAGTTTAGTATAACTTTCATTTCAGCAATGTTTTATATATTTCATATTGAATTTTGGTGAAAAACTTACCACGTAGGCAGATGAGTGTAACTGGGCTTTTTCAGCCTCTTTAGGCTTGTTTAGTTTTAAGGTATTTTTTATATTTATATGTGTAAGTAAGCATTAAACAATTGGTAGGCATCATCATTGGTAGCCTCTAGATGCTAATAGTAACTATCAATCACCATTCACCTCTATAAACTACAATAAACTGTTTTTTGTTTACAAAGTCCTATATAGGCTTTAGTATGTACTTTAAAGTTATTGTTAGTTGTTCTTATTTTATTTTTTAATATAAATAAACAGACCGGGGGGGTACAAATAAAATTTAAAAAAAATACAAACATTATTAGGAAATTAAATTAATATTTAGAAAATTGCTCAATAAATTTAATAGGGAAGGAAGAAATTAAAGTATTACAAAGGAGCATTTAAGAAAAAAACATTTTGGAACGAACAGGTAATAATAATCAGATATAAAGGAAAAAGAAAGGAATGTTTCAGAAGAGTTATAATGGAGATATTTGTTTTGATGCATGGCATAATTGTTTGCTGAGGAGATTAATAACCAACAGAAGAAAAAGCAAGTCACAAAGCATATAAATAACAACAAAATATAAAAAAAAGGTTTCATTGCATAATGGTTTGACATTTATAATTTATTTAAGACATTTAATATTTATTATTTTTATACACACACACACACACACATATATATATATATATATATATATATATATATATATATATATAATATATATATATATAAGATTAATAGTTTAAAAATAATTTTAAAAAAAGTGATTGACCTAAGTCATTATATTTATTAAAAGGGATACATGGAAGATCTATTTAGAAATAAAATATATCCTATTTGTAGATATGTATTGTTATTCTTATGTAAAATTTTAACATGTGCAATCTATAAATAAACATTTTATTTATTTATTTAATGGAGAAATTTGTTTTGATGCATGGCATAACTGTTTGCTGAGGAGATTATTAACCAACAGAAGAAAAAGCAAGTCACAAAGCGTATAAATAACAACAAAATATAAAAAAAAAAGGTTTCACTGCATAATGGTTTGACATTTATAATAATAATTAATAAATATATATAATAATATTAATGATAATATTTATTAATTTTATACACACACACACACACACATATATATAATATATATATATATTTATTTATTTACACACGTTGATGGTGGATGTAGAAAGATAGTTACTTTGGTTGGTTAAAAGATAGTTATTTACTATAAACAGCAAGGAAATTCATGAAGAAAGGAGGAAAAAACATTTAGATGAAGAAAATATTTAAATAATAGAAGTAAACAAAGTAAAGTATAAGTTAGTGCAATATATTCAAATATAAGTTTTGAATCAATAAATCCCTTAGTGAGGAGACTTGCTTCTCTCCTTTATACTTACCATGTTTGTAATTACTTGCTTGATGTCTTTATAGTAGTGAGTGTTTTATCCATTTATTATTAGACTAGGTTAAGTTGGAAATTCAATTACATGAAAAAATTATTTGTATAAATTAAAAACATATGTTATCGTAATAAATTTGTATCATTAAGAAATGTTTAATGTTTGTTACTTTTTCTCATTTATACCAAGGTTATGTAGGAAAAGTATGGAGTTTGCAAGAAAATCTGAGACCGGAAAATCACCACAATTATCTGTTTCTGGTCTCTTAAGTGGTTTTCACAGAGTTGTGTGTGTGTGTGTCTGTTATCATCGTAGTGCCCAGTGTATTTATGCTAGAGGGTTGAAGCTTTGTACGTAAATCAGTTTATCCCTGTTGTTGTGTTATTGGAAAAAATAATTCATTTATGATGACTCCTTAATAAAAAAAAGTGAGTCGTTCTTAGGCAAATAAAAACAGTTAGTAATGCCTATCATATTAATTTAAAGACAAAAAATAAAGAAGAAGAAGATTCCATAATATTTCCCTTTATAATGACGCCAAAATTAAAATTTTAAAAATCATTAAACGCGATCAGATTGAGATTTGGCCCGCATGTACCCATGTATAAGACTAACATATTTGCCAAGGTTTCTTGTCATTATCAGCATTAGTTCAAATTTTATCAAATGACTTGTCCACGTTTTTTTAAGGTGGTGTGATAGTCCAAAAGCAGGACCTGAAAAAATGTGACTCATTTTGTACTACTTCAAACCAAATATTTCTGAAAATATACCTTAAATTATGAAGAAAGAACATAGTCTGTCTATCCAGAGTGGAGCCCATGCGCGTTATCTTAGAGTGCACCATTAACCGATTTTGCTCAATTTAGTCTCATAATTTTGCTGCATTTTGTGATGCCACAACTAAATTATGCGTCGCAACATAAATCGCGATTTACTAAAGTTTAAAGTCGTACTACTAGTTAATCCTTAAGTACACTGTCTACTGTTTTTATTCAAATTAGTCTTAAACATGTGAATAAATTTTGCATCACAATATTTATCGCCATTCAGTATTTCTTAAGTTTCCAAATTAACGCTGGAGTGTAGTATCAACTGATATTACTAAAATAAGTCTCAAACTTGGTTTTGCGGGAATTTTGCGGCGCAATATTCTCGATTATATATAAATATTAAATATTTCCGATTTAGTACAAGTTTAAGTTAATGCTAGAGTATACTATGAACTGTGTAGCTTAAATTAATCTTAAATGTTTAATTTAATTATTTTGCTTTTTGTGGATATGTAAAACGCTATCCTTTAAATGAATAATATTTATTAATTACACTTTGTACAAAAATCAGCCTTAGGGAGGACACGAATATGGTTGAAAACCAAGTTGTTATGACCTCATTAACCTGGTTGGCTACTTTACCGGTGGTAAATTACCGGGTACCCTAAAATACGGTCAATAAACTACCTATGTCGAGTAGGGTGTCGTTCTCGATTTTTTTAATTCAAATTTCTTTTTTTAATTTGTTGTTTTCGGCATGCTGAATCCAATAAATCGGTTATAAGTTGAACAGCTCAAAGCTAGGGTTTGAAGTACCGGCGCAATTTTTTTATTTTCCATAATTAACTTAAATACTTTAATTAATACTGACTCTCCCATCTCTGTTCATACTAAACTCCTAATATATGCCAAGCCAACTACAATAGTCTTCAAAATAAGGATCACCACTACAACACCAGGAACTGGTGGTCTGTCAATAGACTCAACTTACCTCAACACAGGCTCACCTTAACAAACAAATTACCCCATTATCTGGCGAGGAAATGCTTTAATAATCTTCCAGCTTCCTACTCTGCGCTACAGAAGACTCGTTCAAGCTACTATTAAGAAGCTATTGACTCAAAAGCCTATTACTCAATAGACGAAATCCTGGAGGATAGGATTTAGTTATTTTAGTCTTATATATTTGACGTCGCTAGACAATCGAACTGGATTGTAACAGCGAGAATCATTATTATTATTATTATTATTAAGAGGTATTTAATTTTATTACAACAAAATAATTCTATAGCGGAGGTCCGCAAGGCGGGTGAATTTTCTTTTAATTACTTTCTTTCTTGTTTATTAATCCATTTTTGCTTAATTTTTCGGCTTATATTTATTTAAAATAGCCTGAGCAGTAGTGTCACAACTTGTTATTTAATTTATTCGAATTTAATAAAAAATGCGAAACATTATAGACCAAGAGCCCAGGGGTGTTTTGTTAATAAAAAGGTGTAATGGCTGGAACGGTCTCAATTTTCGTAAATACCTTCCTGAACAAGAATCTGCAATTCTGCCGACTCGTATCATATGGATGTCCAGGCAGAACGCACTTTAGGGTCAAAGGTTCTGCCTGGACACCCATCCCATACGAGTCGGCAGAATTGCAGATCCTTGTTCAGGAAGGTATTTACGAAAAATGAACCCGTTTCCAGCCATTACACTTTTATTAACTTGGGTGGTAAATTTGACCTGTAAAGTGCGTTCTGCCTGGACGCCCATCCGATACGAGTCGGCAGAATTGCAGATCCTTGTTCAGGAAGGTATTTACGAAAAATTGAGACCGGTTCCAGCCATTGCACTTTTTATTAACAAAACACCCCTGGGCTCTTGGTCTATTAGTATTACTCTGTGCGCATTTTCATAAAAACGCGTTTTTCTTTTAAAAAATAAAATAAGATGTGAGGCTACTTAACTGCTCAGGATATATATATGCCGAAAAAAGTAAAAATTGGATTGATTGAAGCAAGAAAGCCCGAATTTCAAAGAAAATTCGCCCGGCTTGCGCCAGATTCGACCTCCAGAATTATTTATATAATTTTGAGTACTTCGAAGTTAGAAAATTTCCGAGCGAGATACCCCGCACCACATTTTTTTACTTATCCTTATTTATACTTCCTTATAATTTTGTGCGACGCAAAATTTAATGCAGCATAATTATGAGACTAAATTGAGCAAAATCGGTTGATGGTGCACTCCAGCGTTAACTTGGAGTGCAACTTTGAGATGTGATTAATCGCGATTAAAATTGCGTCGCAAAATTTAATTTTTGCGTAACAAAATGCAGCAAAATTATGAGACTACATTGATCAAAATCGGTTGATTGTGCACTCTAAGTTAACGTGCATAGATTTGGTTGCACTCTCTGGTTAGTGAATAGTCATAACAATAGTCATGTAGGTAGCTGTAGTCCATAATTACAAGTAAAACAATGAAGGATATTCAGGAATTTGCTAGAGATTTCGTATCGGGAGGGATTGCTGCGAGTATAGGAAAGACTGTGGTGGCACCAGTCGAGAGAATCAAGTTAATTCTACAAGTTCAAGATCTCTCCAAAGTAAAACCCGAGCAACATTATAAAGGTTAGTATTATATACAGTTGATCAGTGGCATACTCTTAGACATGTCCATGCAGTGATCAGTGCATACTCTTAGACATGGTCCATGCAGATGATCAGTAGCATACTCTTGGACTTGGTCCATGCAAGTGATCAGTGGCGTACTCTTAGACCTAGTTCATACAAGTGATCAGTCGCATACACTTCGAACTGGACCCGAGAGTTGCTTAAAATAACTCTAAGGTTATAATTTAGAGTTATGGACTTACAGGTGTTAGTTACTTACAGGCAGTAAGAGCTATACCGTACTGGTGCTAACGCTCAATTACCTATATCACAAGGTTGTGTTTTCAAATTACGTCGGGGTCACCAGTACTCAAAATGGTTCTTAATATAATTGAATTCCCCTCATTATATATCCTTAGAGTGAGCCTCATTCCCCTCATTATAGTTTGCTTTAACGAACAACAATGAAAAAATGTAGGCTAAATAAAAAGTTAAATTTTTATTTTCAATAAAATATTGTTTGAACTTAGCGTCATGTTTAGCAATATTCATGATGCGGATGGCTTTTTTTACAAAATAAAAATAATCTTGTCTACATGCGCATTAGCATATTAGCAAGTATCAACCAAATAAATGCATTGTTTAGCACGCCAGCTCGCATTTAAAGAAAATTTGCTTAACTTGTGGACTTCCGCGACAGAATTTTATTTCGTAATAGTAACATAATCCTTGTGTAATAATGTTAGTCGACAGGTTGTAATAATGTTAGTCTAAAAATGTTGGTCGACAGGTCTGTCTGATGCCCTGGTAAGGATTCCTCGGGAGCAAGGAGTGCTCAGTCTATGGAGAGGAAACATGGCAAGTATCTACAAGTACTTTCCTCTTCAAGCCTTCAGTTTCTCATTCAAAGATTTATTTCAAAAACGTTTAGTTAAAAATGTTGACAAAGAAAAGAATTTTAAGAAGTATGTGCTTATGAGTTTGTTATCAGGAGGCATGGCTGGAGTCGTTTCTATGTTTATTATTTACCCACTGGACTATGCAAGGACTAGGTGTGTAGAGGTACGACACAGGGCTTATTTGCTGTATCAACAGGGCTTTTCCTTCTCAAAACTAGCAGACTGCACTTCAAAAATAATTAATTCTGGCGCAGAGGTGAGCGAACTGGTCGAGTTTTCTTACAAATGTGCTCTTTCTTGCTTATGAATACAATTTATAAAGCCATACAAAACACCAAAATCTCTCCACAAAACGTTTATTCTTTACATAAACAGAGCCGGCTTTCGATCGCTCGATCATCATCAGTGCCTAACCCAACAAACATAGAAGAATGAATAATCAACACAGTACTACAATAAAGCAAAACTAAAAGAAATACTAGAATAAATAACATAATAATAAAAAATAAAATAAATAAATAAAAAGTTAATAACATACAAAAGAATATAAACGTTAAGAAGTTAAAAAAGGTAAATTCTTTATCTATAAAATAAATAAAAAAGTAAATAAATAAAATAAAATAAAAATAAAATTACCGGTGAGATGCTATGTAAAGGCCTCAATCAGACCTAGACAGAGTCATGTAGCGCAGCCCTTCCCAACCTTGGTCGCGACCCAGATTGGTCGCGAACGAAATTTTTTGGGTCGCCAAATTTTCTTTTATTAACAATCCAAAAAATTACCAAGATTTATGTAAAAAAGTTATTATAAGCAAATAACAAATTTGCTTAAACGGATATTAATTTTTAGAATTGATAATACTTTAAACATGCGATAACAAAAGAAGCCGCGGCCAAAACATTCTTAGAAGTCCTTTACCGACAGAGGCACCGCCTTTATCTAATTCTTGCTAACTTTGATGAATTGTTATACCTATGATAATACTGTGTTTAAAAGTTTCTTTTAAACACGACCTCTCTAAGTGACCAAAAAGTCGAAAAAATCATTGTAAATTACAGAAAAACAAAATTAAGGTCAATAAAAAATTAATTTCAAGTAGGGTGTCGTTTTATCTGAATTTTTGGGCGCTGAATCAAATGAAACCGGTCCGAATTCAATAAGACCACTCTAAGTTACCAAAAAAGTCGAAACAACCCTAACAAGTGATCAAAAACCAAAATTACGTAATTTCGTAAAACCGAGTAGGGTGTCGTTTTCCATGTTTTTTGGGCCTCTGAGTTGAATGGCAGTGGTCCGGGGTCAATACAAGCTCTCAAACTCAGAGTACCTGGGATCAAATCCTAAAAATGCGCTAAAACCTTTAAGGATAACTGACTAAGCTTAAAGATAAGTTACTAAGCTTTCAACTTGTGCAAATAATAGTGCGTACTTCTAATTTTAGAGGCATAGTTTTGTACAACCACTGATAATTATGCGCATTTCCTTTGAAAAATACAGACAAAATGAGTTACGAGAGTGCTAATTTTTATATTTAATTTTATTTTTATTGCTATTAATGATATGCTTCTTTTGAACTCCAATTAGTGTGTAGTTTTCTATTTAAGTATAAAAATCTCATGAAAATTAGGATTTGACGATGTATGTAGGGTCATAACTAGTTCGGCAAAATAAAAACGCCTGCAATTTTCAGGTTATGCAAAATAGAATCATTTGGGTCCCCAAACTTTAGAAAAGCAAATTATAGGGTCGCGGTACTGAAAAGGTTGGGAAACGCTGATGTAGCGACTGGTGGCGAGGGGCAACACCAACGGCCGCACTATTACCGACGATCCCCACTTTCACCTTTCTTATTAAGGGATTTCTCGCCATTTTCTTAGATAAACACATTCGAAACAGTTACGATCAACGACGTTATACTGGAAAAGAAATTAAAGAACTTGAGACTTTAAAAGAAAAAAATAGAAATTAATAATTTAACGGTTATAAAGGCAGATAAAGGGTGTTGCACCGTAATTTTAGATCGTGATAAGTACGAAAGTAAAGTGCAAAAATTCCTAGTCAAACATAAGTTCAAAAAGCTTGATAAAGACCCTACTAAGATTTTTCAAGCTAAAGTTCGGGATAAGTTAAGAGACACTAAAGCCTTATTTGAAACGAGTTATATATATATATATATAATATATATATATATATATAATATATTATATATATATATATATATATATATATTTTTTTTATACCTTTTATTTCATGTATATTATACATTTTTTCTCATTTATATTTAGTTATTATCTTTTAGTTTAATTTAATGTATTTTAAATTTCTTAGTTTTTTAATTAAGTTAGTAATAGTATAATAAATATGAATTAACTTTAGAAATAATAGAATCAATAAATAATTAAAGTAAAATAATCTTGAAATGTATACAGGAATAGTAAATCCTATATTATAATGCATTATAACTACCAATAAAAATTAATTAAAATTAGATTTTTTAAAAAAATAATTTAAATAGCAACTATAAAGTATAAACCGTCTCAGCTTCAAGCATTACCGCTTTTTGAAGACGGCGAAACATAAAATACTAATCAAAATAAACATAAATTTATAATTATAAAAATGCTAAAATTGTAAAAAAAATTTGTTGTAATCATGTAATTTATAAATAAATAAAATATTATATTATTATTATATTATAAGACCTGTCGTTCTGGATGTGCTCAACGTGTCATGAACTTTCAAGAGTATTAAATAATGAAGTTATTAACCGAACCCATTTTGTAGCCGCTCACATTTTGTAGCTATCACAAAACCCGTCTGTTTTTTGTGATATTTTTAAAGATAGTTATATACCTGATGATGCTATTTTAGCGTCATTGTTTACTAATGTACCCAAGAATAGGTGTATACAGCTTCTAGTAGGGATACTTAAGGATGCTAATGTCGATATTCAAATCTTAAACGAAATCATATCTCTAGTTGAAACTTGCCTTGAACAAAACTATTTTGTATTTAACGGAGAATATTATGAGGGAAAAGGCTTAACTATGGGATCTCCTCTGTCTTGCTTGTGCGCTGAAATATTTTTGAATTATTTTTATAAAACGTTTACAAAACGTAATAACTACTATCGTAAAATATGTTACAGCAGGGTTAGGTATGTCGACGACATTTTCATTGTTTGGACTGGAGGTGTTAATAGATTGTTAAAATTCGTCGATTATCTTAACACTAAACATGAAGGTATTCAGTTCACATGTGAGTTAGAGAAGGAAGCGTCTTTGAATTATCTGGATTTGACTATTACCAGAAGAGATAATAAGCTTATTTATAGTATTTTTAGAAAGCCTACTACTACTGATACGGTAATTCATTCAACTTCACAACACCCCTGGTCACATAAGATGGCGGCACTCCATGCTTATGTTAGTCGTTTATTGAACACTCCCCTTGAAAAAGATGCTTATGATAAGGAGTACAATATAATTAAGCAGATAGCTACGGCTAACGGTTATAATGCTAGTCTTGTTGACAAATTGGTCGAGCGTAAGAAAAGAAAGTCAACCCTTGACATAATTTACCCTAGCGCAACTAATGAAAAGCTTAATCCCTGGCGGAGTGTGCCGTACATAGGCCCGGTATCAGAGAAGATAGGTAGCATCTTAAGGAGAACGGAATCAATGTTGCTTTTCGCAATTTGCATTCTTACGTAGCTATATTTCTAAGTGTAAAAGACAGGGTAGGAGCGCTTGATAAGAATGGTGTTATTGCCTGAATGTGGTGCCTGTGGCTGCACCTACGTAGGCCAGACAGGTAGAGCATTCCGCACCAGAATTGCCGAGCAAGAATCACTCCCATCGAGTAGGTTTTACCAGCATTTGATAGTTGAGAACCACGGTAGCTTTGACCATGAAGTTGCTTTCCTTCACTTCGTTGCTAAGGGTGGATCTATGTCATCTCTTGAGAATCTTGAGATTTTACGTAATGTGGAGGAAAATGGCGAGAAATCCCTTAATAAGAAAGGTGAAAGTGGGGAATCGTCGGTAATAGTGCGGCCGTTGGTGTTTGCCCTCGCCCACCAGTCCGCTAATGACTCTGTCTAGAAGGTCTGATTGGGCCTTTACATAGCATCTCACCGGTAATTTTATTTTTTTTTTTTTTGAGGTCAACTGCAGGGTTATGTTCCTCCATGGTAGTTTAATTAAATAAGGTCTAAGAAAATTATTTGATATTATTGGTTATAGAATAATTTAAGTAAATATAGATGTTTTTAAGGTAAATAATAAGGATAGTTAGATGAGAGGTAAATAATAATTTAGTTTAAAGGTCTGTAATTAGTTCAGCTTGATAGAGGTATCGCAGTAGTATTTGCACGTTTTGTTCGTCGTCCTTAAGAATTTCAGGCATGTTAGCTGGTAGGGAATTTTGCTTACGGAGTGGTTCTAACTGGTGGCAGTCATAAAATATGATAGACGTGAGAATTTGGCCGCATCTTGAACATTGAGGTTTATCTTGTTTTATTATGAGATATCCATGCGTCAGTCTAGTGTGCCCAATACGTAGGCGGGTCAGTGTAATTTCTTCGTGTCTATTGTTCCTGAAACTTGTCTGCCAGTTGGATAGTATTGGTTTAACATATTTTAATTTGTCGTTTGTACTGTTTGTCCAGTCATTCTGCCATTGTCTTTGTAAGGCAGCTTTGATATTTCCTTCAAGGTCCTTCGCAGTGACCAATGAATCCGTTGGAACACCGTTAAGTATGGTTGTTTTGGCTAGTTGGTCAGCTTTTTCGTTTTCCTTGATTCCTACATGGCTAGGGATCCAGCAGAACTTAATTATTAGTCCAGCTTTATGTGCAATTATTCTTATATGGTTAATTAGAGGATTTTGCTGTACAGTTTATCTAGGGATTGTAAAAGCGCTTTCTGAGTCCGAAAAAATAAAATTTTGCTCCTCCCATTTCCGATTGCGTGTTTTATTGCCTGAAAGATAGCTTCTAGCTCTAAACTGCATACTGAGCTTAGCTCTCTACATTTAAACTGCTTATGCGTGTCGTTGGTGGTAAAAGCACACCCACTTCCAATGTCATTTTTAGAACCGTTATTTTATTTTATTTATTTAATTTTTTATTTATTTTATAGATAATAAGAATTTACCTTTTTTAACTTCTTAACGTTTATATTCTTTTGTATGTTATTAACTTTTTATTTATTTATTTATTTTATTTTTATTATTATGTTATTTATTCTAGTATTTCTTTTAGTTTGCTTTATTGTAGTACTGTGTTGATTATTCATTCTTCTATGTTTGTTGGTTAGGCACTGATGATGATCGAGCGATCGAAAGCCGGCTCTTTTTTGTAAAGAATAAACGTTTTGTGGAGAGATTTTGGTGTTTTGTATGGCTTTATGAGTTAACTCCATTACTCAGTATCTTAGTTATAATAAAATTTATGTTTATTTTTTTAGTATAGATTTAAAAACCTGAGCAGTAGCGTCACAACTTGATCTTTAATTTATTCGATTTTTTAAAGGAAATGCGCAAATTCTTCTCATAGATTCAACTCATTTAAAACCCAGTTTATGCTAATTTATCTCATAGATTCAACTCATTTGAAACCCAGTTTATGCTAATTTATCTCATAGATTCAACTCATTTGAAACCCATTTATTGCTAATCATCTCATAGATTCAACTTATTTGAAACCCAGTTTATGCTAATTTATCTCATAGATTCAACTCATTTGAAACCCAGTTTATGCTAATTCATCTCATAGATTCAACTCATTTGAAACCCAGTTTATGCTAATTCATCTCATAGATTCAACTCATTTGAAACCCAGTTTATCTATTCATCTCATAGATTCAACTCATTTGAAACCAGTTTATGCTATTCATCTCATAGATTCAACTCATTTGAAACCCAGTTATGCTTATTCATCATAGATTATACCAATAGCAGAGTGTTATGCCCTCATTTGAAACACAGTTTATGCTAATTCATCTCATAGATTCAACTCATTTGAAACCCAGTTTATGCTAATTCATCTCATAGATTATACACAACATGGCAGAGTGTTATGACCTCATTTGAAACACAGTTTATGCTAATTCATCTCATAGATTCAACTCATTTGAAACCCAGTTTATGCTAATTCATCTCATAGATTATACACAACTTGGCACAGTGTTATGCCCTCATTTGAAACCTACTTTATGCTAATTTTCAGCGCATTCTCTTTGAACAAATCGGAAACATTAAACAAGTTGTGACGCTTCAGTGCTGGGTATTAAATATATACCGAAAAATAAAGCGAAAATTGGATTGATACGCAAGAAGGAGTGCATTTTAATGAAAATTCACCCAGCTTGGTGATCTCCGCGCCAGAATTATTATTAAGTTATAGCTAAAAAACACTGTAAATAAGACAATGAAAAATAAGCGCCAGCACCAAGATTCGAACCTGGAACACCAGCTTTGAATAGTTTTGTCGACTTCGGACCGCTTTTTTTAATTCAGCACCTCAAAAGCATCAAAACTGAATTCCTGCTCGACATATGTTGTTTACCGATTGTATATAGGATACCCAGAAATTTACAACCGTTTTTTCGACTTTTTGGTCATTTAAGGTGGTCGTATCGACTTTATTATTATATTGTTATTTGCCATGGTTTTTTCGACTTGACCTAGAGTGGTTGTATCGACTCCAAGCTAGTTTTATTAGAATTAGCGCTCCAATGTACCTACGTTAGACTTTTTTCAGGCGAAAAATGATAACCTTAAAATTTACCGACTTTATAAACATTTTGCCGACTCAGCAAACCGAGTTAATGACTTTATAGCAACCTGATTTTCAATTGAGTTCTTGTCCTCCCCAAAGTTAATTTTTGTACCAAGTTTGATTTTATAATAATAATCCCTTCGACAGATAGCGTGTTTAAAAAACCCGCTAGAAATACATACCTATATACGTATATATACATATAGTTTCGCAAAACGTAGTTTTTGTACTTGGGGGCCTTTAAAACAGATTTTAAACTTACTCCCAGGTGGCCCCCACCTGGGAGTAAGCCAACAACAAGGCACCACAAATACCTTGTATGAGGCCATCATCAGTACCAGTACTGTACAGACCTTACATGAGGCCATCATCAGTACCAGTACTGTACAGACCTTACATGAGGCCATCATCAGTACCAGTACTTTAGAAATACCTTGCATGAGGCCATCATCAGTACCGGTACTGTACAAATACCTTGCATGAGGCCATCATCAGTACCAGTACTGTACAAATACCTTGCATGAGGCCATCATCAGTAACAGTACTGTACAGACCTTACATAGGCCATCATCAGTACCAGTATGTACAAATACCTTGCATGAGGCCATCATCAGTACCAGTACTGTACAAATACCTTGCATGAGGCCATCATCAGTGCCAGTACTTCACAAATACCTTGCATGAGGCCATCATCAGTACCAGTAATGTACAATACCTTGCCATGAGGCCAAGTACCAGTACTGTACAAATACTACATTAGGCCATCATCAGTACCAGTACTGTACAAATACCTTGCATGAGGTATCAAAAATTTTACAAATAATAAAATTCAAAAGTAATTAAAGCAAACATTTTGTGAAAAGACGGAGCTGATGGTTTTTTTTTATAAAAGCAATTATTTTTGAACGTACTATATTTACTGCTCAGGTAAAAACTCAAGTATTCATTCAATATCTACAAAAATAACACAAAAACATAATAATAAGTAGATTTTGAATCAAACATAGATTTATTCGCCGCCCCTAAATTTTTCCAGATTGGCGACTGACATGGGAAATTCAAGAAGAGAGTTTACAGGTATCTGGGACACCTTGAGCAAGTCTTTCAAGTCAAGCGGTGTGGTTGGAATATACAGAGGATACTTAGTGTCTGCTCAGGGCCTCTTTATCTACAGAGCTGCATATTTTGGTCTCTACGATAGCGCCAAGTCATCATTGCTTCAAACCTATCCTGGAGTTGTTTTCAGTTTCATTACTGCTCAGGTAAATACTCAAGTATTCATTAGAAAAATATCTACAAAAATAACACAAAAACATAATAATAAGTAGATTTTGAATCAAACATAGATTCCTAGATAGATTCCTAAGAACACAGCAGTGTTCCGCCCCACCAAGTCAAGAAGAAAAGTAAAAATAATCATCAGCTTCTTCTCCTTGGCGGCGTGCCAGAAAAGTGAATCACCTTTAGAGGTAGTGTTTGCAAGAGTATATAGGGTGGAGTGCCTGATTATATCGTACCTTTATCATTTCATTCATTCATTTATCTCTTTTGTATACTCCTAGATCTATGCAGGTAAGTAAAACTGCTGTAATTATGACAACTCCTAAAATCTGTTATGACTAATCTCCAAGAACACCTGAATTGTTTGATATCTCAAAATAGAGCAAAAGAAAATATAAAACTCGTTCACACCGCTGGCTTGCCGCCTAGGAGAAGAAGCTGATGATTGCCTCTAAATGTAAATAGGGCCCTTAACTATTGCCAACCTAGCAACTTCACTTTGAAACGCTTATGACAGTCTCCACCCAATACGGACATGACTTGGCGGGACAGAAATGTTTCATGCTTTTTTGGACCAAAGACTTGGCGGGGAGTATTTTACCACATAAGTGGTTTTTGGTAAGATATATATATTAAAACAATTGTAATACAATAGTATCAGATACGCTTAGAAATAGCGTATAGAAAAATGTTGACAACTAGCGCTACTTAGTAGAGCACACCAAAACTAATAATATCGAGAGTTTTATTTTGACAGAACATAACAAAATATTTTTAGGCAGTTTATCTATTGTTTGGTTAAAGAAAATGGAACTGTTTATATAGTAATAAATAAGTGGTGTCGGTTTCACTTTGTGACATGATCATTACGCAGCACACACAGAAATGCATAATAAGCTTATTAAATAGGCTGAATATAATATTCTAGTGTATGTACACACTCTATACAAAATGTTTAGTACCACACTACTAAGCTGCGTAATGGCCAAGTAACAAAGTGAAACCGCCGAGACCTCATATATTTACAAGCATAATTGGTAACCTACGGCTTGGCTTATTAAATGATTTCACAACTTTCTACGCTAGACTTGGCACTTTATTTACAAGTGCGTGTTCTTGTTGGGATATTATTTTTATAGATAGTAATTGTGCCATAATTAACACAATAATGACTTTAACTGTAAGATATTTCACTGGAAATTCTAATCAGTTTTGCTGATGATGACGTTTCAGATAATTACAATGATAGCTGGTTACTTGTCCTATCCATTTGATACAATAAGGAGACGAATGATGATACAGGTGGCAAGATCTGATAAAGACAAAACTTGCAAGTCAGTCAAACTTTTATTATGAATAGTGATGAAAAGGTTCAAATATAGACTTTAGTTGCAGAATTAATTTAAAAAATAAAGTATACATATTTTTTGGTTTTTACACCATCTTCAGACATTAACAAAAATAAAACATAAAAAAAGTCGGGTACGGGGTTCCTCAAAACTTTTCATACAATACCAAGGGTCTTGAATAAAGGGGATGGAGCACCCCATCAAGAACAAAAAATAGAGAAGAATCCATCACAAATTCTTGGCTGGTCCTAAATACAAGGCCGGCCAACCCAGCCAGGGTTATACGTTGTTTCTTTGGCTGCTAATACGCAAATGCACAGTAGGTTCCTGTTTCGTCCGAGACCAGTCTGGATCCATGTTTCCGTTGTCTCCAGCTCATGAAAAGTAAATGTTCTGCGGCCTGATAGAGATGAAGGTCGGAAAGATATAGTAAGCCTTCGTATGTCTGAAAACTTAGTCAGTGAAAGTGGTTAGGAGCAGAGTTCTTGAGTTGCGTTCCTAGCTCCGCAGTTAACTAACCAGCTCAAAAATTTGCATGAAAGATGATTTTTTGCAAAAATTGATTTTTTATGGTAGGGCATTATATTTAATCAAATATTAAATTTGATCATGTGGGAAAACGATTAGAGATCGGGGTTTATATTATAGGACATTTTTGTTCCTTGAGGAAGTGCTATCACCTCCTTTTTGGTGGACACTTTATATGAAACACCCTGTATATATGCAATATAATATTATATTATATCAGTAAATAATTGTGTTAAAATAAGAATAATAAATAAATAAATAATACAAACATAATGCAAATTAATATTTTAAGCAAATAAACTTCACTTAAGGAATCAGTTGTAAATCTACATTTAAAAGGTCAATTTATAGCAAACATTATTAATGTTTAACAATTTTTAATTAGATTCATATCTTTTCACAATAACTATGATTGAGAAAATCTAATATATGTGTGTCAACTCTAGTAAACTCTTCAAAAAGGAACCACATCTTTGGCTCAGTTGCATAATACAGCGATAAACTTGTATTGCTCAACTAAATTTCAATTTTGTTTAACAGAAGAACTATTGAGTGCTGGGCAGAGACGTGGCGTAGTGGAGGCATTAAAACCTTGTACAGGGGATCCGTGGCCAATATATTCAGATCTGCAGGAGGAGCCATAACTCTCGTACTCTATGATGTTTTCAAATCATATAGAACATAAAAACCAATGATAAATCAAAAATAAAACCTATTCAGCATAAAACTAAAGTTATATTTTATTTACCAAAAGAAAAAAATAGTTATTTATGCAACAAGGGGAAGAAAAGTAAGTTTTACAGCTCAAGTTAAAAGTTCGTCCTAAGGCAGCGCCGAAGGAGGAAACTTATTAGCTCACGAGGCCGGTAGGCCGAGGAGATAAACTAGTTAGCTCCCAGGCTTGCCGAGGGATGTTAACTACATTTTGGCTCCCGAGGCTTGACGAGGGAGATAATACGGAGAGCTGAAAACTTTATCCTTGTTGCCATATTAAATTTTATCTACGACTAGAGAAACTAATACTAACAAACTATTAATATATTCTTCAGCTCCTTAATTGTTATTGTGTTAGTTTAGTTTATTCTTACCATGTCAATTACTCTGATGAAGAGAGAATAAAGCCACTATTCACATTATTTTATTGTAAGCTGTCAATAGAATAATGTGTAATACTATATTTGTAATTTAAACATTAGCGTGTGTATATTGTATAGAATATACAATATAGGTAGAATACCCGTAGTACCAACATAACACCAAAAAAAATCCTAAAATTTTAATTAAAAAATTCTGTCAAGTTGGCAACACTTTCACTTTTCCTCCCTAGGGAGTAAAAGTTCATTTACAGTGTGAGATAACAAGACTGTAAGTAGAACTTACAATACAAGGAGTAGATAAATGTATTTTAATTAAAGCAATTTATCATGAAACAATGATTGTGCAAACAAATAAAAATGTGTCGGCGATTTTACTGTTAAACAGGCTGCTCAGCCTGCACAGCGAGGGCCAGTATCAACTGGTACAGCCAGTTTTTAATAAAACGTGTAACAAGTATTTCGCCAGGGAGATTGTTGGTGAGCGGAAAATTTTAAAATTCAGCACGGAGGTCCACAAGCCGGGCGAATTTACTTCGGAATGCTTGATTATTTGCTTAGCAACCAATTTTTTTCTGAATTTTTCAGAAAAAAGCACTTTTATTAAGCTTCAAATTAGTTATTTTTTGCTTACTAATTGTCCTTTTAAGTTAACAGTTGAAATGTTTTAGCGCACTTCAATAAACACACACTGTTCAATGTGAAGTTCTAGTAATTGTATCCGTCCGTACGTCAGGCCAATTTTCTTTGGAATGCACGTTTCAGTCCTTGAAAATCCATTTCTTGCTTAATATTCTGGTTTATAAGTTGAGCAGTTACTCACTTATGAAAGCACTATTGGTAACTCATGTTTTCTGCATTTTTCAAAAGAAATGCACAAAATGCTCTGCCTCTAAAATTGACAGTGCACAGTATTATCAGCACTACTGTAATGCTCGGTTGGTTTCTTGGTAGGTCTCTTTCAAGGTTTTACCATATTTCCTTTAAAAATACAGAAATAATGAGTTACTAGAAGTGCTTGATATCTGAGTAACTCATATTGATATTTGATTAACTGATTATAAAGCATAAACCGGAACCTTATAAAGCAAAAATGGATTGTTAAGCAGGGAAACATGAATTCCAAAGGAAATTCACCCGACATGCAGACCACAGCACCAGAATTATTTTGTAGTTATTAACTTAAATAATGAAAAATTATCGTCTTTGGATTCCGGACCCCTCTCAATCAACTCTCAGGTTCAAACACAAAAACATCGAAATGACTTCCCACTTGATATATGTGGTTAACAGGCCGTATTTTAGGTTTTCAGTTAATTGACCAACGATTTTTTTAACTTTTGGGTGCGTCCTAGGCCTCTGAAGGACTATATATAACTCGGAACTCAATTTAGCATGACTGAGGATGGCCAGAAGTGGTCGAAAGTCGGCTCTTGTTTTATAATTAAAACAGTTATTGTGAAGAGACTTGTTATTAGTTTGTTTTAACTTTTTGGTCACTTAGACTGGTCATGTCGACTTTGGACTGGTTTTATTCGATTCAGCGCCAAAAAATACATAGAAAACAATTCCATACTCGGAATTTAATTTTCGTGGACCAAAATTTTGATTTCCAGTAGCTTATAATGGTTTTTGTTGGTCACTTAGAGTGGTCGCATCGACTTCGGACCGGTTTCATTTGATTTAAGAGGGTCCATGTCCTCTCCAAGGTTGATTTTTGTACCAAGAAATATTTATCCCTTCGATAGATATGCGTTTACAATAAAATGTCTAGAAATACATACATACACACACAGATATATATCTAATATAATATATATATATATATATATATATATATATATATATATATATATATATATATATATGCAAAGTTTCATTCTTTGTTGTCCTTTAGATCATAATTGTGTACAATGAAGTAACCTTGAAGTTGTGACAAACCTTCTCTCTAAAGCACTAGATAGTTGTCGCACTTTGATGCTTTGACTGATCCTAATTTTGCCAACACATATAATGCCAGACCATTAAAACGAGGTATTAAATGTTGTCTTTTTTCCCTCATGGATCCTATGAGCCTTAATGGATCCTATGAGCCTCTATGGATCCTATGGGCCTTTATGGATCCTATAAGTCTCTATGGATCCTATGAGCCTCTATGGATCCTATGAGTCTTCATGGATCCTATGAGTCTTCATGGATCCTATGAGTCTCTATGGATCCATAGAGACTGGATCCTATGAGTCTCTAAGGATCCTATAAGCCTCTATGGATCCTATAAGTCTCTAAGGATCCTATGAGCCTCTATGGATCCTATGAGTCTCTATGGATCCTATGCGCCTCTAAGGATCCTATGAGTCTCTATGGATCCTATGAGCCTCAATGGATCCTATGAGTCTCTAAGGATCATATGAGCTCTATGGATCCTATGAGTTATAAGGATCCTATGAGCCTCTATGGATCCTATGAGCCTCTATGGATCCTATGAGCCTCTAAGGTCTCTAAGGATCCTATGAGCCTCTATGGATCCTACGAGTCTCTAAGGATCCTATGAGCCTCTATGGATCCTATGAGCCTCTAAGGATCCTTTGAGCCCTCTATGGATTCTATGAGTCTCTATGGTCCTCTCTATGGATCCTATGAGCCTCTATGGATCCTATAAGCCTCTAAGGATCCTATGAGGGATCCTATGAGTCTCTATGATCCATGAGCCTCTATGGATCTATAAGCCTCTATGGATCCTATGAGTCTCTTTGGATCCTATGAGCCTCCTATGGTCTCTATGGATCTATGGATGGATCTATGAGCCTCTATGGATCCTATGATCTCAAGGATCCTATGAGCCTCTATGGATCCTATGAGTCTCTAAGGATCCTATGAGCCTCTATGGATCCTATAAGTCTCTATGGATACCAATTTATACAAAATTTTTATAGAGCTTTATTGGGATCACTCATCCATCGACTCCTCATCATTCTAGCGCTAAACAGCGGATGTACAGACTTGATTACTTTCAATAGCTCGTTGTTAGGTTGAATAAAAATAAATAAATAAAAATAGCTGACAGATTCACGCTGTCACCACTAGACTGTACTACTTGAGTCTCCTGCATCCCATCAACTATTTTTTTTAAAAAATCTTTGAGTGAACCATCTATGTTAATATTGTTTATCTATGCTTTACCCTTGCAGCGCCTTTCCTAGTTACAAATTTTATTATTATTTAAAAATATTTTGACGTTTTGTCACTTTATGTCAAATTAAATAGTGCTTGTTTCTTGTTACGGAAAAACCTTCTTTTAATTTAATATTAGAAACTTGTATTAGGAGTCGGCACCACACCCTAATGTCTAAATTAAATATTTTCTCATTCATATTTTTTAGTGATATAATTAAATATATCCTCTAATATTTTAAGTGATAAATTAAATATATCACTCTAATATTTTTAAGTGATATAATTAAATATATCACTCTAATATTTTAAGTGATATAATTTAAATATAATCACCTAATATTTTTAAGTGATATAATTAAATATATCACTCTAATATTTTAAGTGATATAATTAAATAATCACTCTAATATTTTTAAGTGATATAATTAAATATATCACTCTAATATTCTTAAGTGATATAATTAAATGTATCACTCTAATATTTTTAAGTAGCTCTAAATAATGTCAATAATCTTTCTGACACTTGTATGAAAATATTTGAACGTTGGTCATTAAAAAGCGACACCCATCCAGGAGACACATTCCCCTGAGAGAGTAAAGTCCAGGGTCCATTCCCCACCATGAGAGCCAAAGGAAATTTAAATAAACCCAACAAAAGAACAAAAAAATTTAACAAAAATTAAATTTATTTTCAAGAATTAGCAAGTATGTACACCAACATGACACATTTACTACTAAAACAGATTCAGTTATATTTTGTATTTGAAACTAAGGTTTTAATTAATTAAAACTTAAGTTTTATTTTTATTGTAAACAGTGCCACTTCCTGATTGAGGGCAAAAAGAGAACAAGTTGTTATTTAAAAAAGTAGAGACTTTGAACAAAAAGTCTCTACTTCTTGTTCAATGAAATAACATTGAAGTTATTTTCGTCAACATTTAAGATGACGAAAATAACTTCATTATTTTCCACTATACATCAATTAGTGAGAGATAGAGGACGACTAGTTGAACATATTCTTCAGAAGAGCAACTAGTAGCATACTGCTGCTAATAAATAACCAGCTATAGAGTACATCAGATAAAAGGAACCAGATACTCAAACACAATTGGAAACATTTCTTGATAAGATCAATAAACAAACAAGCAACAAGTTAAATTGATGAAATCAGGAAGCTTAGGAGTTGTTTCGATGTTAACTCTAAATGACCAGGTCACTACTTTTTTTTTTAAATTTACCATAACAGTATCCCTGCTATGGCTCTTTATTTTCTAAACATGCACCGCTTTCGCATAACATGTTGATCTTTTATCTCCTTTTTTGCATTTTCATTTTATTTTAGTTGTAGCATTTGGTTCAAGAATAATTATGATTCTTTTTTTCTTTTCTTTAATTGTAATCTTCTTTTTCTTTTTCGTAGCAATCTTCTGTTTATCATTATTTATCATTTAAGTTTTGATGAATTTAATATTTTAAATACTAAAATTTTATTTATTTATTATTTTTTTTAAAACTTCTAATAGATTATGCAGGTAGGCAACACTACTACTAGGCAACACAATATTTTATTAGGACTTATTTAATATAAGTAAGTCCAACTTTGCCATTGTTGGCTGTTTTTATCAACCTTAGTCAAACTCTTAGGGATAACCATCTAATGAAACACTGCAAGTGGTTTCAACTTGTTTTATGTACTTAATAAGCTTTGCAGTGTTGTACAACACTACAAAGCAAATAATTAAATACATATATTTATGAAGCACATGTCAACCAAAATAAATAAGCATTCTTCTTTAAACCTTCTTTTGAATTACTGTTGGTAAAAACAAAATAGCAACGGTTTAATATACTTTCATTCTCTTAACTTTGATGATGGTACTCAAGCTTTGCAACTAGAGCTATCTTTGATTATAAAGGAACTCTAGCCCGATAACTAGAGTTATGGAGATTTAGGTCTTCTGGCGGTGACTGCGTAGATGAAGAATCCGACGTTTCGCTTCCACTGTGAGAGGCATCTTCAGGGAAGTAGAACATCATGGATAGAAACACAATGCTCTACAAAACTGAACTTGTACTTTGACGCAGTCACCACCGGAATCTTTATGACAACAACCGCGGAAGCCTACGCAGTTTATTAACTAGAGTTATGATCGTGGGCAAGATACGCGGGTCTCACTAACAAGCCAAACTCTAAGCATAGACTTGGCTTACTGCAGCTCCTGTTAAAGAGCTAAACCTGCAATGACTTGGTTGAGCTCTTGCTTTTATTTAATTATAGCACTATAGTTTGCAGATGCAAAACAATGTCATCAGTATCGTGTGTATGTGCATCAGTATCATGTGTATGTGCATCAGTATCATGTGTATGTGCATCAGTATCATGTGTATGTGCAGCATCAGTATCATGTGTATGTGCATCAGTATCATGTGTATGTGCATCAGTATCATGTGTATATGCATCAGTATCGTGTGTATGTGCATCAGTATCATGTGTATATGCATCAGTATCGTGTGTATGTGCATCAGTATTGTGTGTATGTGCATCAGTAGTGTGGCTTGTTAGTTATTGTCCTTAAATTGATTGTTTGCATTTATTTCTTATTCAATATATTTAACACTGCCAGAGAGACCAGAACATCAAGACGCAACATTTCATAATGAATTATTTTTGTCCGTTTAACTAATAATAACTATTTTCTGAATGTTTTGCAATCTACTATTTTCAAATAACAACATAGATCAACCTTTATGAAAGTGAAACAATAAATCCAATAGCACTGTTTACAAATCAATAAATTAACCTAATTAACTTGAAATAGATATCTAAAATACCAACTCTTTAACTAAAAGTCTCATATCATTGTTCTATTCACAAAGTATATTTCAAGGGTATTATTCCATTTAAATTTGATTTCTGATTGGTCCAGGTATCCTATGCTATCAGATCCAACTTTTACGATAACGAAACAAGTCAGTATTTGAAGATATCATATGTCAGGTGATAAGACGCAATGCAGGCAATATCCTCTTCATTTTGCAACAATCGCAATTTATTTTTGAACATTTTTTAAAAAAAAAAATTATAAATGTTCAAACAAAATTACTGAATGTGTAAAAGAATAGAAATGTTGCCGAGTTTTACTTAAAAAACAAAACAATTCACTAGTTTACTAAGCCAGCACAGAGCGCTCACCTGGCTTCTCTCTCTACCTCCCTAGAAATTTACATAATATTCATAGATATACTATTATATTAATAGAGGGTGGTCCAATCCCTCCTCCCAATGTTTGAACCAAATAATGTAAACACATTTTTGACACTAGGAAGATCTCCATTATGTAAAGTAAAGTTTATTTTTGTATTGAGCAGTCGAGAGCAGGGAGCGTCCAAGTATAAAAATATCCAAGCATTCATTATCTTTCACATTTCTTTTACTGCACTCTTTTAAAGTTTTTCCCCTTCCTAGAGGGCAATCTATTACTGATAGAAACAAATTTAATAAGCCAAATAGTAAATACTTAGGTCAATAAACAAATATGGGGTGCAATTTGAACTTTCAAAGTTATACTAGTAGAATGAGCATGAATGGAATCCATCATAAATATTAAAAGAGAAGAAGTCTCTCCACAAAACAAAACTTTATTGGCAAAGTGCTTTCTACCTAACTAGAGGCCATCATCAGTGCAAACTCTAGGTATTAGAGTCAGACTCTAATACCTAGTAAGAAAACATAGACTCACTTCTATACTTCTTTAACATCTTAACGGTTTATCACTGATGATGGCCTCTAGTTAGGTTGAAAGCGCTTTGCCAATAAAATTTTGTTTTGTGAAGAGACTTCTTTTCTTTTATTATTTTTCAAAGTTAGGTGTTGTATGGCCCATTTTCTGACCCTACTGGTCAACTACCAGCCTACTAAGCCCTACTTGTCAATACAAAAAAAATTACTTCACCATATACATATAATGGAGATCCCTTAAGTTTAAAAATTTATCATGTATGGTTCATAAGTTATGAGGGGATGGGGGGGGGAGAGGAAACTATAGGATCACCCTGTATAAATATAACAAAATCTATAATCATCAAAACATCCAGGTGGATGAGAATTGCAAGACAGACAAGCATTGTGTCCAACACAACTCAGAAAACAAATCAAAATAAATCTAAGTTTTTTTTTTATTAAATAACATGACTAGCATCTATTTTACTTCATAGACACATGGATTCATTAATTTTAACTAATATTTTTTATTATATTATTTATATATACCATTATATAATATAATTTTTCATTACATTTATTAAAATAAAACAATTAAATTTTAAGTCGGGTGAGATTCAGCATCCAAGTACAATTTTTATGTGATGCATTAGTTACTTTTTTATAATTTCATATATATATATATATATATAATATATATATATATATATATATATATATATATATATATATAATATATATATATATATATGTACAACTTTTACAGAAATAACATAGAAAACGTAAATAAAATTAACATGCCACAAAATATACCAGATAAAACATTTCAGTATCAGAAATAAATCCTTTAAAATATAGAGGAGTCATGGTGCTTAGACTTGGGAGAGAAATCTCCCGATACACCAGAATGACTCTTAAAATTGTATTTCTATCAATAGATGGCGAAAAAGACCAGAACATGGCTATATTGGTATCGAGTTTTTTTTTAGAATTGAATGAAGTATAGTAAACAGTCAGTTCTGAGGTAAAGTCTAATTTAACTTTAAATACAATTGGAATCAGAAATAATAACAAGCGATACTTTCCATATAGAAGAACAAACTAATTATTTTCTTTAATAGTCAAGTCATAAAGATTTATTAATTGAGTAAAATACATTTGCTGTTTCATCACAACAAAACCTCTAGGAGGAAACCTTCTAGCCTTAGAATTATCAGGAGAAAATCTCTCTTCTTTGAAAATCTTAAAACACACCTATAATTTGGAGTAACACAAAGAAAATGTTAAGGCCCCGTCCAGACAACTAGTTATAAAAATAGCAAGTATTTACAACCATTCAAACACTTTTTAGCGAAATTAGTAAACTTTCTTTAAAACTTACATTCATATGTATTGCAATAGTTCTCAACAATTAATAGCCAACTAAACATCAGTGAGAAAAAGAACACCATCGGTTTATCCTCCTTTCGAAGGGGTCAGAGAACCAATAGAATTCCTTTCCTCACATACTTTTGGCCACCTGTCCACTAAATTAGATGAAAACTATAAATATAGACTCTACTAGGACACACATGTGTAGAATGCAGAGTATAAACTACTACAATTATTTAATAGTATTATATTTGTAGCTTAAAACAAAGATACCAATAAAAATAACCTAAACCTTGCCTTGTAACTGATGAAACATTTTTCATGACCATCTAATATATAATAAATAGATAAAAATTGTCATGATTGTTTTATTTATTTAACAATGATAATAGCATCTAGCAAAATAATATTTTAACTAACAGAAATAATCATTTGAGGTAAAATAAAATGTATTATAAAGTAGACTTTTCCTTATCTTGAGTTCAGAGATTTAACATAATAATTATTATATATACTATAAAATATTATTTATTATATTATTTAACATAATAATCAAAGCATATTGTTGGGAATGATGCTCGGTATGTTTTACAAATTAACCACACTGATATTTCACCGACATATTAAAAAACCCAATTACTTTACAGTAAACTTAAATAATTTCATTATTTAACAAAAACATTATATAAAGAAAAGTGTAAATTAATAAATAAGTACATTGCAAAATTAAATTAAATATTTGGTCCTAGATATATTCTTAATAACAAAAAATAAATAAATATTTTGCTATTGCTGTTAAAAACTTAAAAGTCAAATAAAGTTTTCTTAAAATAAGATGGTATTCTAGAATTTACTCTAAGCACTTGCATTTCATTAAGACTGAGGAATTTAAGGCAAAGATAAACATTGCTTGAAATTTAAGAAAGATGACATTAAAAAAGTAGAGTTGTGGTAATGGGTGGATGGGGTCTATGTAAAGGAGAGGGGGGCCCATTGGTGGGTCAGTTTCAAGCTACTACCAAGGGTCAAGGCTACTATAAAGCCTTCTTGCAGTTATCAACCCAGTCACCATTCATACTCAATCTAAAATCAATTTTATCAAGTTTACATGTTCATATCAAAGGTTAATAAACACTTATTTATTAATATAAATTTAAAAAAAAAACTTGATTTTTGCAAAAAACGTGATTTTGCACAACACTGCCCTCAATGTCAAACTAAAAGCATTGTTTAGCTTTGTTAGCCTTTGGTTTGTTCTTTCTAGCTTTTCTGCAGGTTCATGCAATTTTCTCTGAGTAAAATCACTGAGCTGTTTCTCTAGCAAATCTTGTGAGAGAGTATTAGCTCTAATACTAGTCGTGCAAGTGAGTATTAGCTTCAATACTACCTAGTCCTTTGGGAGGTAGTAGCTCCAAGGAGGGAGTAATTAGCTCTAATACTAGTCTTGAGGTAGTATTAGCTCCAATACTAGTCTTTGGGAGGGAGTATTAGCTCTAATACTAGTCTTTGGGAGGTAGTATTAGCTCCAATACTAGTCTTTGGAGGGAGTATTAGCTCTAATACTAGTCTTTGGGAGGTAGTATTAGCTCCAATACTAGTCTTTGGGAGGGAGTATTAGCTCTAATACTAGTCTTTGGGAGGTAGTATTAGCTCCAATACTAGTCTTTGGGAGGGAGTATTAGCTCTAATACTAGTCTTGCCTACTTACTACAGACTAACAAGTGTTGAACTTGTTTTTATATCCTTGCCACAACCATATTAGGTAATTTGTCTAAACTGCTCAGTCTAATTAATTTTTTTTAAATAAAATATAACTATTTTAGAGAATGTGACTGGATAAATAACTAAAAAAATAAATTAATTAAAAAACACAATGCATTAATCTAAAGAAAAACATACAGCTTAAAATTACCAAACTAAAATATAAAAAGAAATATCACACATTATATACAAAATATACAAAACAATCAATAGCAAAGTAAATGCCCAAAGGAAAATTAAACTTAAAATAACAATTAACGAGAACATGGAAAGAAAAGGAAAGGAAAGAGATTTTTATACAAATAAATTAATATATTTGGGAAAAGACAAACAATAGTGTCTGGGTTACCTCAGAACTTTTCCAAGATAAATTATTTTCCAAAACTAGACCTACAGTCTATCCTTTAGTTTAAAAATCCCCAAGGTCATAAGTATTTTAGGGATTGACCAATCAGAGAAGTCGCTGCCAATCTCTCACTTAAAAAAGAGAAAAAAAATCCCTACCACAATAACGGCTGTAGGAAAAAACCGTTCACTTTGTTTGCGGTTCTTCTTTTGATTACATAGTTTTGAAAACTACTTTCAAATTAATCTTAAAAATGACATTTTAAAATAAAACTACACAAAAGAAATGTAAAAAAAAAACATCGCCAAGAAAATACGGGTAAAAACCTGATTTGTTTACATAGTTTTTTCCCGCTCCTTTGTTGCAGGGATTTTTTCTTTAGAATCAGTGGTGTCTCAACTGACCTGTCAAGATTTTTAAACTAAACAATAGACTGTAAATATTTTTGTTTCAGCTCTCTAACATAAATACACTGGAAGCTATAATAATAGACAAACTTAGTAAAAACAACTCAGGAGGTGTTAAAAATACCTGAATCAGATGATTCTGGTGTAATGCCATACTTGAATCCTCAGGACAAACATAATACTCTCCCTAAATACCTCCGGTATAAATGAGGAGATCTCTTTTTACTTCTCCTTATTAATACAGCAAGTAAAGTATTGGCTTTGCACTGAGAACCCAGATTTCACCTCATCATCCTCCTGTAAGTGTTTTTACAAAGTTGTCTGTGAGCATGTTGTCATCATAGCTCCCTATAGTACGACACACGGCTAAAATCAATTGACACCCCGCCAAAAATCTGTGAGGGAAAGAATTCTATTGGTTCAGACCGACCCTGCTCTTTCCCCCTCCACTTTATGCCAACCTCGGTATAAAAAAATACCTTTTTCGTAAATAAAATCATAAAAAGGCAACACTGGTTGTAAATATTTGAAACCTCGCGTCGCTTTTATTTCCTTCATTGTGCATATTTATCTGTTCGAGTTCTTTTCGTTCCATTCCAATCTGTTTAATTCATCCAATTATTGCAGAGTTGTAATATGATCTGAGTGCCTATATTTGACGCATGGACATTGATGTATTCTTCAAGTATTTCTTGCTATTAGAGTACAGCGCAGGGTCTGGGGTCTGTCAACCAAAAGACAGCATTTTTTTCGAAAATGCCAATGTCTTTCAATAGATGACAGTCTTGACTTTTTTAAGTCATGAATGCATATTGTGTCATATTATTTTTATAATATAAAACAATACGCATTCAATTATACAAACATGACACAAAAAAAGCAGTTTATTTCGGAAAAAAGTAATTATAGCTAACGATTTATTAAAATCGTCAAACTTTTATCATAGAACTATTATGATCCATTTCATTACGTAATCAAAAACTTTAACTTCACTTAATTCATACTTCCCGAACAAATTTAATGCAACACTTAGGTAAATTGATAAGATACAACGATATTCCTACTTAAAAAGTAAATAAATAAATTTTTAAAAATAAAGAAATACAATATCAAATAAAAACAAATCATAAAATTCAAAACATAACCTGACTTTCAGTGTTGCCAGAGTAGGGAATTTTTTTTGTTACTATAAAAAAGGGATTTTTTTATTTAAAAATGTGGGTTGAAAGCATTGAGATTTTGGCGGGGTGTCAATTGATTTTAGCCGTGTGTCGTACTATAGTGTGAGTATGCTAGATTGAAACTTGCCACAAAATCAATGTTTCGGTTTAGTTGTGCAATGTAACATTACAGTCACAGGAAAGTATTACAACTTAGAGACAGAATATCAAAGACCAAGTTGAACCAATTTAGCACTTATTTCTATTTTTACAGAAATTTATTACGATATTTAGAATTAATTAATAAGAAAATTGATAGACAGATCCAGCCAAGAAAGCAACCAATACACAACAAAGTACTTTAACTAATCTTTTCTCCAGCGGAGGTACTTTGATCAACTCTCCAGTGGAGGTACTTTTACTTTGATCAACTCTACACTCAAATTATTTATTTTGATTCAAAATATTATTTTGGAATCATCTTGTTTTAAACTTATTAAAATACTTATTAATTCTAAATTAAATAATAAGATGAAATTATAATAAAATAATATGAAAAAATAACTAAGCTGTAAAATATCACAGAATGTTAATACATATAAAAGAAAAAATATGAAGTCTTTTCATGAAATAAATTACTTTGGGATAGAAATCAAATATGATGTAAATAAATAATATTTATTAATAAATATTATTTTTACTATATTTATATTTATTTTTAATTGCTTTGGGATAAAAAATGTTAATGTTTGATAAAAAAAGAAATAATTTGTACTCATAAATATTATTTATAATACATATATTATATTAATATTTACTTGTTTAGTTCAGGATAGAAAGCAGTTAGTTTATATTTGTGTTTCAAGAAAATATAAATGATATTTATTTCATAAATTTTATTAATAATAATTTATTTAATTTAATGTGGGATAGAAAGTAGTAAATTTTTAATCTTTATTTTTAAATAAAATTTGGCTGGAATCGTAGGAAAGGTTTGTTAAACCTGCTTCGTATTAATTGTATGAGGTAGAAATAAAAACAAACAGCTCAAGAGAACAGAATAAATCCTTTCCAACAACAGATAAAGGTTTCATAATTGACAAATAAGAACGAATGTCTATTGTTGTTTGAGCCACAGCCCAGCACTATTTGCACCATCGAGGCTTCCTCACAAATGTTAACTGTTATCAATTTGATTAGTTTAGGAGAAGAAGTATTGGAACAAGAAACATGAGACATCATGGCCATGCTACAGCACCTCCGGGTCCTAAAAATGCTGTCCAAATGTAAGTACGGATGTGTCACTGGACCCAACTAGATGTCCAACGTGCTTTCTTAAAATTACGGCCATCTTGAAATTTCTTCTAAAAATAATGCCTAGTAGTAGTTTGAAGTGAATTGGCACAACCACATGTGTGGTTTTGGACAGTGCTCGGGGTGCAGACGAGGCAGTCTCTTGTCTTAAAATAACAAACCACAATACTGTTACAACGTTTTCAGTAGCATCAAACAACAAACAAACATTATAACTAAAAGCAAATCAAATATAAAACTGAAAAATATAGGAAAAATCAATTTATGAAACCTTTTTGTAAATTATAAGGAATTTTCACCTTCAAAATCATTTTAAAAAATGAAATAATACTAGAATAACAAGAAGTAAATGTACAATTAAGTATAAATAGGCAATAAAGTAGACAAAATGCTTTGAGAAGAAACAATATTTGACAATGTTTTACATTTACAAGAAATAATAAATAAATAAAGTGTCAAAATCTCAAATGATTTCACATTAAAATACAATATAAATAAGAGCGAGTTATTCTTATTAGTAAAATAGTCTGAAAAGACCAGGTCTGTCTCAGCAAAAACTATTCAGCAAATTACTTGCAAAACAAGCTTCACCAACAATATATATATATATATATATATAATATATATAATATAATATAATATAATATATATATATAATTGATAGGAATTAAAAAAAAATCTATAATAAACCTTTGTTTATTTCAACAGTTGCCTTAAAGTTTAATTAAACCAAACAAAGCAGACCAGATATACTTTACAAAATAAATAATAAGAATAAAATAGCCCTAACAGTAAGTTAAGGCTATTTGCTGAGAAGTGGCATGAAGTCTATCAAAATATAAATACCTTTAATTCTAGTTCAAATATCCAGTAGAACACACTTTTCTTAAATTAATAGTTTTAGAGATTTCTCTGATTCCTCCACTTCAAATGTTTAGTTATTAGATATGCTTTAAAATTGTAACTCAGGATAATCATCAGCTATCACCTCAAATAACCAATAATAACGGTCAATTACCACAACTTACCGCTATAAACCAAGTTCCTTTTAACATAAGTTATTTTAAGCATAGCATGTATTTATGAGCTAAAGCATGTATTAGTCGTTTATGAGCTATAGCATGTATTAGTCGTTTATGAGCTATAGCATGTATTAGTCGTTTATGAGCTAAGCATGTATTAGCCGTGACTATAGCATATTAGTCGTTTGAGCTATAGCATGTATAGCTTTATGAGCTATAGCATATATTTTCTGGTCACTTTTGGTCAGTGCTGGTTATTTTGAATTACCATGAGAAACAAATTAAAAAATAAATGTAGTCGGAGTCTTTATTCAAGGGGATGGGCTACAAGGCAAATGAGGGGACTAACAGTGCTGCCAATGTAAGATATTTTCTTCAGAACAAAAGATAATTATATTTTGCCTTTTCAAGCAGATAGCCTTAAAGGAAAAACAAGCTAAATAACCAGGATAAAATATCATGGGGTTTTATACAGAAAACAAACTAAACACAACCCTCTGAACCCTCTCTATACGAGAACAGGCCTCCATTATAAAGACACAAAACATAATATAACACTTGTATTTACAACAAAACTGTCAGTCATTCAAAAATAGATCTCTAGTCTCGACACAAAGTTAACATTATAAATAACAACAGTAAACCACTCTCATCATTTTCAATAAAAACAAGTTAAAAAATTAAAAGAAATAAAGTAGAAAAGTTGAAGAGAAAATTAAAGACGGGTAACTTATTTTTGGTAGAATAAAATCACAGGTTATTAAGTATAGCAGTAATTAAACCTTTAGGGGGTTGATTAGCAAAGTCTGCTCTCCTGATCTCATCCTGATCCATTTCATAGTGGACTTCCATCGACAGACCTGAAACAAGACAAATATACTTGTTAACACTTTAAAATACAATTTTCTTCAACATTAGATTACAAATAAGCAACCACTTAGAGTAGAATAGAGTCACTACAGTGTAACAGAATATTTTATGAAATGTAGCAGCTGCACAGCAAGGTATGAAATGTAGCACAGCAAGGTAGTAACACTGCACAGCAAGTAAAAAGTAACAGCTGCACAGCAAGGTATGAAATGTAGCAGCACAGCAAGTATAAATGTAGCACTGCACAGCAAGGTATGAAAAACAGCTGCACAGCAAGTATGCACACACAAGGTATGAAACATGTAGCAGCTGCACAGCAAGCACTGCACAGCAAGGTATAAAATAACAGCTGCAAACAAGGTTGAATGTAGCACTGCACAGCAAGGTGGTTCAGATGACCAAGTGGAGGGGAGAAGTTGGCAAATCCATTTAAATTGCCTTTATAATTCCAAAAATATAAATCTTCACAAAGTTCATACACATAGTTAGTACTTTTAAATACTTTAATTACTTATATTCACAATACATAAGTATATAAATACTTAATAACATAAAAGTCTAGAAAGAATGTTCTTAAAAAAAAACAACATTTTTTTCTTAGTTATATGATTAGGCACATTTTCAACAATATTTGATTCAGTCTTCTGGGATTTTAAAAAGTTAACCGTTACAAATCTTTAATATTGGGAGGTGTGGGCCTCTGACAAGGAAAGTTGTTGTGGCAGCAAGGATCATTCCCAACTTTTCTAAAAGGATCTTTTAACCCTCCACACCCAGTCACAAGTCCATGGGTAAGAACCCAGCTTTAATATTTCAAAAACTACATTAATGTTAAGAAGCTTTTACCTGTGGTTTTCTACAGAAGAGTAACTAACTATCACATTTACTAACATTATTCAAATCTAAATGGAACAACTGAATTCTAATTTAGTTGTTCCAACTGAATTAGAATTAAATTAATCTTAATTAAATTAAGTTCTAACTTAATTTACATACAACTAAAAGGAGAAGCAGGCACAGTTTATTGTACGCAATATCATAGATTTACAATTATTCTATATTAATAAAACCATTGCTAAGTGTAACATTAGATTACAATTATCTATATTAATAAAACCATGCTAAGTGTAACACTTCCTGACTTTCAAGTTGAAATTCATGTCATTACAACCACAGCTTGACCTTTAACTTTCATTCTCCCTATAACAGAGGTGTCCATCAGTATTTTAAAAAGATAAATTATATTATTAGTGGTAAATCATTTTTAGCTACAGGTGATAATAGTTTGAGGTGGCTCTATACTGTGATGTAATGTAGTTAGCACAGGTTTGCATAACTCGACCCCTTGTCTGCCTTGATACTATTTCTCCCACTTACATCTAACTGTTAGTGATATTTATAACTATGAATCAAACTAATTTTAACAAGAGTTATTATAAATATTTTTGTCCCGTTTCTTTATGTCCTAGTGTGATGTATTGGACTAATTAATTACGAGAATAATTCCTTTCATAGTTATAAATAATAATAATAGTAAAAACTAATATGGTTTAATAAATATTATCAAGTATTGGTTACCTTCATTATAACGTAAATAATACACAATTTAATATAAACATGTTACAATTTTAGAATTTAGGCACTGTTACATTCATTTTTAGGTGGTTGTAATTTAAGGATCTCTAGACAAGGCATATCTAAGATGGAAAATGGGAAAAAACCAGAAACAATAAACCAATGTATATACACACCACACACACACACACACACACATATAATATTATAAATATATATATAATAATATATAATATATATATATATATATATCTTAATATAATTGAAAATTTGAAAATACTTATAAAGTTGCATCAATTACAATAAAAAAACAATCAATAATCAATCAATTACAAAAAATAATAAAATTATATTTAATTGATATCACAATTTAAAACAGTCCAAAAAAGCTTTAAAGTTAGTTATTAAGTTAGGTATTAATCAGTGTTAGGTATTAAGTTATTTAATAAATTAGATTATACTAGTCAAAAGTACCTTTAAAGAATTTAAAAAGCAGTTAAAGGAATTCTTAATTAAAAAATTTTATAATATCGAGTACCTGTCTCTAAAAACCATTACTATCTATCATGTTTGTCTTGTCTTGTTTGTCTGTTATATTATTATGTATTTTTCTAAATTAGTTTACTAGAATTTATAAAATTTAAATAGTTTAATGATTATTTAACTATTTTGTAATGACCTATGCTTTGTCATAATTTTTACATATGTACACCCAAGCAAAAAAGACTTATTATTATTTATATATTTATTAAAAAACAATCATGTCAGTTTACTAAAATGCATTCCGGTTGACTGAAAGAGCTCTCAATATCAATCAGTGACATCTAACCAGTCTCGCGTCGAGGCAGCAAGTGAAGTCTTATCTATTTGACAATTATAAAATTTTCCATATTGCTAGGCACGCAGGAGGGGCTTGTTTATCCCCATTTTTCCAGTCCTGTTACACTACCCTCTCTCAAAAAGAAAGGAGGTAAGAATAGTCATATATGCACCTATAGTAATGAGAGTTTTTTTTATAAATACCTCTATTAAATATATCAACAATACACAGTAAGTTATATTAATTACATAGGTTACCTCTCCGCTAAAAAGCTTACGCCATTATAATACCCTTTAAGATTTAAAATTATAGATTTAGATTATAATACCCTTTGGATTTTGTAATGTTTCTGTTTAATATAAACACACATGCCACTATATTAGCATTGAACATTTATAAAGAATATTGAATCCGTTACCATTTTTACCGATCGATAGAGAGAAAGTTTCAAGGTATTTAAGTTATAAGTATCAAATACTTACAATTATGATTTTGTTTTAACAATACTTATCAAATAAAACAACAACAATTTCAATTTTTGAAGAGTTATAACAAAATTTGAAATTATTTGATGAGCATTACGTTTTACATTGTTTCTAAGAGGATAGAGTGGGGAGGTGAGTAGAGTGGAAAGAGAGGGGGCAGAGCTGTGCCCCCACACCTCACTCCTTCCCTTCTAAGCAAGAGTTCTCTTAACCTGTTATCACCAATAGCTCCTTCAGGTACAATGGATCCACATACAAGGTCTAAGCACCTAGGAAATTATTTCCTCCAGAATTTAAAAAAAAATTAGCTCCTTGTTACTGTACAGCTAGTTACAGAATAGCTTGTTACTGTACGTAATTAAAACAAATCATGCATGCTGTGTATTTCCTAGAAACTTATTACGTATGTAAAGTATAAAATCCTTTTATAAAAAAGTGCAAGGTTGACATTTATTAGGAAAACAACAGGTAAAGCAATCATACAAGGTTCTGGTTTTGTTAACACTGAGCACAGCTCAACATAAATAAAAACAACAACATTGATAATAAATGGAGCGACAACTTTTACTAAAACTCTACAGCAGCAAGGGTTTCGTAAACTCTCTACAGACAGAGGGGTCGCAAACCTCTACAGCCAGCAAGGGTTTCGCAAACTCTACTACAGCCAGCAAGGAGTTCGCAAACCTACAATCAGCACAAGGGGTTCGCAAACTCTACTACAGCAGCGAGGTTTCGCAAACTCTACTACAGCCAGCAAGGGTTTCGCAACTCGCAAAACTCAACTACTACAGCCGCAAGGGTTCGCAAGCCAGTTTCGTACAGCCACAAGGGTTTCGCAAACTCTACTTACAGCCAGAGGGGTCGCAACCTCTACAGCCAAAGGTTTCGCAAACAAATATAAATATCTACCACAATAAAAGCAAGATACAAAAACATGTAAGCTGCTATCACAACATATTCAAAAGCAATTACAGCAATTATTTACTTCGCTGCGCCATAGACTTTATTGTCAACTACAAACTAGAACGGACAAACACCATTTCAGAATTAAAATTTTTGACTAACAAATTGCCTCTGTCCATTTGCTGAGTGGAGAAAGAGTCCTGGCAGCCAATAATTTAAATAAACGAGTCCTGAGAGATTCCGCCCAATGAATCTCCATCCCCTCTCACACTCAACACATTAAAATTTAAGCAGGTACAAGGTATTTAATATTGGATAAATTTTAATGATATAATAAGACCAAGAGCCCAGGGGTGTTTGTTAAAAAAAAGTGTAATGCGGAACCGGTCTCAATTTTCGTAAATACCTTCCTGAACAAGGATCTGCAATTCTGCCGACTCGTATCGGATGGGTGTCCAGCAGAACGCACTTTAGGGTCAAAGGTCTGCCTGGGACACCCATCTGATACGAGTCGGCAGAAATTGCAGATCCTTGTTCAGAAGTATTTACAAAAAATGAAACCGTTCCAGCCATTACACTGTGTTACTTGGGTGGTAAATTTGACCTGTAAGTGCGTTCTGCCTGGGACACCCATCTGATACGAGTCGGCAGAATTGCAAATCCTTGCTCAGGAAGGTATTAACGAAAAATTAAACCGTTCCAGCCATTGCACTTTTTATAACTTGGTGGTAAATTTGACGTGTAAAGTGCTTCTGCCGGAACCCATCCGATACGAGTCGCAGAATGCAGATCCTGTTCAGGAAGGTATTTACGAAAAATTGGACCGGTTCCAGCCATTACACTTTTATTAACAAAACACCCCTGGGCTCTTGGCCTATAAGATTTGATAGAAGAATGATAAGATGCAAGAGAAGAACATGCTTAGACTGCTGATATTTGACTCAGAACCAGATATATTACAAGTTTGTATGATGTTATTCCCTTAGTTAGCAAAAGAGTTTTAAGCCAACTTGGAAATCAGAAGAAGAAACTTGCCAAAGTGAAAACAAAAGCAAAACAAAATAAACACCAAGCAATACAACAACAAACAAAAGTGAGAAGAGTTTCATAAGGAAGCAACAGGTTGTAAGCATTTATAACAGTTTTAAACTTTGTTACCTTGCTGTGATTCTGAGTCATCTACACACACAAACCAAAAGTGTTTCAAATCATTTTAAAATACGATTAAAAACATCAGAGTGCTTATCTGAGACTTAGTACAGTGGGATAAGGCTAAGGGAATCGAAACGGGCCAGCAGTAATAACAGGCCTTCTCTCTCCATCCAGTTACAAGGAATAGAACTTCTTGTAAACCAATTCTTTTTGCTAACAAATAACAACACCAAAATCTCTCTCCACAAAACCTATTAAAACCAGAACCGGCTTTCGACCTCACTATCGTCAGTGCCAGAGTTTTTTTAGGAGTACTTTTTAGGCAGAGTCATATAGCGAACTCTGCCTAAAAAGTCAGACTAGATTCCTTCCAACTCTCCAACGAGAACGATACGGTGAGTCGGAAAGCCGGCCTCTTAAGTTTTAGAAAGGTGCGGAGATTTGTGCGGGTTATGGATTACTGTTACCACGCCGATTTGAAAGCACCTCGGGATTATAAACAACAACACCATCCTTCCATCGAACATGATTAAAGATGGATAATAACTCCTCTCAAAACGTCACAACCATGAATCGGTCATAAAAGATTGTGGGTTTATAATAAAACTCAAAGAATAAAACATATATTCCCATTCGATCGCTAATAATATGCTCGTAGTATTTCTCATCAAGGCACGCTTGGGAAAAAGAAGAACTTCAAAGGAAATCCCTAGAATAATTCTATAAAAAGAAATTAAATTAAAAATCTGGTGATAAAATAACTCGAACTCAGCTAAATATATGTCATCAGAAAAATTCCAATCCATACCTTTAAGATTATAACACAAAATAGACAGTCAATCTATAAATGTTAAGTTCAAGTCCAACTACATACCAGTCACACTTTTCATCAACCAAAAAACCACAGCTACATCAGGTCGTATTAAACATCTGACAGGTCAGTAGCACCACGTCAAAAAAAAAAATCTCAAAAGGAAGCGGGGAAAAAAAGTACAAACAAAATAAGTAATTACACCAATCTGCAAGGTTTTACATTCTTTGTGTATTTAATTTAAAATCATTTTAGATTAATTTAAAAGTAGTTCTACAAAACGATGCAATAAAGAAGAACACCACAAACAAGTGAAAGAGTCGGAAAAGTTCCCAACAGTGTATGTGTAGGATTTTTTTTAAAATGAATAGGATTCACGGGACTCTCTGATTGTCAATCCCCAAAATACTAGACCTTGGATTAAACTAACAATAACGAAATAGTCAAATAGATAGAATGCTCTTCCACACTTCAGTTTATCTTCTGACAATTCAAATTTCAACAAAATTACAATAAATTGCTTCAATAAATCAAATGTAATGTTCATCTCACCTTCTGCTTATACTCTAATCTTCTAAATACACCAATGCTATTACTTTTAGAAATATTTAAATTCACACTATATCATACTTTAATTGAATACTTATTATATTTGTCCATCCCACATACCTATACTACCCAACATATTCATGAAACAACATTGTAAATAGACCACCACCATCCTACTTGCAGTCAATCAAGTCAAGCACCAACACACAGACATATATACACACACAAGTTATTACTGTCCGACTAAGAGTTATTAGGCTAAATACAGCGCATTGTCAAGTTAACCACAAATATACAAGCTATGAAACAAAAGCCCATAAACATTAAAACTTATTTTATCAAACTTTGTGTTAATTCCAAAAAACCCGACGAGCACTTGATCGAAATACCATCGAGTAAAGACCAATATTACTTCTATCTTAATCAAATTAAAACATATTAAGAAGGGTAATTAATATGTGATAGAGAATAAAAGTTGAAATTGGTTTTAAAATAAAAATGCAACAATGAATTTAGACAATACATGCAATAACACGCACACGTTAAAGTTCAAATCACAACAATTATAATTTCATTTACAAAATAACTTTACAATGTATAACTAATATTCGATATAAACTAAAAAATAAATTTTTCAAAGCTCTATCATCGCCTTAATAAGACCTGGAAAACATGGGCAGCCTGAAATCAAAACACTTGCTATAGAAGAAAAACTCACCAATTGAACGCCGGGCTTCGCCTCATGTAATCCCTTTCCGGGGGGTCAGAATGAAACCGGGCCACAAAGAGCGCATAGCAACAAAGCAACCGGAATACAACGTGGACCACAGTAAATCCGAAAATAATAAACAACATTCTTACATATCAAATGTCTCAAAAACGAGTTCCAGACCACTATTGCACTAATAATAAAAAACCATAGGGGAACCCTATACTGACACATGAAACAATCACCTCCCCACACTGATATGCGGCTCAAAAAAAAAATAGCTAAAATAAAACTGCGCATTCGCCTTTCGGGATTAGTTTTATTATTTGTAACCCTAAACATTTAGTGTGAGTTAACATTTATCTTTTGTCTTAATAATTACGTAATAATTTTAAATGTTATGATAATTCGCGGTAAAAATTTATAACATAGAGTTAAAAAAAAGAGAAACTATAGGTAAAGGTAAACCATGTTTTAAAAATTGTTTTTGTTCAAAATCCAGTTGAAATCATCAAAACACAGTCACAGACGCATAGACCAACGCCTGTTGGAAACTCCTAAACACCTATAACCAAAATACTTACAAACTAAAAAAAAATAAAAATACCCAAACCAAAAAAAAAAAAACATCCTTAACCAAACAAACCCCCCCCACACCCAAAAAATAATAAAATTATACCACAAAAATAACAAAAAATAAAAAATAAAGAGCACAAATTACCCAAAAATAAATAAAATAGCCCGTATCACAAATAAATATGATCTTTCCAAAAAAACTGTTAAAAAAAAAAATTGAGAAACAGACGACAGATTGCCTTTAAATACAATTGCTTCATACCTCAAAAAAATAGTAAATTTTTAAATTTTTACAAATACAATAATATTGAAGAAAAACAAATATAATTGCAAAAACTGTACAACAAAATGACAAGACATAAAAATTACAATGCAAAAGAGTGCACACTAAAAAAAGTTTAATTGCCACACATTTCATTATTTAACAAACAATAGTATGAAGATCTACAAAAAAACCAACTATGAGTGGTAAAGAATCTACACAAATTATTAAACATTAAACAACGTTCAAAAAATCATTAAAAACAAAAAATTTGATCCCGAAATAGTTTTACATGGCAAGATAAAAAAAATGCCACGGCCATAGGAAAATGAGGCAACCCCGGTGACAAAGTAACTACATCCAGTCTACAGAACGCGTTGCCCTAACTGGTTAATATATGATAGTGGGCACTCAACTACAACCAAAAGTCAAGCGGGGGCATAATTTTATTAATAAATATATTATTTTATTTATTTATGCTATCACCAATTCAAAATTTCATACAATTTGCTCATCTGAAAAATACAGAAACCCAAATAAATTTCTTACTTATGGTAAATACGAGTGTTAATTGATTGCCTGTAGCAAAAGAAGTGATAAGCCAGCTGCGACAGTAAATCAAATGTAGGTAAAATTATTTAAAAAATATAGTCGGTTGATGCGGTAACAGGCAGGCTTCCTCTATTCACTACTTATAATGACCGAATTTTTAACAATTGGACTACATTTTTAATTATGTCACAAAACAATTGTTTTCAACAGGGATCCTCTTTAGAATAATGTGGATATTACACTCCTGCGGGACATGCTTACCAAAATGCCTAGAGATACACTCACATATATTAAAGTCTCAACATATATCAAGATGATGGAGTCAATGACAGGACTATCTCTTGCTATGCCACCTATTAAAACACTGACTCACTTAAAGGAGTTTCAACTTTGACTTTAACCGTTTCTTACGTCATTTATTCAACTGTTACTTTTGAGATACACAGGGTGTCGCAAAGACAAAATAAAATACATAATGCTATTCAGGCCTGGCAGAGCAGTTACCTCTCAGCACTACTCAGTCATATTTATGGAATAATCGTCACAAAAATCCTTTAATAACGAACAGATCAGGTAATACAGACATCACAGAGTAACAGCATTATTTGAAATATTATAATAGCTATAAACTAAGGTTAGTAAGTCAACTGCGAATTAATAACTCGAATGTATGCCAAATGTATATCCACAGCAAAAAAATATTTTTAATAGAATAAATTGTGCATATCATGCCACACCCAACCAATTCACTGTTTCATAATAGTATCAACACTGAACTAGGGGTTAACTTAAATGAGGAAAAGTTTGGATTCGATTCGCAAGCTGCGGTGGACCGGTGCGGACAACTCATGAACTAACCCCAATAGCTTTCCAAAAATGAGTGATTATATTTTTATATTTAAATTTATGAATACCATGGCAATTCTTGTGGTCCACTACATTTATTATTATTATAAAAATTATGTTTTGTATGTATTTTCCACAAAACAGTTCGCCGTATTCCAAAAATTCAAAAACTAAAAGTAAATTTTAAAACTTCTAGAGAACGCTACTGATGGCAGATAAGAGTAAATTTATTTAATTAATTTATTGATTTAGTCGATTTCATCAGGTAATGACATTAATCACATGTGCGCATCTTTCCGATTGTAATTAAAATACAGGGCTGCATTAAATGCCAAAATCTATTTTACCACGTGTAAACTTTAGCCACTATTTCATTATAACCTGATTAAATTAATAAATTACTTGAATAAAAAACTTAAAATAATCAGAAGCGTTCTGTTTAACATTAAAGTGGTAGGGTTTAACATTAAAAGGGTTAGAAGTATAACATAACAAATAAAAAATTTCAAACTGACTGTGGCCAAAAAGCGGGAAATTAAGACACACCCACTAAAATGAAAGATAGGTCCCCCGCGGCGCTAGTGTTGACCGGAATCCAAATTTTACCACCATTGAGTCGACAGTCTTACTGTTTAAGTATCTATAGTCTCTGACTAGAACTAAGTACCTCAATAATTATGAACACGACATTTGTTGGCTGCTAAATAATTTAAACATAGAAAACGTTAATCCAGTTTATTTCTATATGATTTCTATATGCTGGAGAGTTTGTCAGAAAGACATACGGAATAATTAATCTACCCTTCCATATATCCATGTTTTTATTTCTTTTTAAAAAAGTTTATTCAAGTTAATCTTTTTATTTATTTTTATTTTTGTTTCTCATACAAGGATGATTCATTTAAAAATTTTATAAAGGAGAAATTATAATTTTTATACAAACCCCCTTCGTAAAAAGACACTAGTCTATATACAAATAAATATATTATTATTATTATTATAATAGCAATGTTATGTTTGGTACCTGAGGTGCAACGGAATAATCAGGACTTGAGTTAGGATCGTGACCTGCTTCCTTGCGGGATAGGTCGTCGTTCAGATCCACGTGGAATAAATAGAATATAACTCCAAACATGGCAGGTCCGATGCCATTACACAGTCCTCTCATCCCAGTAACCATGCCCTGCACAAGACCTGCAAACAATAGAAAACTTTATTACACCTTCTATCAAGTAATAGAGAGAAACACAATATATTTACAAAAAAATACATAGTGGGGCTGCTCATATACAATGAGCTAAAACACACAGCGTACTAATCAATCACATTAAACATGACAATTAACAATGAATAAGTAAAACTATAGTAAAAAAAATTAAATACATAAAATAAATTATTAGGTTAAACAAACAGAAAATTAATTTGTACATATATCTAAAACTAGATAAGTTAATTATACACATGGTTATTAATTATTCCTAACGAATCTAAAATAATATTCTCAGATATTTGCGTCAGTTTTTTGGGGTCAATTCCCATATCGTCGAAGAATTTTAATGTTATTGTAGGAATGGCACCTCTCGAGCCAAACCATAGTCCTATTACTCGGAACTCTCTGTCGCCCTGTTGGTCTCTATATTCTCTTTATAATAATCTAAACACTTTCGTAAATCTGTTTCTTTTTCTTCTTTTAATCATTGTAAGTAATCACCATGAACTCTTATTAAACTTATTAAACTCTTTATTATTAATCTGCAAGGAACTATTTATTAAATTTGAAATAATGTCATTTTATTGCTTATACATTTATTATTGCCTTAAATACATAAAAAACAACATAGAAAGCCTGAATAAAATTAAAGATGTCTTAAATAAAGATGCCTTAAATACATAAAAAACAACATAGAAAGCCTGAATAAAATTAAAGATGTCTTAAATAAAACCTTAAATACATAAAAAACAACAAGAAGCCTTGAATAAACATTAAAGATGTCCCGATACAATACTCAACGAGAAATGTACTTGGTACCCAACATAGACTTTAATAAGTCAAAAGTAGGCAAGGTGTCCTAGGGATCATTTTTATAATGCCCTTAATCAGGATGTAAAGCTATTAGCTTATAAAGATTTTTGTAAATACATTAAATTATGTTTTTTGAAAAATCCTCTGTATAACATTGAAGAGTATTTTAATTTAAGCATTTGTAAGTTGTAAATATCTTAAGTTTATTTTTGTTTTGTAATTGCTTTTATATTGATGTTTTATGATGTTTTAGATTATGTTTTATATTGACTTTTGTATACACTTTGTAAGTGTCTCCTGCAAATAAAATGATATATTATTATTATTATTATATCATGTATGCTTTATATGCTTAATATACATGCTTTACATTTTTTAATAAATATAAAATTCTGGCCCAAGGTCCTCTGTCGAGCGAATTTCATTTAGAATGTGTGTTTCTGTTCTTAACAACCCATTTCTTGCTTAAGGTTCCAGTTCATGCTTTAGAACATAAGCAGTTACTCAATTGTCAAGCACAGCTCGTAACTCATTTTGCCTGTATTTTTTCAAAGGAAATGTGCATAATTATCCAGTTGGTTATACAAAACTATGCCTCTAAAATTAGAAGTACGCACTATTATTTGCATAGTTTAAAGCTTAGTTACTTACCTTAAGCTTAGTCAGTTATCTTAAAAGGGTTTGGCCCATTTTCTTTGAAAAATACAGAAAAAAAAATTAGGATATCTATAAATAGGTTAGGATATCTCTATACTAGTTCTATGATAAATTGAATTACCTTGTTTATCAGCATCAGACCTCATAGACACAAAGGCACTGATAGCTGGGTAAGTAATACTTGAGATTGATGCAAGCAAACCAGCTGCCCACATCATCCTGCAAATAACAAGCAAATTTCATTAAAAGCAAAGTTACAGGGAAAGACATCAAGTTTTTCTTACATTGAACTGGGTGAGGTAAAAACAAGCTCATAAGTATAACTATATGAATGAGGCGGTACGGTGCCGTGTCGGGCTCCACAGTATAACTGTAGGAATGAGACAGTAATAATAATAATTCTTATTGCTATCATTACAATGTCTGTACTCAGTACAGACTTGGCTTATCCTAGAAGAAGATTTTTACTACTGCTTGAAATTGTTGAAGTGGAAGTTGAGTGATGGATTCTGGAATGTGGTTACAAAAAAGTAGTATCGAGCTCCACTGTATGAGACATAACAATAATGTCTCTTCAAGAGCACCGGGCCAATTTATTTTAAAAGATTTCTTATAATACATTTATACTTTGGAAGAAAACTATCTTACTGTTCACATTGGAAGAAAAACTTGTAGAATTAAGTAAATTGGAAATAAGCAACATTGGTTTCTGCACCAAAAAGAGGATCAAGTGACAACAACGAAATAAAACTATTCAGGTACGAGTACCTCAGAACTCTCGCGTACCTGATACGATCTGCTACCTCATTTTTCCACTTCAAACTTCTTTTGTTCATCTTTAATATAAAGTAATCACCAGATTTATAGGGCCAAAATATAGCACTACACAAGGGCCAAAATATAGCACTGCACAAGGGCCAAAATATAGCACTACACAAAGGCCAAAATATAGCACTACACAAGGGCCAAAATATAGCACTACACAAAGGGCCAAAATATAGCACTAAAAACGGCCAAATATCAAACCCATATAATCATTTTTCTGCATTTTATGACATGATATTTATAAAACTACATCACAAAAAATTTGTTTTGGTACTACAACTGAACCTAAAGTTTAATTTTTGAACCAAGTCCACTTGGGGGTATGATGATAACAGGCACTTAGACACACAACTAGGTAATAACTGGTCAGGAGGTCTTAAAATAATAAACCTGCCTATAAAGCAGAAATATAACTGAGGGAACGTAACAAATGGAGCAAAACTTACCAAGTTTGAGATCCAAAGCCGTACCACATGAGCTGAAGCATTTCAAAAAGAAGTCCAAGCATTATAGTGTGCTTACTACCGAGAGATCTCATTAGAAAGCCGAGTATCATCTGGGCACCCACAGACAGTATCCCCACGGTAGCTATGAACACAGCCACCCCAATCTCACTGAATCCCATCACCTGTAATCAAATGTTATCATTACAGACCCACAGCTATAACTTGACAGATTCAAACAATAAGTAGAGCTGACCAAGTCGGTACAACCTGATATACAGACATAGTAGTTAGTGATAGTAATATGGGGGAGTGGTAGTAACTACCAGGCAAGTAGGCCAGCTCCCTAAGATAGTGTTCTACTCCTTTTAATTTCAAGTGTAGGTATATTTCATCTAATCCAGACAGAAGAGCCGTGAATTTCTATGGTTCCTCTGCTTTTCAAGCAATCATACATATTTTCATGACTCTTATAGTATAGTGAAAACTGGAACAACACGTGCTCTCACTGTTAAACCAAACCTCCACACACTTTAAACTACAGGCAGAACAGTATAGTAATAACGAATCTACAATGAGGGTCCTAAATTTTGCTATACCCAGTTTCATTTAGGGTAAGGGATCTTTAACGAGTACCTGACAACGTACAGGCTCGAGACCACCGGCTTTACTTCCCTTCTGAAGGATGTGGTACGCAGAATTTTTATCCTTCTCATAAAAATTTTATGAGGTGATGAATGGGATTGAACCCATGACTATAAGTCCATTCATTCTGTGTATTGGCCACGCGGCCAATACACAGAATCAATTAAGAATTATTACGTATAATTATTCTGTATAATTACCTTAATTATACAGAATTAAGGTACGCACCTTAACCACTACACCACGGGTGACTCTTAGTATACAGACATAATAAGCCTCAATATATTGACATAACAGGTCTCCATGGGAGAGCACTCATTATCAGGCTCCTCAGCTCATCATCAACAAGTCTCCACAGCAGCACACTTATCAAGTCGTCTTTAGAATAACTTATCCTAACTCCATGTCATTTGTAATTCAAAGTCTGTAGCAGCCCCACCGTCGCTGATAAAAAATTGATAACGAAAGGGTGATCGTTGTTAAAGTCCTTACGGTTTTTTTTGTTTTTTCTTATTTGTCACGATTATTATTATTTTTTTTCTCCAAGTGCTTTTATTTAATTAATTTTAGGGCGTATGAACACAGTAGAATCACTATTTCATTGAAAATTAGGGGTTTAATGGGTTGTCACGAGTATTCACGAAATCCTGTATAAAACAGCCCCCTGGACCAAAAGTTGATTCCTACATGACGAAAATGAACTTATTAATATTGTAAATACTGATCTGATATGTCTTGCTTGTAACTTGTGAAATAAAAACTTCATAAGGGCCTCAGATCTAAGGTCTCTTATTATTCAAATACCTTTTTATGGTTTTTATTGGAAAAAATTAATAATGTGATCTTGGTAATAACTTACAAGTTTCAAGTAGACGAAGATGCAGGAGTACTGTCCAGCTTCCGGGAGGTAGGAGAGGAAGACAGTGACACACAGCATTAGTACAGTGGGATCTTTCCCTACTTTCCTCAGAGACTGATAAACAAACATAAACACTTGGATATTACAACAACACAGATATTATAACAAGGGAATGCCTGTGGTGTAACGGTTATATTACATGACTATATGCACTAGAGGTAAAGTAATATACAGGGTGGAACATTTCAGATGCACACCCCCTGCTAAAATAGTTAAAAATGGAGATAGAGAGTCGGGAAAAGTCTCCACCCCTAGGTAATCGACCTCAGTGACCTCAAATA
>JACMZG010001908.1:44571808-44586058 GCA_018340805.1 Microvelia longipes | reverse complement strand
TGCATATAATAATGAAGGCTATTTGAGACGTAAACAAATGGATCTTACTTCGAAGCATTTTTATGAAAAAAATAATTGATTAAGTGATAGAAAACTTTGATTCAATGAAGATGACGTGGGGCTTTACTGATATCCACCAATATTGATTCGGTTTAATCGTCTCACTGTTCACTATAAAACCTATATTTTCTAAGTTACAAACAGTATTTTTCAAAATGTTAAAACTCGTATTTTCCTTGATGACCACAGGGTATTCTCGTAATGAAACCAATATTTTTCAATGATAAGAAACCAATACTGTTACCTGTTAAATCAAGTATTTCTAATGACGAATTGAATGATTTCTCTATGTTAAACTAAATTACTTTCTCGATTTAATCAGATTCGCACATCCATTCATGTCTCTTTTTTTAGTACTTGATGTCCCATGAGAGTGGTACTGCCTAGTCTAGTATATTGTACATCTTTTGAAGAAACATAGAGTAATAAATTATGGAAATGTGAACATAATCCTGGTCAAGGGATAGAGACGTAATATTAGTAACAGTGACTAGATAGTTCAAAATGATGATTAAAATGACGAAAAGTAGACAAAAATATCAACAAATAATGAATATAAGACAAAATCTGAATATAAAAATCGCAAGAAAGATATGTAGGGAAAATGGAGATATAATAGAACAGAATTATAGGGTCAAATATACAAAATAAAGTCAACGAGTAAATGAGCAATTAAATTAAGGCAAAAGATATTGACAATTATGAACGAAAAATGAACATACTTAAAGATAAATATTGAATTGGTGTACGAAACCTGATAAGAATGAAGAAAGAAATTAATATTGTGATAATAAGCTGATTAAAATTGGTCAAATGAGTTGGAAATCATAAAGACAGGTGAAATAAAATGGATGCAAGACATCCAATACATAGAAAAGACCATAGAATTCATCAAATCATATACTATTCTATGTGTATAAAATCATGATAAAAAATACTTAAGAATGCTATTATTAATCAACCGAGAACTTATGGAAACCTATTGTTAAACGATTTGATCTTACTAATAATGAGTATAACAGGAAAAATATCAACTATGAAAACGTGAAGATCAACATGCAGGGTTTGCCAAAACCAGCCAGGGTCCAAGAGCAAGCAGAGGTGGTTGCAAAGTGGAAAAACTGTGATGAATTCTTAGTCAATAATTTATACAATTAAATTATTAAATTGATTAGGTGTCATGAGTTTCGAAATTTATATTAGTGAGTAGTAATTCAATTGGGTTGAATCAAATAGTATTATTAAAGGAATGAATTGAGTGATTTCTTATAAAACTGTATTTTCATGATTATAGCCACGTTCAAAACTAGATGATTTTCCATAATCTAATAATTATTTTTCAATAGAATATATTTCATATTAGAGTAAAATGATCTCTGTTGTTTTCGAGATCGATGTAATCCATAAAAATACTTGAGTCATTAATAAAGTCAAATTGCTGATGTTATCATTTAATACATAATATATCATATAAATTTCATAGTCTACAATTGTTAATGCTATGAATACTTAGTGAGAGATATTCAACTAATAGATAAAATTATTAATTCTTATAACTTATTAATATGTATAAAAACTATTATTTGCAATTGCTAGTATACGGTTCTTTCGACTCAGTCTTATCGAGCTCTAAATTTCATTTCGTGCTTTAATACTTTATGGTGAGTGCCACGCGTTGGGTGTGTACATCTCTTTTAATATACCATTCATTGCTATCTTATATCTGAATAAAATACGAACATATTATGCTCAATAATAAAATGATGTAGAAAATTGTCGTCAAAACACATACAGTATATAACGCACCAAAGATACGTTGAGACCTATTTTTTAGATTAGTCTAAGATATATACTATATAAAATGCATGAAATAATTGTGGTAAATTAGAAAAGAAAAAATTGTAATGCTTATAAATAAAAAATGAATTGCGTTTAAGGATGCAAAAACAACTATACAGAACACAACTAAATACAAATAAATTTTTAACACACAGATAATGAATATTAATAATGCTTAAGATTTATTAACTAACAAGAGTATTAAAAAAACATGAGTTATCTTTGTAACTCAATCCAGAGTCCACCCTCAGTGGAAACTCTAAAATATTATGTTTTGCTGTGAATCTGTTAACAGTTTGGCTGCTATTTTTAATTTATAAGCGGCTTTTTTATTTATTGAGTGATCTATCTGTAATTTTCATAAGAGTCCCCTCCTCACGTGGATACTCTATGTATTTTCCTCTTGATTCGCGATATTCATATTTTGGCTAATTTTACTCCTTTTAATCGGTTTATATCAATCTTTTATCGGTTTTATAATCAAATTTCATTAGTTTTTTTTTGCTAAAATATGTAACTTTTGTGTATAGCTTTTATTTTAAATTCTTAATAGTATTTATAACTGTAAAGTTTTTATTGGTTTATGTAACTTTTCTTGTTGTGAAAGTTATTTGTAATGATTCACTGAATAAAACATAGAAATTACCACCAATAAACTTAGAAAGTCATAAGGAACGTCTCTGTGTGTGATAATCATGTTATGGTAAAATAACTATTAAAATAGAAATTTTGAAAATTTTTTTTTATCTCTCATTCTATTTCTGTATTATTATTAATTTTTATTATATAACTTAAATTACTATTTTATTATTTATCGATTATATATGGATATTATTTATTTTATTATTTATCTTTAAATATTATTAATAAATAATTATTAATTAATATTATTACTTGAATTCATTGACTGGACTGTTTATTATTATCTATTTTTATTGAATTAATTTCATTCAATTATTATTCATATTATTAATTAATTATTATCCTTATCGATATTAATATTTAGTTATCATTATTAGGTTTAATTAATCACAGTTAAAATCACATAATCAATGATCAAATATGACTTTAGATAATCATGGTCTGAATGAAAATGAAAAAAAAAAAAAAAAAATTTCAAATTTATTAAAGTTTTAGTATGCCATAAAGTTAACCCCCCAGAGAGCTCCTTTGATTTCTAAGTTTTATTGCGAATTTCTATGTTTTATTGTTGAATATTACAAAATAAAACTTTACAACAATATAAAGTGTACATAAACATATGAAAATTTACATAAAACCATAATATAAAGAAATTAAAATGAAATACTAATTAACAAATTTGTACTTATAAAAACTTGATATGAAGATTGATATATAAGACCTGATAAATAGATGTATTATTAGAAAGACCTGAATAAAAAGGGTAAATTAAAACCAATGAATATGTTTATTAAAGAGGAATATAAGCTAGAGTTCCACGTGTGGGATTTCTATGTATTATCACAAACATATACTATTACAAAAACCCTAAATATGATATAGCAAATTAACTCAGATCAGAGACAAAATATTAGATCGTGATTTTCTCGACGTGGGTGTGAAACTCACTTAAGTTGATACTTTAACAGAATGATATCATCGTTGTTTTTTTTATTTATATCTGCTGATGTGGATAGTTGTAACGTAAATCTTAGACTATATTTAGTGCAATTTATCTTGTAAACTATTTCTTCTATTGTTTCTTGTAGCAACTGATTCTAATAAGTGCTCTTTCGCTTTGCTGACTTTACTTAAGGACTTATTGATAATTTATAAATCTGTGTGTGCACTGTCTATTTAGGAGTCATGGGATTATTTAGTATTAAAATTACGTCTTATATCTTGTCGTATTAGTCATGTTTGAAACAAATTTCAACCACTTTTATTGCATGATAATATATACGTAATTTAATCAAAATACGAATGAATATGGATGATAATACGAGTACCACCGTGGCACAAGTATCGTAATACAGTGATGGAATAGAAGCACACCTTGAGTTATGCTGAGTATAATAATATAGATTGTTATCATTAAAATATAAGACTATTTGTTGCTTATTTCTATTGTTATTTTTTTCACAAATATTCCTGATGAAGATGATTTATCATATTTAAGAGCTTTTATTTAACTTATGATAATATATTTTCTATTAAAAATGTACATACACAGATATTTCTGATCTTTATTAAGTGTGGAGATAACATATTTTATATTTTATCGTGTTGAAATAAGAAATTATTCATTATTTACATATATGAAATATTATTATAATATGATATAAATAATCTTTGACATGGAAAATGTTGTTTATAGATCTGCTAATGTATATCTTGAAAATACTAGTTTTAAATAAAGATAAATAGCTTCAATTTCATGCTCCTTTATAAATACCTATATTTGATTAACTGAATTACTCACGTAATTAATTCAATTCATACATAATCATTATTTAATTTAATATAATATTGTGATATACCTAGTTGCAGTTTCTCCTTATGCAAACCCTGTTGCTCTTGGCCAACCCCTGCTTGCCTTCTTGCAACTCCCTGCTTGCTCTTTAGGTTTTGCTGGGATAATTTTTCCTTTTTATTCACTCATTGATTAGTAAAAGTCATCTTTACAATAGGTTTTCATAAGGTCTTCGAGTGATGATCAATAATGAATAGCATTCTAGTATTTTTTATATGATTCTTTATACACATAGTAATATGTATATGATAGTTGAATGAACTTTCTATTTGGAGTTATTTATTTTCTATGATTGATGTCTTGCATCCATGTGTTCTCACTCGATTTTCTTTTATTTCCAGACCTCATTTTTGACCAATTTTAATCATAATTTTCACCATATAATTCGTTGTCTTATTGTCTATCAATGTTTCTTACACATTTCAAGTATTTTCTTAGCACTTGTTCTTATTTTCAATGTATTTTTATATTCTGCGCGTTAGTTGTTTGTATCAATAACTTGACATTATTTTTTCAATATTTTGACCTCATCGATTGCTCTTTTCTATATTAGTCTCCCATCTTTCCTCTACAGTATTTTCTTTCGCGTTGCTTATTCAGCCTCATTTCTTGTCTATTCATCATCTATTTTGTCGATAATTTTTTGTTACATATCTTTTTCGTCATTTTACTATATTCTAATCTATTTTATTTAGATCTCGATATTTATGCTTACTGATATTTGAAAGTCTACTATTCTGTCGGAGTGCTACAGTTTCCATATTTTTAATTACGTTATGTTTCTTGCTTTCAATAGTATTTACAGACTATACTTAGATCGGAGTACCACTTCATGACACTCAAGTAACTATAAAAGAAGACAGAACATGGTAAGGTATGCCAACCAATAATTCTGAATTATAATGGAGAAAGTTTATTTAAGTTTTTGACATCAGAAAGAATTATCATTCGTCATTTAGAATACTTGAATTTAACCGGTAAAGTAATTGGTTTCATTATCATGCATAAAGAATATTCGGTTTCTTCGAAGAATACCTGTTCTCATCAGCAGGAAAATACCGGAGTTTTTTAAAGGAAAATAACCTGGGTTTAATCTAGAAATCAAACGAGTATTTTTACTTCAATTGAATAGAGCGCATTAAGACCAAATCAATATTCGTTATCTAGTATAATCGAAGATCGGCCTCGCACTATCGTTCAGTTGATATCAATATTGTTTCGTCCTTCTTACTTGAGCACTCAATCTTTTTTCATAGCATAAGTCGCTTTCAAAAAAATGAGTCTATATATTTCGGTTTGCAGTTTAGTTAAAGCGCTTTTTTTAATCTTATTCATTATTTAACCCAAATGATTAAATTATATCATACTGCCATTATAATTGATAAAGTGTGGCGTGATGACGCCAATATGTAAGTAAAACATGTACCTCTATGCACTTCACTGTGATTGACCATCATTATAAGACTTGATACGACTCATATGGATTAGATCCGTTTCATTTAAATATGAAGATTAAAGAAAATAGTGGATATTCGGTATTTTATCGTCTGGATTTATACTTTAGAGTCAATATATTACTGGAATTAGCTCAGCGTAACTGGCACTTCTGAGCAGCTAAGCAAAGTAACAAAGCTGTTATATGTAAATAATTAAATGAGTTTGTTATTGAAATGGATGTACTGTTTCCAAACTTTGATTGTGTATGTACACCTTAATCCTTAATATTGATATGTTCATAGATTGTTGTATTCCTCAGAATAATTTTTATTGATCTATTTACCCATATATCACTAATATTTTTATTATACATCGATTTAGAGGTGTCCCCATAAACTAAATTATTTGATAGAATATCATATAGTTAATTTAGCTATAATTACATCGTTAAAATTGTATTTTAGATTAGATGTTAGTACGAGCTAATTTATGTGTCCAATATTATATATTGTAATTTTTTATGGTCTTTTACATTGTTTCGTTATATCTTATTTTTTTTTTTCATTTTTGATAATTGTTGCTCGTTCATGGTACTTACTGCATAAATTTCTTAAGTGTGTTTTGAGATTAACCAAGTTGAATTAAAGATTGAGACCTAATGTACGTCATTTTGATAACTCTTCTTGTATCATATATGGTAGGCTGAGATCTTATTATTATGTAACAAACTATCTAGTTTTTTTCAAATGAGAAAGATATATTATTATCATGTGTTCTATTAAATCAAATGATAATGTTATTGATTGTTAAACATATGTACAAATATCTTTATTAGTTTGTAAGATCCCACTCCGTATGGAAACTTACTCCGGATTCTCTTTTCATTCTGGAACTGCCCAGTTAAATCAGTTGTTTTCTAATCAATGATTAACTTTTAATGAATTTAGTTAGTGGTGTGTTGTAAGTGATATATAAGATTATTTTAGAGTATGATTTTTTTATTAGAAACTTATATGACATTTTTCGGTAATTATTTAGAGACACAATGTATATCATTATTATTTAAGCCGGAGAAATTGTTTGAATTATTGAGCTATTTGTCAGTCATTTTCTATATTTATTTCTATATTGTCACTCAGGTTTCATATTCATTTCTACATTTTTTATGAATCTGCTTATTTTGTCTTGCATTTTGTCTGTAAATTAATTTCATCCAAAATTTTCTATCTTACTTTTTACTTAAACATTATACCGAATAATGTGATTATAAAGGACATTAATAGATAAAGATAAACTAAGTCATTTATTGTAATTTTACACTTCGAAGGTGACTACTAAGAACTAATTATAATTTAATTCTTACAAGATAATATTTAATGGTGTATACTGTTTTACATACAGGAATGTTTTTTCTATATGGATCTGATTTATTTCGTATGTAGAGAATTGTTTACTTGGAGTGTTGAAAATGAAGTCTATCGAATGTAATATTAACTGTTTTTTTTTCTATAGGAAAATATCATTTCTATTTACAGATAAAAGTTATGTTGTTACAGTATTGATAATATAATTATATTAATTGTTAAAAGTAAGTCTCGATCTCAGCGTGGATACTTCCATGATGTATTATTAGTTGCTTATGATCCTGATAGATTTCATTGTTTTTTTTATTAAATGTTAGATATAGTCAATATATACTCTTGTTATTTATAGATAAGATTGCGAACATCGGCTGTGTAATTTCACTGTGAACTTCATATTTATTATTTTATTGGCTTTTGAAACTCATAATCATTGTTTATGATTGAAATTTTATATTAAATCTTTTATTAGTTATATTGGTAAGAAGTATCACTCACGATTACCTGCTAGTATTTTAAGTGAGTCTAGAATTGGGTATAGTTTTGTTGCGTGATAGATATCTAATAGAAAATTTTTCTAAAAGTGAAATCATCTTGAGTTTTTTGAGTTAATTAATACGGACGTATTCTCAATTAGTAATATTATTGGTTTAATAAAAGTGTTTGACATAACTGATGAATTGTATGAAATAATTTTGATATACGAATTGTTGCAACTGATCTTTGGTTTGTGGCATATTATATTTTTATATAAGAAGTTGCAAACGATTCTGTTAAAAAATAATGTTGAAAAGTTGCATCGTGATTGTATCGAGTATTTAAAATGTCATTCATTGACATTGATTTCGTGATAATGTCAGACGAACTGTCGCCAAGAATTATTAAATCCTATGCTAAAAACATGGGAAAATAATTTAAAAGGTGCAATCAGTATGGTGTCCGATGTTAAAAGATTTGATTCGATGTCGTCTATATAAAGTTGCAACCGAGATCATGTAATACAATACATATTTTATTATGTGTGAGTTTAAATTGCACTCTCGAAAACATATTTCGCTAAATGAAATATAAATTTTAAAAAAGTGAAATGGTTGCTATCAAATTGTCGTTGGATAGAATTTGGACATAAATAATTTGTCGAAGATGTTCGCAATCAGATGTCGATGTGTAAAATTAAATTAGAATATAAGATACTTAGACGAGGTTCGTCGTGTTGGTTGAGATTTGATAATAAATCTAATGTGTAATTTCTTAATCTTGAGGTGTAAAATGTTTCAATTAATCTAAAATAAGTTACTAACTGTAGAATTGTTTTGATTTGATGTTGAAATAATAATAAGGGTTTCATGTGTTTTGTCTTGATTCAAGCTAAATACTGTAAAATTTTTTTCTCATCTATCATTTGCAACTCTAGATTCATTCTACTTTTGAAAACTTCACTCCATTCACGAATTTTACCTCATACTATCACTTACCTTTTAACAATTACTTTATCTGACTAATGCATGCATTACTTTTCAAAGTCAATATTAGTGTATACTTTTCCTTCTTTATTATATAGAATCGTTAGCATCATAGACTTTGGCAACTCTTTACATAAATTTTGTCTAATTCAGCAACCGATAATTGTTAGTTTAAAGCAAGATACGCATCAATATTCCAAACTGCGAATCATCATCGCTATCTTAATATCTCTAGAATCATATACCAAGTAAATTCATCTATAATTTTATTTCTCGAGTTCAATTATGTGTGATAAAATTTCGACATTTAAGAATTTTTTATTTATCGATCATCAACTTGCAGTTAAGTTAAATATTATAATTAAATAATCATAATTTTATTATACCTATTTGACTCATCAGCCATAATTCAGGTCAATTATTGGGATTTATATATTTTTAATACTATTTTCTCAATCAATATTACATAGATATCTTACGCTCTTTGAACGATAATTCATTCACATTTATTTGTCTCTTTGTCTAATCCATTTTAAGATATGCAATAACTTTATACTAATTTTTGCTGTAATCAACTACCTTATTTCATTCAATCGAAGCCAGATAATCTCGGTTAACTGATGTTTCACATATGATCTTAAATTTTAACAACTTTAAAACTAGTTAAAATGAATTCTCTCACTGCAAAAATAGTCGGTTGACATTCTAATTATATGGTCTTGTACTTTTCAACTCTGTTAGATTATCTACGGAAAAGATGGAAATTATTCATTACATTATCAAATAACTCACTTATACATAAAGCATCGTCAATATGTCTTTTAATCTCCTACACATCTATAATACACACTGAGATCTCGTTGTCTTCATACCCTTTTTGAAATTAGTAATACATAGAACAAAGTATAGTAATTTCATCAAGAATTTATTATAAATTTTTCACAGCAAAAATGCATAAGGCTGAAGCAAGAAAAATGTTAATTTTAAATAAAAATATTTGATAAAAAATCTCACTTATTCATTATAGTTATTTAATACAGCAATTAAATTTCAAAATTTAAAAGTGATAAAATTGTTTATAGTTGTTATTGTTAAGTTTTTATAAACAAGATTTTTATAATATGTATATATGGGCAAAACCAGACAAATTTAAAAGTAGATTAACATATGGTTTACTTACATATTAATTGGAAATGTCCTAATTTTTAGTCGTAATTTTATTTGTGTTTAGATTGCCTAAAGAATATCTTGAAAAAACTATTATAGATTTTCATAATAATTTTAAAGTTATATCAAAACGCGTAAATTGTCTCAATGAAAGTTTAATTTATATATTATTATTTTATCATACTGAGATCAATATTTTATCAATAGCTTACAACTAATTAAAAACGAGCATTTATAATAGAATACTAAGATTGGTTTAATTAAATAGTTAGGTTAGTGGCTATAATTATAGAGATACAACTTTAAAACGCAGGTGAGTTTTCATTAAATTAACTGAAAGAACAAAGTACGGAAGTCAGATCTTCTAGAATGCATGCAATTATACTGTCGAACGAATTATTCCATAAAAACAATAACTAATTTACTTGAAAGGGAATTGTAGCTGAAAGACAAATTGACTGTGAAAATCTTTAGTTACTTTCTTGAAGAAAAAAAATGTTCAACTACACAGGTATAATCTTGATGAACAATTTAACTGAGAGAGGTAAGAATTTCTTAATATTTATAAGATCTGCGTGAGGCTAGTGAAAGAGATATGATATGACCATATGGATCGGACAAGACTAGATCTTCCAGAGTTATTTAACTACATATGGAGATATGTCTTAATAAAATAAATCGTTATACTGTTGAGGCTACCAATGAGTGCCGAGAATGAATTAGATACATGGAGCAGCGGAGAGGAACCATTCTATTCTAGAGAGTATTATCTATTGTTAAATTTTATAATGAAAATGACACTTCCCATTGTTCGAGTAGTACTATTCTCTAAATCTTAAATACAGCGGAGGGATAAAAAATTCGACTAAAATTTAGTGTTAAATATATAAGTTCAACTTTTTGGATTTATACTATCAATTCTACTATAAGTATTTTTATTACAATGATCTATATATATAAATATTTTTCTTCTTGACTCTCTGAAGTTACTATATTTGACAGAATCATTGCTCAGTTGGAAGTCTAAATTGATATTGCTTATAGTGGGGAACATTAATTTATGAATTTATTTATTGATATAGATATTATCACTATATTTTTTTTTCACACTATAATATTGCAATATTGATATTTTTTATAGGTTATCACTACACATGCGAATCATTAATTTTAATACGCTAAAAATTTTTAAGTAACCAAATCTCGAATTTATATTTATAGTTGCATAATATATAAAAATATCATTCAAAGTAAAATCAAACCATAAATTGAAATCACGAATTGGACTAATTAAAATCAAAACTGTAAACAATCTAAATTCAAACGCCTTAATATATTAATACAAATGTTTAGTCTTCCATTGAAAATTATAATAGACCAACTAATATATTAATATTATTTCACCAATCATTCATACAAATCAATACCTAAGAACAACCATCATTGTTGTAATAATCAAGTTGAAGAAATATTCATGAATAACAATAATTTCATTTTCGACTAATTAAAAACATAAAGCTATCGTAGATCTTATAGTTTAAAAATGCTTTCTGTCTAGTTTTAAACTCATGATTCTTCTTAACTCTGTATAAAATTTTCTATCTGGTTACTAATCTGAATCTGAGTAATATCATATGTAATGTCAGGACTCAAAAGATTTAAAGATGATAACATGATGATAATTGTTTTAAATTTGGCTTTGATATTTAGAGAATTATGAAGGAGTGTAATGTCTCAGTGAAGAATTCGGAGCTTTCGTGAGCCCAATGACGTTTCTGAGCATTTGCGCTTCTGAGTAGGTTAATGTATATCCAATTAGGAAATTATCTAATTTATTAATGTCTCACTTCGTTGTCAGATAACATATGTATTTTTTTAAGTTTACATTTTATCTTTTTTTATAAAATTTATTCTTGCTTTATTTGTAAACTTATAATATTTAATTAAGCATAAATATTTTACCACTTATATAGACTGTGCTTGGTATTAAAGTATATTAAATTTTTTTAATAAATTGATTTTTTTAAAATTATGCAGACGATTTAATTAGTTTACATTAGGTACGATAAATTTAATCGTTTGATATTAAAAAATTCTAAGAGTTTTATCAAACTTTCTATTCTCAGAATCATACTTTTATATTTGTTTTCATGCTTTTGAAATTAATAATATGAAGATTTCAGCATAAAATTTTACGATCATATAGATGGGCTTTTGTATTTATATTTGCTAGATTACTAAATTTTAAAATTTCATATTTATTAATTTATTAATTCTTATCATATACTATTTTGAGTATTTAAATTTTAAAGTCTCTTTTCCGAATAATTTTATTCTTGAGATTTGTATTTTGCTATTTTATTCTAAATCATTGTGTAATATAAGAAATTAAACAACACCTCTTTTAAAATGATGGTATAAATCGAATAATTTGGTTGAGAATTAGAAGAATAATTTTATTCAGTCCAATTAAAGCAGTCTGCGGAGAGTTCTGTGAGGAACCGTGGAAACCATGTTACTTTACACTTAATATAATGTTTTCCGTTTATTATGTAAGACTTGATTATATATTCAATAGATCACTCGAATGTGTATGCATGATATGTTTAAAGACTTGTATGGTTTGCTTGGTTAGCTGAGAAATATATTTGTGGTTGAGAGTAGGCGATATAATTTCTATTGCAATTCTTTTAATAACTTGTCTTTGATTTCCCGGTCCCATTAAGGTTTTGATCCGATTACTTTAGGATTTAGATATATTCGATCAGCGCAAAATTTCTCTATCGAATATACTTATTCCGAGAATAATATCGTAGATAACTTTTTTATGTTTTTCGAAAAATTATTCAATATAATCATGATAGTAATGATTCCCCATCGATACCGACCGATTGACTATAAATGAACTCTTGACAAAAAAAGTTTTCTGAAAAATTTTATCACTGTTCGACCAATCTCTGATTTCATAAAACTTATTTGAATAATTTAACCATCTGAAAAATATTTTAAACATACAATATTTTTTCGCAGAAAATTCTAGAACATTCTAGAAAATTCAAAATTCGAAAAATTTGTTAAAAAAAGTTCGCATAATTCCATAACCTAATTCTGAATAAACACACCACACGAGACAAAAACAACGAGCAAAAGTTACGTTCATTACATAACTTAAAGCAATATAACCAGGTATCCCACATACACATAACGTGGATATTTACAGTAAATATTTTAAAAGTAATCGCGGTGGGGGAAGGGTTGTGACGTCTATTCCCGTGCTGACACTCACTCCTCTACATGCATAGTCGATAAATTCGATAAAAAGAGCAAATGAAACATAATCAAAAAAAACAACATACTTTTGACGATTCTCACCGAAAGCTATTTTATTTAATAAACTTTTGAGGTTATTTAAATTGTGTAATCTAGTAATCGAGTCAATGGTTTCAACAAGTCATCTTCAAAAATTTGTAATATATGTAAGATTCGCTTAATTTAATTAATTATATTTATTCAATCCATTTAATAATTCAACTCAACAAGAAAAATTATACATAAGGTGATTTTTCTATACATAGTATTCATTTTAATATAGATAAATTATTGATTTTTCAATTCTAATTATATTACTTAATTTATTTAACAGTTGCCCATCTTTATACCCTTAATAATACGTATAAGGAAACAACTTCGTGATGATATCGCATATAATAACGAACATGAATTTGGATTAATTCTTATAATACATTTATCATATTTGTGGATGCATTGCATATAACTCTGATATTAATATAACTTATTTTAATAAACATAACGGTACAAAATCCCCTAAAATAACTATCTGAATATACCAAATATTTTATTCTTATATAATTCCGTAAGCAAGTAAATTATCTTCCAGATTGTTTATTTCAAATCAAAGAATAAAAAACCAGCTTATACAAGAATAATGAATATTTAAAATTGCCCAATTATTGGATTGTTCAAAAAGTAATTATTTATTAGTCCTATTTTTTTTATTTCTATTTTCTATTTTTTTTCTTTAAAATTATCTAATTTTGTTTGAACATATCATATTACGTTTAACAATTGACTATTTGATTTACGTACTAATTTATATTTTTTAAAAATCTTTTTTTTAATTAGTGCCATCAGAAAATCTCTTGTGAAGAATGACATATTTTAAATGAAATTTTACAAAATTAAAATTTGTTCTTATTCAAGATAACGATATTATTTTACTTCACAAAAATAATAACGCGAATTTTCCAAATAAAAAAAAAACATTCAGTTGACGTCATATACGCCAACAAGCCACGTTCCGACAAACCCGAAAGTCATGCTGTTTCAAAAATTTAGCCGGATCTAAGAATGATATCAGTTTAAGCTTGTGACGTAAATTAGAGAAAATATAGACATTGATTTATCAAAC
>JACMZG010001908.1:44366664-44571748 GCA_018340805.1 Microvelia longipes | reverse complement strand
TAGAACTAAGCTGTATATGCTATCTTTACGCTGATGATCTCAAAATGGCGAAAATTATTAAAGATGTAATGATTCTAAGAGTCTTCAAGGTGACTTAATAAAACACAGCTTGTGTTAGCCAGGTAAACAAATTATTTCTCAACACAAATTAAATGCAAGTCCATGGTTTTTACAAAGAAGAGAGAGCCTGAGCCTTGTGTTTACACCCTTAATGGAGTCACTTTTGGAGGAGGTCGAGATATTTAATGACCTAGGTGTACTATTTGATAAAGGCTTGACCTTCATCCTGACATTGAAGCATATTTGTTCGTGCTTACGAAATCTAAGGATTCATTATTCGTGTTTCTAAGGAATACACTGATTCTAAACACCAGAATAGTTCTGTTTAATGCACTAGTGAGGAGTTACTTGAGTTACTGCAGTGTTGTTTGGTTCCTCTCTAGATAGAACTATATAATATCCTTAGAGAGGACTCAGAGGAGATTCACTAATTATTTGCTCGGGACCCCAACAATGGACTCTCTACTTTGTGCTATGTTGGCAGGCTTAACAACCTTAATCTGGAATCCTCTACTAGAGAGGAGTGGAATCACTGATTGTATTTCTTTACAAGGTTATAAATGGCATATCATGATGTGCCTGGAGTTGCTACCATGTTGTACACATCAGAGTACCCAGCAGAAATTCACGTAATCAACATCTATTTGCTGCTGACTACGACAGAACCAACTATGGAAATAGCAGCACCATGACACAAGCCATGAAGATGTTCAACCAACTTTCCTGCTCTCAATAGACCCATTCTGCTCATCAATAGCTATTAAGAAACAATATTGCGCGTGTTCTGGAATGAATGATATTTTTTTGTGATAATAATTGATCTTAGTACCTAGTTTTAAGTGTGACTGCGCAATTTTTGGACATAAGTCTGTATGCACTATAACTATAATAATAAAAAATAATAATAATAATAATAATTTAGGAGAGTCTGCTTTAGGGTGATACGTTATAGAGACATTGATTCACAACTATATTTAGGGGGTGTATGTTACTACCAGATTTACCAAAGTATTGCAAGTTTAGTATAACAGCAAGGGGTTATCGCGCAGCCAAACCAAAGGTCACTAATAGTCAGCTTGTAAGTTACCAGTCCAAGGCTTCAGTAAGCTTTTCACACTAATTGTCGTTAGCTGTATTGCAAAGGCAGAACTAACGTGTACCAATGGCTAAAGAAGCAGAACTAAACTGTAGCACATGGCTAGAAGAAGCAGAACTAACTGCTAACATGGCTAGAGAAGCAGAACTAACCTGCTACCATGGCTAGAGAAGCAGAACTACTGTACCATTGCTAGAGAAGCAAACTAAAACTGTACCATGGCTAGAGAAGCAGAACTAACTGTACCATGGCTAGAAAAGCAGAACTAAACCTGGCTAGGAACCAGAACTAACTGTACCATGGCTAAAGAAGCAGAACTAACTGTACCATGGCTAGAGAAGCAGAACTAACTGTACCATGGCTAGAAAAGCAGAACTAACTGTACCATGGCTAGAGAAGCAGAACTAACTGTACCATGGCTAGTTACGTAGTAAACTAAGAGAAAATTATTTCTTCAAGTAGAAGATATTGATATTAGATTATATTTAGGGAAATGAGGCAATAAGCAAGTCAGGGAGGGGTGCCTCTCAGGCCTGCTATCTATTTAACAGACTTAGAAATAAAGACATTAAAATAAAACTAAAATTGAAGTTCATAATAGCAATGACTTAATAGAAGCAGCAAACACAATTTCTTTGAAAATGATATAATTAATTAATTAATTAATGCTATGCTTAGCTACAATTAGTTATTTTACAATTCATACTACGAATTCCAGTTAATACATATATAAATAATTATATAAGTTGAAAATTTGTTTGCTACAAAAGCCCGATATAAACAAAATGTAGAGGGACTCCACTTTCTGAAAATCAAGATATTTCATGTGCCCCCCCCCCCCCCCCCCAATCTCAAGGTTATTGGCATGCTTGCATGATACCAAGTTGTCCAGCAAAGTTGTTAATTATTTAAGCAGAACATTCTATTGATTGCCTTCCAGTATTATTACATGAATAATTCAAACTCTATGTTTCATTTGTTAGAGAATTAAATGACCTTGACAAGTATATTGAACCACATTAACCAAAATTATGCTTTTATTAATTTAATCAATAATGTTAAAATACTACAAGTCATTTTAGGGCTAACAAACTAACTTCCTAATACCATAGTATTAATAGTAGCGATAGTAATATGGGGGGAGTGGTAGTAACTACCACACAAGTAGGCCACGTTCTTTTTGCCAGCTCCCTAAGATAGTGTTCTACTCCTTTTAATTTCAAGTGTAGGTATATTTCATCTAATCTAGACAGAAGAGCCGTGAATTTCTATGGTTCCTCTCATGCTTTTTTCAAGCAATCATACATATTTTCACTGACTCTTATAGTATAGTGAAAACTGGGAACAACACGTGCTCTCACTGTTAAACCAAACCTCCACACACTTTAAACTACAAGGCAGAAACAGTATAGTATTATAACGAATCTACAATGAGGGTCCTAAATTTTGCCTATACCCAGTTTCATTTAGGGTAAGGGATCTTTAACGAGTACCTGACAACGTACAGGCTCGAGACCACCGGCTTTACGTCCCTTCTGAAGGGCGTGGTAAGCAGAATTTTTATCCCTCTCATAAAAATCTTAGAGGCCCGAGCTGGGATTGAACCCATGACTAAAGTCTATTCATTCTGTGAATTGGCCGCGTACCTTAACTACAACACCACAGGTGACTCTCTTCCTAATACCATATTTGTCCTTCTAGATAATCAAATCTGACTTTTCTTTTGTGGCATGGTATACTTTATGCTTCCAGAAGAATATCACATTATAGAAAATATATTCACGTTGAGCTACTAGAGTTTACTATATCACTCGAGTAGCATATATTACAACACAATAATGCTAGAGAGAGTTACATCCAGCCAACGTTTGTACCTCCTCAGATAACAACAGTATATAGCGTAGAAACACCAAACAGATCATAGGGGGTCACCTATCCAAGTACTGACCACTATTCATACAGGATAACTTCAATAACCTTATTACAGCATGGCTAAGGAAGTTAGCAAATGCAAAGGTTAATTATCATGTATATTTAATGACTACTTTAATGTTATAATTCCTATGAATGATTTAAATAAATAGCTAATCACTAGTCTGCACTTGTAGCTTCAATTTCCACAGGTATTTAATTTCCTGTTTGCAAGTACATACAGGTACCTGATTATGCTTACTTAGTCCAGTTGTTAAATATTTTGACATAAAATGAAAAAATGAAAATAGATACGACTAATAACTGACAGCAAATGGATCGGCTTGCTCCCAGGAGATAGGAGCTCCCCACGAGGAAGGTCGCACTTTCTCAGGCAGACTCTCCGGAACAGCAACAAGAATAAAGAATACATCTAGTAAAGCAACAGCCGTTGCCAAGGCAACGACAACACTCTCACTATAAACCCTCATCAGATAAGCACCCAATGCTGGACTGATAACCATGCTGGCTGCAAAAGTAGCCGACACCTGTAACAAACCATTACAAGCCTTCAATATTCAAGCATTTATGCTTAATTAATTACTTTATTACTTAACTACTTCTTGTCAGCCCTTGAGGCACTACACCGTGGCCTCTATACTGTTATAAAGCTTTGCTAAAAGCTTTGAAGTTAGATTAGGTATAACCATTCCTGTCCTCCCTCACACACAGCCAATGCTTGTGGCATTGCTTCATTGTTTTAATATTTTTATACAATTTGTATTTTTTATTATTTATTTATGAATATTGTATTTGAAAAATACTGTATATGAATTTTTCTAAGTAAAAATACATAAAGGATTTGTTGAATTGAATTGAATACAAAACAGTTTTAAGATTTAAATCACCTACATGATATTTTGCTATTATTGATTTTTATGTAGTTTTATAATTGCCGCAAAAAAAGAGGAATTTTTCATTATAAAAGCTTAAAAAAAGAAATAACTCAATTCAAAGCCTGACAAAGAAGTAAAAATAAATTGTCGTTTAAACTTTGTTATGCAGATAATAACTAAGAAACTGATACACAACAACAAAAACAAAGATACAACTATGTGAACGTGACATTTATTTTACTTAATTAAAGTAAAATAATAGAGATAGAAGTCATCAGACATCAAGCTGTCTCTTCATTCATTGATTCTAATTAAAACAATAGAGAAAGAAGTCATCAGACATCAAGCTGTCTCTTTATTCATTGATTTTAAATAAAATAATAGAGCTAAAAGTCATCAGACATCAAGCTGTTTCTACATTCATTAATTTTAAGTAAAATAATGGAGATAGAAGTCATCAGACATCAAGCTGTCTTTTTATTCATTAATTCTAATTAAAACAATAGAGAAAGAAGTCATCAGACATCAAGCTGTCTCTTCATTCATTGATTTTAAATAAAATAATAGAGCTAAAAGTCATCAGATATCAAGCTGTCTCTTCATTCATTGATTTTAAGTAAAATAATAGAGCTAAAAGTCATTAGACATCAAGCTGTCACTTCATTCATTGATTCTAAGTAAAATAATAGAGATAGAAGTCATCAGACATCAAGCTGTCTCTCCATTCATTCATTTTAAGTAAAATAATAGAGATAAAAGTCATCAGACATCAAGCTGTCTCTTCATTCATTAATTTTAAGTAAAATAATGGAGATAGAAGTCATCAGACATCAAGCTGTCTTTTCATTCATTAATTCTAATTAAAACAATAGAGAAAGAAGTCATCAGACATCAAGCTGTCTCTTCATTCATTCATTTTAAGTAAAATAATAGAGATAAAAGTCATCAGATATCAAGCTGTCTCTTCATTCATTGATTTTAAGTAATAATAGAGCTAAAAGTCATCAGACATCAAGCTGTTTCTACATTCATTAATTTTAAGTAAAATAATGGAGATAGAAGTCATCAGACATCAAGCTGTCTTTTTATTCATTAATTCTAATTAAAACAATAGAGAAAGAAGTCATCAGACATCAAGCTGTCTCTTCATTCATTGATTTTAAATAAAATAATAGAGCTAAAAGTCATCAGACATCAAGCTGTTTCTACATTCATTAATTTTAAGTAAAATAATGGAGATAGAAGTCATCAGACATCAAGCTGTCACTTCATTCATTGATTCTAAGTAAAATAATAGAGATAGAAGTCATCAGACATCAAGCTGTCTCTTCATTCATTAATTTTAAGTAAAATAATGGAGATAGAAGTCATCAGACATCAAGCTGTCTTTTCATTCATTAATTCTAATTAAAACAATAGAGAAAAAGTCATCAGACATCAAGCTGTCTCTTCATTCATTCATTTTAATAAAATAATAGAGTAAAAGTCATCAGATATCAAGCTGTCTCTTCATTCATTGATTTTAAGTAAAATAATAGAGATAAAAGTCATCAGACATCAAGCTGTTTCTACATTCATTAATTTTAAGTAAAATAATGGAGATAGAAGTCATCAGACATCAAGCTGTCTCTTCATTCATTGATTTTAAGTAAAATAATAGAGCTAAAAGTCATCAGACATCAAGCTGTTTCTACATTCATTAATTTTAAGTAAAATAATGGAGATAGAAGTCATCAGACATCAAGCTGTCTTTTTATTCATTAATTCTAATTAAAACAATAGAGAAAGAAGTCATCAGACATCAAGCTGTCTCTTCATTCATTGATTTTAAATAAAATAAAGAGCTAAAAGACATCAGATATCAAGCTGTCTCTTCATTCATTGATTTTAAGTAAAATAATAGAGCTAAAAGTCATCAGACATCAAGCTGTCACTTCATTCATTGATTCTAAGTAAAATAATAGAGATAGAAGTCATCAGACATCAAGCTGTCTCTTCATTCATTCATTTTAAGTAAAATAATAGAGATAAAAGTCATCAGACATCAAGCTGTCTCTTCATTCATTAATTTTATGTAAAATAATGGAGATAGAACTACAGAGGTTATCAGTCATTGAAGCAAAATATAACATGAAGTAATATATAATTTAAATTAAAATACAGAAAGAAGAATACAATTGCCTTCAGTTCTATACAATTAAATTACTTTAAATTTATTAAATCTTTTTATAAAGATACAAATTCTTTAAAGAACTAATTTCATGTTTGATTGATGGTGATATTATGTAAACCAATGAGTCCCTCTTGCTAATTAGTTGCTGGAGACTCGAAAATATTACTTCCTGCCTCTCTCACTAGCTATATTTAAATACCTATACAGTACTATACAGTAGTCTAAGTTGCTAACCAAAGTGCTGTCCACAACGTCTAGTGACACGGTGTTGTGCCTCAAGGGCTGACAAGGTATATTGTCCTTAAGGACAATATACACAAAAGACATCACTTATATATTATATATATATATAATATATTATATACTTATATACACTTATATACTTATATATTATATGATCACACAAAAGACAGCCCTTAAGGGCTGTCATGGTGTGTTGCCCTCAGGGGCTGACACGGTGTATTGCCCTTAAGGACAGACTTATTATAGTACCTTAAGAGCTGAAAGCCCCTTATTTAAATTGGAAAGCAGCTTTAGACCATTAAAATATAAATAAAATCAACTTTAAAACCGCACAAGTAAACATTACAACACATAACTTTTAAATACGAGTCATCTCAAATAATATGAAATCTTACGAGTCCATAAGCCAAACTCCTTTCCTCCTCTTCAGTGACATCAGCGACGTAGGCAAACACAACGGAAAAAGTAACGGCAAACACTCCCGATATGCTGATCATGGCAAAGAACCACCTGTATCAACATACAATAATAATAATAAACTGATAGTAAACCAAATTGAATCTTTCTTTAATCTATTGAAATTGGCTGACAGCCAGTCAAATCAGAGAGGGACAGAATTCTATTGGTCCAAGAGCAACAGATGAAAACTGTGACTCATTTCACAGTACAATTCCTGACTATCTGGCTGTCCAAAGTGGAACCAGACACATACAAGGAAGTCCAAAAATCTCCCCCTCCTAAGTATTGAAACATCAGAGATAAATTAATAAAACTTAGACTACTCTTTTTGTGCAAAGGGACTTATTTTTGGTGGTGAAGTTAACATCAGGTGTCGTCGCATGCTACACCTAATTTTGCAAAAAAAATAGAAAAAATATATTGAAAGGTGAACTTTAATTGAGTTTTTTGGGTCCAGGGATAAATATAAACAAATATAAATTTTATTTCATAAAACTGTTTAAATGAAATTTTGCCCATTTAAGTCTAAGACCGATAAGTGCCCAGAAAGATAAAAATTAGATATTTTATCTCAAAATTGAACCTTAAGTAGTGGCATTGGAAAGAATTTGCCAGGAGTAAAAATACCTTAATTTGTAATTGTATGCTTAATGCTGTAATTGTAATGTGACATTGTAACACCACACTATAACTGTGCTATGTTTTGACCTTCGAGCATATAATCACTGAGTTAGAAATTAAAGTGAGGGAATGTTAAATAATTACGTTACTATGGCAAACAATAGTATGTTTAACAAAGTTTGTTGTTTCCACCGACATTTTGTGATAGTGGCACATTTTATATAATAAATCAGGTGGTACAGGTTGGAGAAATATAAGTGATCAGGTGGTACAGGTAGAGAAATATAAGTGATCAGGTGGTACAGGTTGGAGAAATGTAAGTGATCAGGTGGTACAGGTAGAGAAAGCATTTCATTTTATTGCCAAGATCTAAGAAGTCTGCCACCTTTCTAACTTTACCACCTACACATTGCAATAATACACTGATGATGGCATAAAAACAAGTCTGATTTATTGTAGTTTATTGACATATTAGATTAAGTATAATAAAAACAAATTTTTCAAAACTTATGTTTTTATTTATAATATAAAATATGTATATTATCATAGAAACTGAAATATTTTTCTTTATCTAATAGATTAACATGTTTTCTTCATAATAAACGAAAAGTAAACAATGAAATAAACAAAGGGATCAGACAATCGATCAATATAAGCTTGATAACTGTATAGGCCCGTCTACAACCTTAAGTTAAGTTAGGAAGAATTGAAGAATTCCTCACTTAAAACAAACCATTTTGAAATTCCCGCTCTTTGACTTAAGAGACCTATAAACACGTCTACAACCTCTAAGTTGTTAAGTCAAGTTTTAAAGTTACAATTACACATATAGCTGTATTTAGACTACTTTTCTTTCTACCGTCTACACACATTTATTTATTATTTATTGTAACAACGAGCAGAGTTCAATAACAATTTTAATACAATTTAAATAACATAAACTACTAATAAACTAAATAATAAACTACTTTTCTTTCTACCGTCTACACACATTTTATTTATTTATTTATTGTAACAACGAGCAGAGTTCAATAACAATTTTAATACAATTTAAATAAACATAAACTACTAATAAACTAAATAATAAACTACTTTTCTTTCTACCGTCTACACACATTTTATTTATTTATTTATTGTAACAACGAGCAGAGCTCAATAACAATTTTAATACAATTTAAATAAACATTGCTTTTTCAATGGTCTTTCCTTCGGTTTTTTAAAGACTTATTACAAATATTTTTTTACTTTACTTCTAAAATCGACAGTGTTTTATTTATTTTAATTAATAAATAAAATCAAAATGGATGAGGTAATTGTTGGGAGCGTTATTTTCCTTATCTCTAGTTTATTTGATTATTATATAATTTTATAATAATTGTTATATAATTCTATATAATTCAAAAATAAAAATATATATTATATAAAAAATATTCAAACAACAAAACAATCAATCACATCACATCGTTTACAAAATATTGTAATCATTCAAAAACAGATAATGTACATTCATCTTTAAAACTTATAAAAAACCATTTCTATGGTTTTCTTAAGTCAAAGAGCGGGAAAAAGAATTATTTAAGAATAAAAAGAGATTTTGAAAAATTCTTCACTTCTTCAATTCTTTCTAACTTAACTTAAGATTGTAGACGGGCCTTCAGTGTATGCAATGTGTATGCAACTAAATAGAAACCATACTAGAACTATAATAAAGCATATTTATCCTGAACTCTGACGCCAGACTTGTATCCATACAGGTATACAGTCTCAGTACCTGCTCAGAAATTATATCAAGGACTTTAAGGAGATTTCCATTACGGAAAACAAATGTTAAGAACTTTCAGATTTCCAGGGGGGCAGCCTTAGCTCACATGAAATTACAAGAAAATGAACTCACCAAGTATTGATGGTCATCAGAGGTATCGGAGCGCAGGTGAAGAACACGGTAATTAGAAGGAAAAATTTTCTACCCCAATTATCTGAGAGAGCACCGATGAGTGGCGCACTTAAAAAAGATAAAAAGCCCTGAAATCACAATTCAAAAAATTTATATTTTTTTAAACAAGTTCTTTATTGTCAAAAGTATACAATATTTATTTTGTGTTCACCGGAGCCATATTTTATTTATTGATTTGGGGTGATTTGTGCCTCTTTATTTTTATTTTATTTATTTTGATATGAAATTTGGTTATTTTTTGGGGTGTGAGGGGGTTTGTTTGGGTTAAGGATAATTTCCAACTTTTTGGTTTGGGTATTTTAATTTAATTTTTTTTTGCAGGATTTTCAAAAAATTATATTTTTGATGGTGTTTTGAATAGGTCTTTATTGTAAAGGGATTTTGCAGGCGTGTCAAAGAGGGTTTCCTATGCAGTCTGTGGACTGAATTTTGATGAATCAACCTGGCATTTGCCTGTAAATTGAGGGAAACCACAGAAAACCTCAATTAGGTTGATCGGACATGCGGATCCAGGGTGTAAAGGTTATAATAATATTTTTTTTACGTTTGGGGGTTTAGTTGTTAGGGTTTGCTTTCTAGATTTGTTTTTGAGGCTAAGGGAAATAGTTAATTTTATTTACGAATGGAAGAGTATTTATTATATTTTTTTAATTTTTAAAAGAGTAGAGTCTTGATTTTTTCAGTATTGTCTTGGATGTCTTGATTTTGACATCCTGATATAATTTTGATTCCTCTGTCTTGTATTTGGAACAGTCTAGTCGAATATGTTCTACCGTCTCATCTATTGTGGGGCAGGTGTGGCATACTGAGGAGTCACTTAATCCTATCTTGTAGTGGTATTGTATGCATCTTGCATGCTTACTTCGATATGTTAAAAGAGCAAATACAACAGATAGATTTGAAAATCATATACAAATAACTGTTGTAGCCAGGCCCACAGAAACAGCCTCATGTTTTAAACTATCTGTCATTAACAAGATGACTTAGAGGAGAGTATGTGTTATTCTCCTCTAAATACTACAGAGATGTCAGCTGTAGTTTTTCACTTCCAATAGTTAGGGGATGAGTCAGCAATATTCCTGTACGGAGGCATTATAATGCGACACACGGCCAATGAAGTGAGTCCTGGATGTTAAACCCCGCCTTCATTTTCAAATTAGGCCAACCTTATTGTTTTGTCAACACTATTTTCCCGCGCAGTCAATTGATTTTAGCCGTGTGTTGCACTATAACAAATGAGAAAAAAAATCCAATAATATGTTCATTTAAAACATTTTTTTTATATTTATATCGATATATAACAGCCCAGACCTCACTCCTTCCAGATGACGATTTATTCCTCTAAAAACTCTGCAAAAAACATTTTGTTATATTCCAACATTGCCCCCAACGAAAATGATTCAATCAAAGAATCAGCTACCGTCGATACTTGCTGTTGGATATGAATATCTATGGCTGGGCAACACTCGAGCTCTCAACTAATAAAGTTAAATCAGTGATTAACTTCTAGTCTCAATGAGCACGACGAGCCCTCTGAAGATAAATGCAACCTTGAATACAGCCCTCTCAACTTGCGGTAAATACAACCTTTTTAAAAATGATTCACTCTGTAATCCCTACAGGTCCCACTCATGAAATATACTAACTTTTTTAAGTTCTTTTTTCTTAAAACCTTTTTACATGTCCTTAATTTTCTCTGAGTTCTATAATTCAAAATAGAGTACAGGCTTATACATATCATTTGATACTACCGAGTTTTGCAAAACATGAATAGTTGACACAATATAATTGTGCGAGAGACACCTAAGAAATGTTTACATGTTGTTGTAAAGGTTGTATGGTACAAGGAGTGGAGTAAGACGCCTAGTTGTCAAGACTTACCTTGATTCCCATTATGAGGCCATTCATCAGGAACGTGTGGTCTGGGAACGTGTTGTTAAGTGTCTGCAAACAAAGTATACAAAATTAATATAAAATAAAACAAATCATAGATATAGTAAATAATAAAAATGGTATAGTAGCTGGAAACTCTGAGGTGATAGATAAATCATATATATAATAACATATACAGGGTGTGTCAAAAGTTCGGAAACGCCTTAATATCTCAGGCCCTGATTGAGATATTTGGATGCGGTTTGCGGGGATTTTAATCAATTTAAAAAACTATCTTTCCGTATGGTACATCTTATGGCCGCCATCTTGGTTTCCTCCATATTGGATTCAACTTTGAAATCTTAAATTGGAAGGTATATTTTTGATGGTAAATTTGGGTTCTATGGGTCAAAACTAAACTGTTCTGCTCTTGATGTTTTTTCGCTAATAGTTTGGCAGCAATTCGACAGCAAAGATCAAAAACTTTCAAAACGTCATCGTAAATAACTGCTTAATTTGGCGATTTTAGAAAAAAAATGCAAGAGTAAAAAATCTTATTTTTAGCTACAGATTATGAAACAGCACAATTATTGCACAATTTTTATGATTCATTGGCGCCATTTTGGCTTCAGTCATATGGCAAACCGCATCCGGATATCTCAATCAGGGCCTGAGATATTAAGGCGTTTCCAAACTTTTGACACACCCTGTGTATAAACACACACACATACATACACACAACACACACAATAATTTATTTATATAATATATATATATATATATAATTATATAAAACAGGTATGGGCTATTCACAAATCTTATCCCATGGACTATGGCAACAGGTAGCCCAGAAAATGAATGAAACAAATTCAAACCAGAAAAAGTTGACAACTACTTACAGATATAATGGGCATAGTGAGGAGGCCCCAGGCGAAAAATTCAAGAAATATAACAACAAGAGCATGGTAAACAGTCGGTTGACCAATCCCTGAGTTCTGTAACACCAAACAACACAAATATCTTAGTTTTAAATAGCTTAATTACAGTAAATACCAGAGGGGGACAGGATCAGATCAATATTAATTGTTTTAGAATGCCGACAACCAAAAGAAGCCAATATGAGGTCCATCTGCTTCGTGGGCCTGCTTTGCTCGCCAAGGTTCTGTGGGAGCCATTTTTGTCCTGTCTGTCTGGGACAATAGGCTAATGAAGGCAGATCAAGAAAAAATGGTCTCTCTTCCATACTATATCCCTACATTTAAACATTACCGAACCTTAAATTAGCATTGACCTAGACGTGTATATATATATATATATATATATATATGTGTGTGTGTGTGTGTGTGGTGTGTGTGTGTGTGCGCGCGTGTGTGTGTGTGTGTGTTTGTTTCCCCCAGTAGTATCCCTACTGATGGGCCGTATATACAGTACTCTATACAGTACAGTACTCTGGGTTGAGTGCTCGCATCCAAAGGAAATTCGCCCGACATGCGTCACCGCGCCAGAATTATTTTCTAGTTGTAAATTTATTAAGTAAAAAAAAACCATAAAAATTATCGACCCTTCCAGGATGTGAACCCAGGTACCTGAGTTTGAGTGGTCGTATTGACTCCGGACTGCTGGCATTCAACTCAGAGGCCCGAAAAATTGAAAACAACCCCTACTCGAAATTTAATTTTCAACGACCATAATTTGGTTTTCTATAATTTTTGTGGTTTTTTCGACTTTTGGTAACTTAAAGTGGTCGTATCGACTTCGGACCGGTTTCATTCGATTCAGCGCCCAAAATAACATAGAAAACGAACCCTACTCGAAATTTATTTTTTATCGACCTAAATTTTGGTTTTTGGCAATTTACAATGGTTTTTTCGACTTTTTGGTCACTCAGAGTGGTCGTATCGACTTCGGACTGATTTAATTTGATTCAGCGTCTCAAAAAACATAAATATTGACCTTTTTTGCGGCGAAAAATATGAACCCTGAATTTTTCCGATTTTTTGAAAATTTTGCTGACTCAGCAAACCGGGTTATTGACGCCACAAAAACCTGGTTTTCAATAGGGTTCGTTTCCTCCCGTAGGTTTATTTTTGTACCAAGTTTGGTTAAAAAACATTAATCCGTTCGAAAGATAAGAGTGTTTACAAGAAAGTGTCTAGAATACACACACACACACACACACAACACACCATATAATATATATTATATTAGTCTCTATGTAACGAACAAATTTTCAGAAATAAAGATAAAGACAAGACCCGCAAACTTTCAAGGAATTGACCAAAACGGCACTTCTGTTTTCTGTAATTTCCCAGAACAATTATTTATTGATTCTCGCCCTGCCTTATCTAATTTTGCGAACTCTTTACAATTTTCTATGAAATTTGGATTAACACAGCATAGAACTAAAAATCTTTGGTATTCGGTCTGACCAGTTCGTTTGTGAAACTTTTTATTTGTTGTAAATCGAGTTTATTAAAATGTCAAAACGGAATCGCTGTCTCTTTCTGAAAATTAATTGATTAAAAGATTCTTACGATGGAGTAAAAAACAAAGACTTGTCTCTGAAGTATAAAACCGCTCCTAGTTCTTTATCAACAATTTTAAAGAATCGGAAATCTATATAGATTTATAACCTAAATATAACCTAGTATAACCTAAGTTATATACTTAGGTTATACGAACGAGTGGCGATTTAAAAAGTTCTCGAGTATGCAAGTACGAAGACATTAATGACGCAATTTTACAGTGGGTGACATGTTAAGGGACAAAATATGCCTGTGACAGGACCGCTAATAAAGAATAAGCTGCTGAATATGCAACTGCGGTTATTATTCATCTTATATATCCATTAAAATATCATAAAATAATACAGAGTTATTTATTTTTTCAATTTCTATACAACGAAATTTCTATATAACGAATTTTTTCACTTGAACCTTTAAGTTCGTTATATAGAGGTCCGACTGTATATATATATATATTACAATAAAGTGTCTAGAATATATATCGAGGTTATTATCATCTTATATATCATTAAAATATCATAAAATAATACAGAGTTATTTATTTTTCAATTTCTATACAACTAAATTTCTATATAACGAATTTTTCACTTGAACCTTTAAGTTCGTTATATAGAGGTCCGACTGGTATATATATTATATATATATATATATATATATATATATATATATATATATATATTAATATATATATATATATATATATATTACAGAAAGTGTCTCGAAATACACAAAATTATAATACATATATATATATTATATATATATATATATATTATATATATACATATAAAGTCTTGCGAAACGTATTTTTCGTCATTAGGGACCTCTGAAACGGATTTGTGTCGTGGTCCGAGGTTCGAATTCCGCCATGATAGCAGAGTCATGCACAGTACTGCCAACATAACTTTTGTTGAAATCCAGGCAACACTGTCATTTTTTAACAAAACCACATTTTTTGAAGTAAATATTGGCGGCTTGATATCACTTCAGTATTTAAGCATTTTTTTTCGATTATTATAAAATTAGTATAATAATTAGTATAATTTTAAATTAGTATAAAAAAGCATACAAGAACGTTAAACTTTGCATAATCTTAAATGAGAAAAAGTTCAGATTTTTACTCGGTTTTATTAAACTATTGGAATTATTGGCGGAAATTTGTAACCTTAACACATGTAAACAAACTTTTACGTTTAACAAAAGTGTCGCACTAATTAATAATTAAGATCACTTATAACTTTTTAACTAATTAGTAGATTTTGATCGGAGTTTTTTATATTTGTTCTTATTTTTTGCGGTTCCAACGACGTGTTATATGTCAAAAACGTGTATACTTTTAGTATTATTAAGCGTCAAAATTTTAAATTTCAAAAGAAAATAATTAAAAAATGGCTGCCAATATCAAAACGAAATTCGAAAGATTTGTTTGTCATATTGAGAGGTATATTCCTGCTAAATTTCAAGTTCATTGGGTCATTATTCGATTTTTTACGGTTATTTAAACATTTTGCTGACTAAGCAAATAGGGTTAATATGGTGACATAAAATTTTGATATTCACAGTACTTTTGATATTCGGCAGCAAAACTAGACTCAAAGACTGATTTTTGTACCAAGTTTCAACTATCTAGCGTAAACACAGTGAGAGTTATGCGTGACAAAGACACACACACAAACATCAAGCTGAAATCGGTTCAGATGGTCCTAAAAAAAAACCTAAAATGGATAATTCAAGTGAAATCTCGGGTTAAATTCTTTTAGGTGAAACCAATAACGTACTTCTATACTCGTATACCTTCTGTATAAGAAGGTGAGGAAAAGTAATAAAGAGTTGTAATAGCCAAATTAAAAGATTCTAGGTTAATCAAATCAAAATATATAAGGGGGTAGAAAATTCCGAATTTCTTTCAACAAAATGCTGTTCGTCAGTGAAACTTGTACCTTATAATGCAAGAGTTGGATATATAGGGGTGTTTCATATAAAGTGTCCACCAGAAGGAGGTGATAGTACTCCTCAAAGGAACAAAAAATGTCCTATAATATAAACCCCGATCTCCAACCGTTTTCCCACAAGGTCAAATTTAATATTTTAAAAAAATATTTGACTCACATCATAAAATTGTTAATAGGTTTTAACTGTTCAAGCTAGAAAGGCGAAATTGGTCTCTTTAGAAAGCTGAGTAAATTTCCTAAAGGAAAAAACTACTAACTATGTCAATATGTTAGAACTACTGCCCAAAATTTTGCATGAAACATGATTTTTTGAAAAAAATGAATTTTATGGAATTTTTATAGTAGAGCATTAGAGGAAGTAAGATGAGCGAATTTCAGCCAAGAACGGAAAAAACTTCTATAATGATTGCCATTTAAGAAAATTTAAAATATTTTTGTACATTTCAATAGCAAAATTTTAAGCCATTCTTCCTAGAAGTGGAAAAACTGAATTTTTTTTGCATTTTGCATATGTCTACAATGTTAATTACATGGTACATAAAATAATTAAAATCTCTAAAGCAGAAGAGAGTGGTTTTAGAGAAAATGTGTAAGAATAAAATAGGTTTATTTTACCTTCTAGAGTCTAAAAACCATATTATTAAATTACTTTCGAAAATAAAATATTTTGTTATATAACACATTATTTCACTTTTATGCGAAAAAATATCAGTTTTTGAAACTTCTAGCAACAATAGCTTACATTTTTACTATTAAATGTACAAAGATATTTAAATTTTTTAAAGGGCAATCATTATAGAAGTTTTTCCGTTCTTGGCTGAAATTTTGCTCATCTCTTTACTTCTCTAATGCCCTTACTATAAAAATTCTATAAAATTCATTTTTTTCAAAAAATTATGTTTCATGCAAAATTTTGGGCAGTAGTTCTAAAATATTTGACATAGTTAGTAGTTTTTCCTTAGGAAATTTACTCAGCTTTCTAAGAGACCAATTTCGCCTTTCTAGCTGAACAGTTAAAAACCCTATAACAATTTTATGATGTGAGGTCAAATATTTTTTTAAAATATTAAATTTGACCTTGTGGGAAACGGTGGAGATCGGGGTTATATTATAGGACATTTTTTGTTATATTATATATATATATACATATTATATATATATGTATATATATATGTATATATATATATGTGTATTATATATGTATATATATAGTATATGTATATTATATGTATATGTATATATATATATGTATGTATATATATATATATAATATATATATACATATTATTATATATATATATATATATATATTATATATATATTATATATATATATATATATATTATATATATATATAATATATTGTATTAATATTTCAAATATAATCAAGGTCGCTTTTTGTACCAAGTTCCATTTCGATCTAAGAAAGCGTTCAAAACTTATCCCATAGAAACGTCTAGGATGAAAACATTTAGTATATAATAATGTCCGTTTAGAGCCTTGCAGCTCATTAGGGGATAACCCCTGCGGGAACCACCTCGGGTGGTAGTAGCAACCGTTACGCTCGAAGTGTATTCTAAAGTTGGCGATATTTTATCTTAACAATAATCTTCTATAAACTGAGAGCGTAACCTGGATGCGAACCCCAGACCTCCGTGGTGTCAAAGGTCAGTGTAAAGACTAACGCCTTAACGATCTCGGCCACGGAGGTGTCTAGGATGAAAACATGTAGTACATACACATTACTGACAATACTGTCTTAGAACAGGTGGTCCTTATATTTGCAATAAAAACGAAATACCTTTTTCCTCCTAAATTTAGGCGACAAGGAACAGATCTTATTGAAATACAAACGCGGATTCAACAGGTAAACTAGTTTCATTTCTCACTCCACGACTAAACAAAGTAGACACCAAACTGAAGCTATCAGGATTTAATTTAGTAAAACGCAACGCTACGTGTTTAAACAGGTGGTACGCCTGATATTCATAGTTTAAATCAGCAAATATTAGATTAATTATTTAACGTAAATAGTAGAATTTTATGTTAACGTGATCTATATATTGTAATTATGTCAAATTAACCAAATACAGATAACTAATCACTAATACGTGATACAGTTTTAAAATAGGCTTTTATTTTGTATCTCTTGTATAGGCTGTTGGATTGTTAAAATTTATTTTATAATTTAACTTTGTTTATATCAAGTACAAGCATACCAACTGCAACCGTCAACTTGCAAGTCAGTTCTGTTAAATTAAGATTAAGTGGCTTAGGAACAGGATGACGATACAACATGACACTCGCCCCACAAACTATCAATATCAGCTGATATAATTCATATGCTGATAAAAACTCTAAGATTATTATCCTTAGAGAAAATAACCGGATTTTAGATTCCATCTATAATCCTGGGTAATACTACTTATTTGAAAACTGCATGATAGCCCTATATAACATATATAACTATATGTAAATACCTATATAAATATTATATAACTATAAGTAAATAATTATATATTTTTACGTATATAACATTATGCAAACAAATAACGTTTTTTACTTTTCCACATTTATACTGTAGGTATTAAGGAAAGTATTGTGCTTGCGAAAAATCCGAAACCGGGATGTCACCGGAATTATCCGTTTCAGGTGTTTTTAAGGCTTCCTGAATGGTTTTTGCAAAGTTGTGTGTGTGTGTTTGTTATCTTCGTAGTTCTCCCAGTGTTGCAACTCTCGTAAGCTAGAGAGTTGAAACTTTGTACAAAAATCAGTCTACCACTGTAATTGTGCTATTCGGAAAATAATTTGTTTACGACGTCATTAACCCGCAATAATTACTCAGCAGAAATTTCGAAAAATAATGCGATCGAAGTGAGATTTAGCACGCATGTGGCTATGTATATGATTAATATACATATCTCTATATGTCTAATAATAAATTAGATATATTTATCATTTTGATACTACCGAGTTTTCAAAACATGAATAGTTGACACAATATAATTGTGCGAGAGACACCAAGGAAATGTAACAAAATGCAATGCTACATCTGGGAACTGATCCATCATTCGACATTCGTCATACTTGACTAAGAGAACACCGCTCGTCTCTGGTAAGTACTTCACATTATATTCTTCGGAATCAATTGAAGGTCAGAGTGAGTTCAGGCTCTGTCGGCGCCCTGATGAGTTAGACGTAACGAAACAGAGTGGGACATGACATTATGTCGAGCCATCAAGTATGACGAATGTCGAATGATGGAACAGTTCCCAGATGTAGCATTGCATTTTGCTTGTTACATTTCCTTGGTGTCTCTCGCACAATTATATTGTGTTGATATATTTACTCATCCCTAACTTTATCTCATAGTACATATATTTATTCATCCCTAACTTTAGTAGATATTTATTTATTCCTAACTTTATCTCATAGTAGATATATTTATTCATCCCTAACTTTATCTCATAGTAGATATATTTATTCATCCCTAACTTTATCTCATAGTAGATATATTATCCATCCCTAACTTGTAATCTCATAGTAGATAATATTTATTCATCAACTTTATCTCATAGTAGACTATATTTTATTATCTTAACTTTATCTCATAGAAGATATATTTATCCATCCCTAACTTTATCCATAGTAGATATATTTATTTATCCCTAACTTTATCTCATAGAAGATATATTTTTCTCCCTAACTTTATCCATAGTAGATATATTTACTTATTCTCATAGTAGATATATTTATTATCTTAAAATTTATCCATCCTAACTTTATCTCATAGTAGATTATTTATTTATCCCTAACCTTTATCTCATAGAAGATATATTTATTCATCCTAATCTAGTAGATATAATTATTCTAACTTATCTCATAGTAGATATATTTATTTATTCTTAACTTTATCTCATAGTAGATATATTTATCCATCCCTAACCTCATAGTAGATATATTTATTTTCCTAACTTTATCTCATAGAGATATATTTATCCATCCCCTAACTTTATCTCATAGAGATATATTTATTATTCTAACTTTATCTCATGGTAGATATATTTATTTATTCTTAACTTTATCTCATAGTAGATATATTTATTCATCCCTAACTAAACCCTAAAGTGAGTTCACAGTCAGCACTCAAATCAATAGATAATTAAACCAAGACAAAATATATTAATGTTACAATAAATTCAGAGAAATTTAGCTTAAATAGACGACACTGGGGTAAAACAAGTTATATCGATTTTATTTTAACAGGCTAAGTAAGGGTTAAAATTTAAACCAAACAAAACTTTAAAGGTCGTCATAGTTTCGAAACTCTAGGGTGCTAGATAAGGGAGGTTTAGAGTTATTTAAAACGATAAAACACTCAGCACTGTTAATCTAGGACCAAGGGCAAGAAAACACAACAGCATTAAACTTAGTGTATTATTCTGTATAAAGGTAATGACAATTCGGATAAAAAGACGACTTGGCAATTAAGTTGCTGCTTCTTGCTACGTCAGAATAACCCAAACAAAGAATAATGGAGTAACCCAACATCTAGGGTGTCATCACTTCACTTAATTAAATGCTACCAATAAAATATTTACTACAGAATATTCAAGTCAATATTTTCAAACTGGCAGCCGATAATAGAATGAAATTCTTCGGGATAAATTTCAACTCAATTTACTAAATTTTTTTAAGTTTTGATGACTCGGCAAAATAGGTTAACGCGTTCTAAAAATACTATCTTTCGGGCAGTACAACTTGACCTAAAGTATTATTTTCCGCCAAGTTTCAACTCTCTAGTGAGGCCACAGCAGTATGCGTGATACACAGCAGTATGCATGACACACATACAGTATGCACGACACACAGGAGCATGTGTGACACACAGCAGTATGCGTGAAACACAGACAGTATGCGTGACACACAGACAGACTCGACAAAATGAAAACAACTAATAACGACATAAAAAAGCCTAAAACCAACAATTACATCATTTTAATACAAGTGAAACGATAAAATAACAACTATTGCTCATTATAAATTAATTTTATCATTATTAAAATACTCTCAAGTATTAGAAATTGATGACTTGATTAGGTATCCGACATTGAGACAAAGCACATAATATTAAATATCGAACTTAGATAGGAGCACATAAAATTAAGTATCGGACTCGGAGGAGAGGACGTAGTAATAAGTACTTATCTCGGAGGGGAGCACGTAGTAATAAGTATTAGACTCGGAGAAGAGCACGTAGTATTAAGTAATAATCTCGGAGGAGAGAACGTAGTAATATGTAATGAACTCGGAGGAGAGCACGTAGTAATAAGTAATGATCTCGGAGGGAAGCACGTAGTATTAAGTAATGAACTCGGAGGAGAGCACGTAGTAATATGTAATGAACTCGGAGGAGAGCACGTAGTATTAAGTAATGAACTCGGAGAGAGCACGTAGTAATATTAATAAACTCGGAGGAGAGCACGTAGTAATATGTAATGAACTCGGAGGAGAGCACGTAGTATTAAGTAATGAACTCGGAGGAGAGCACGTAGTAATATGTAATGAACTCGGAGGAGAGCACGTAGTAATATGTAATGAACTCGGAGGAGAGCACGTAGTAATATTTAATAAACTCGGAGGAGAGCACGTAGTAATAAGTAATGATCTCGGAGGGAAGCACGTAGTATTAAGTAATGAACTCGGAGGAGAGCACGTAGTAATATGTAATGAACTCGGAGGAGAGCGCGTAGTATTAAGTAATAAACTCGGAGGAGAGCACGTAGTAATATGTAATGAACTCGGAGGAGAGCACGTAGTAATATGTAATGAACTCGGAGGAGAGCGCGTAGTATTAAGGTAATAAACTCGGAGGAGAGAACGTAGTAATATGTAATGAACTCGGAGGAAAGCACGTAGTAATATGTAATGAACTCGGAGGAGAGCACGTAGTATTAAGTAATGAACTCGGAGGAGAGCACGTAGTAATATGTAATGAACTCGGAGGAGAGCACGTAGTAATATGTAATGAACTCGGAGGAGAGCACGTAGTAATATGTAATGAATGAATCGGAGGAGAGCTCTCGGAGGAGAGCACGTAGGTAATATGTAATGAACTCGGAGGAGAGCACGTAGTATTAAGTAATGAACTCGGAGGAGAGCACGTAGTATATGTAATGAACTCGGAGGAGAGCACGTGTAATCTCGGAGGAGAACACGTAGTATTAAGTAATGAACTCGGAGGAGAGCACGTAGTAATAAGTAATGATCTCGGAGGGAAGCACGTAGTAATAAGTAAATGAACTCGGAGGAGAGCACGTAGTAAATGTAATGACTCGGAGGAGAGCACGTAGTAATATGTATGAACTCGGAGGAGAGCACGTAGTATTAAGTAATAAACTCGGAGGAGAGCACGTAGTAATAATGAACTCGGAGGCACGTAGTAATATGTAATGAACTCGGAGGAGAGCGCGTAGTATTAAGTAATGAATTTGGAGCAGAGCACGTAGTAATAAGTAATGAACTCGGAGGAGAGCACATCATATTAATATCGGACTCGGAGGGTAGCATATAAATTTTTCTTCATTAGAACAAAGTGATAATCGCGTCATTTTAATGATGAAAACTGGCTAAAAAGTACAACCAATAAAATAATAATTACTACAAGGTAATAATAAAATAGTAAGACGACTTGTTTACCAAGTAATCACGCTGTTTAAGTCTAGATAACAAGTTTACAAACAGCTAGCTTTAGTTTTATCACAGCTCGTAATTAGTATGATATCAATTAAACTACAAATATAGCTGTTAAATCATCACAGGAAGTAAGCCTTATTTCCACATCGAAGTTCAAATATAACGCATTAGTCACCAACTTAGTGTGTTAAGTAGTGACACAAAGGACTGTAGAGTTTTGATGGATCACATTATGGATAATTTTGGGATCTGTAGGTAGTGACAGAGGACATTGATGGATAATTTTGGGATCTGTAGTAGTGACAGGAGGACATATGGGATAGTAGTTTTGATGGATAATTTTGGGATCTGTAGGTAGTGACAGAGGACATTTGATGGATATTTTGGGATCTGTAGTAGTGACAGGATTTGATGGATAATTTTGGATCTGTAGGATTTGATGGATAATTTTGTGTAGGTAGTTTCTGTAGGTAGTACGAGGACATTTGATGGAGGATCTGTAGGTAGTGACAGGAGACATTTGATGGATAATTTTGGGATCTTGTAGGTAGTGACAGGAGGACATTTGATGGATAATTTGGGATCTGTAGGTAGTGACAGGAGGACATTTGATGGATAATTTTGTAGGTAGTGACTTTTGATGGATGGGATCTGTAGGTAGTGACAGAGGACATTTGATGGATAATTTTGGGATCTGTAGGTAGTGACAGGAGGACATTTGATGGATAATTTTGGGATCTGTAGGTAGTGACAGGAGGACATTTGATGGATAATTTTGGGATCTGTAGGTAGTGACGGGGGACATTTGATGGATAATTTGGGATCTGTAGGTAGTGACGAGGACATTTGATGAATAATTTTGGGATCTGTAGTAGTGACAGGAGGACATTTGATGGATAATTTTGGGATCTGTAGGTAGTGACGAGGACATTTGATGGATAATTTTGGGATCTGTAGGTAGTGACAGGAGGACATTTGATGGATAAATTTTGGGATCTGTAGGTAGTGACGAGGACATTTGATGGATAATTTTGGGATCTGTAGGTTTTGATGGATAATTTTGGGATCTGTAGGTAGTGACAGGAGGACATTTGATGGATAATTTTGGGATCTTAGGTAGTGACAGGAGGACATTTGATGGATAATTTTGGGTAGGAGTGATTTGATGTTTTGGGATCTGTAGGTAGTGACGAGGACATTTGATGATAATTTTGGGATCTGTAGGTAGTGCAGGAGGACATTTGATGGATAATTTTGGACAGGAGGACATTTGATGGATCATCTGTAGTAGTGACAGTGATGGAGGGATCTGTAGGTAGTGACTTTGATGGATAATTTTGGTAGGTAGTGACAGGTTTGACACTTTATGGATCTGTAGGTAGTGGACATATGACAGGAGGACACTTTTGGTTCTACAGGTAGTGACAGGAGGACATTTGACAGTAAACTTTTGGTTCTACAGGTAGTGATACGAGGACATTTGACAGAAAACACGAATGTTATATCTTATATCTCATTACAGAGCCCCCTCTCGACCAATGTATGAGATATAGCAACAATATAAAATCTAGTTTGTGTAAGATTAACTAAAGATTAGGTTAGTAGAGCTTTAAAACACAAATACTAGGTATAAATTGTTAGTTATTTGGCTTCCTAATGACTATTTGCTAATTATGAAATTATATGGAGACAGTTTGTTGTCTGTATTAGATTTCTAACAATCTACTACAGACAATCTAATTAAACATTTTCATTGACATTAGGAAAATGAAGGTTGTCATTTTGAAGCTAATAGTTTATAAATTTTATATATATAATATATATATATATATATATATATATATATATATATATATATATATATATATATACATATATATATACACACACACCACACACACACACACACACACACACACATATATATATATATATATATATATATATATATATATATATAATATATATATATATATATATATATTATATAATATAGGCCTTTGTAGCTTAAATAGTTTAAACGCCTATTAACAATTTATGATGTGAGGTCAAATATTTTTTTTGAAATATTAAATTTGACTTTGTGGGAAAACGGTTGGAGATCAGGGTTTATATTATAGGTTATTTTTTATATATATATATATATTTATATATATATATATATATATATATATATATATATATATATATATGTATATATATATATATATATATATATATATATATATATATATATATATATATATATATATATATATATATATATATATATATATATATATATATTATTTATTTCCCTACAACGGTTATGGTGGTAGGTACTTTTTTCTCTTTTTAAATGAGGGGTTGGCAGCGGGTCCTCTGATTGGTCTACTTCCAAAATTCTTATGCCCTTGGGGAGTCGCCTCCGTTGACACAAATTTTCAGTGTCACCAACGGCTACTGGAGCAAATCCCCTACTCCTCCTAATTTGCTCCAACAAACATACTTGACATCAATTTTTTAAGTGTTTTCCAGCTGTAATTTTCAAAAAAAGAAGACAAGTGTTCCATGGAAAATGGTCATAACTATATGATTTGGCAAAAAAATGTATTTACATTAAAAATTTTCTTTCTGCTTCATCGAACATTTTTGACAAACACGCCACCTACTTCTAAAAATTGTAAACAAGCCATACTTCGAATATCAAAACACGTCGTTTGACAGTGACTTACAGTGAAATTAAATGGTTTTTATAATACTTATTATAACGAAGTTTTATGTTTAATATAGCGTTAAATTGTGTATTTTATGGTGTTGCTGAGGTTTTTCGGACATTTTAAGGAAAAAGAGAGCTTGGCAACCAAAAAAGAATGATTTATTACACACAATCATAAAGGCTATGGAAACTGAGAAGCCAATTGAGGTGTCAATAGAGAAGATTCAAAAATTTAACTAGAAGATATTTGCTCATTTGAACATTTTTGACATGCTTTATTATTGATAATTTTAAAAAAGAAAAACTACTAGAAAACCTTATTTTTATCAAGTTTTTTCTTAATTTGGCACAAAATAGCAAAAAAAATTTGATTTGCTCAAACAAACATTTGTGACATCACCCTTTTGCGTCATCGATCAAGTTTGACGACCTTGAAATAATTTTGCTCCAATGGCCATTTGTGACAACGTATCCCCACGGCCCTTGGGGATTTTTAAACTGAACGATAGACTGTAGCTTTTAATAATATTGATAACATAACAGAAACTTAGTTCCACACTGAGCTGCTTGTTTTTGCTGCACAGCCAGTGCTATTATACGAAAGCCAAAGTTTAAGATAAACTTTCACAAAGGCAAAAACCTGTTTCTTTACAATCTGTGCAGCTGATTCAACAGAATAACTTTACTTTAAAGTAGAGTCTTTCACTATAACTTGAATTGATGTTTAAAAAAAGAGCAGACAGCTGTTGCTACACTAAAAAAGAATAAAATTCTTGTTTTCAATGGTTAGAAGATGTAGTACAAGGCACTGCCAGGTAATAAAGCAAACTTTGCCAACTATCAACATTTTGCCTTCATAGATGAATGGATAGGTAGTTATTAAACTCGATAGGGAATAGTAAAATAATCGGTAATAATAAAAATAGGTAATTTTAATTAACAATACAAATGTGATAAACAGTTAAATGATAACAAACCTTAAAGTTTTAAAATCTAAAATACAACAAAGTAAGACAGAATTCTCCGGTGAATTCTGAAGTTCAAATAAAAAGGCAAATGCGTAGATCGATCTCTGTGACTTCGAGGTGGGTAGTCAAATGATTTTAGATGTTTATAAAAAATGTTAATTGGACAAAATTAATAAGAGTAATTAAAGCTAATAAGAGAACAGATTAATGAGAATTACTCACAGTCATTACACTATCTTTGAGAACGGCTTTCCGAGGGCGAACTAACATTCCTCCTCCTTTTTTAAATGCCTTACCAGGCATATTAAGCCAAACATTAAAACCACTTTAATATTACTATCACATAGTTAAAATCGACATAAAATCAAAACTAAAACAATGAAAATTTAAAGAAAATCAAAGGAAATTTCAAGGACTTGACACGGCAGTCCGTCAATCGAGTTGCACGCACACAACTTGGACAAACAAATTTTACACTCAGAACTGCCACTGTTGTAACACTAAAAAATCAACAGTTGGATTTTTAAATGATCAAAAAAGTATTATAAGTTAATTTAAATTCAAACTAACGTTTACATTTTAAACATTAACTTTCAAAAGTTATTTCTAAGTGTAATCAGTAGTTTTATAAATATTTTAAGAAAAATATCGATTTTTAAAAATGATAACTAAAGTTTGTAGTGGCAAACATGCTGGTTCCCTCTCATACGCTCTCATTTTTGTTTACGGCTGTCAGCCGTTAAATTGTGGGATTCCGTTGGGGTGAAGTGTTTTATTTTGTTATATATAATCTTATTCAAATTATGTTAGCTAATTCCAATGTATCTGATAAAAAGCCGGCTGCCAAAAAGATTCAACGGAAGAAATCGAAGGTATTTGATCCATGTGTTAGTAATAAAAAGAAGAAGAACAGTGACGAACTTACATGTAGTGTAAGTGACGAAAACAATTCAGTACTAGCGAATAATCAATTTAACTTGTTTAAAAATCAAGTAACCGATAAAACCGACCTTAATAAAACTGTCGAAGATTTGTGTGCTAAGTTAGGTTTTACCGAGTACGTATCAGCTGATGATTTGTCTGACGACTCTGTATCAGAATGCCCTGTAATACCTCGCAATAATTCCATAGAAAGCTGTTTGGATAAAATGTTTGAAGGTTTAGACGGTTATGCTGCATTTAATCCTCTTCTTATGCCAGGCAGTACCCCCAAAGGCAGTACACCCAAAGAGCAAAGAAATGGCTTCTCCGCTATCGATCCAAGCATTAGGCCCACTCCTGGCTTATCGTCAACAAATAGGCCTAAGTCTATTTTAAAATCTAGAAATGAAAATGTTGCTTACACAACTCCCACTTCTTCTGGTTCATTTAAGCTTAATAGATCCAGTCAAAGTAATACTTCAGTACGGACGCCTTTAAGTGATCAGACTAATCTCCTTCAAACTCCTGCATCATCCATCAACTCTATAGATAAGATAATAACATCACCTCTCCGATTCACGCCTGCGTCCTCATGCTTACCTGCTTCGTTTTACACTCCGAGGGCTACCCCCAAGTCTGGTAGAAAACCTCTATCTCCTGGAATTATTGAAGTTTCTCCCGAGACTAAAAGAACCATACTTGCAGGTTAGTCTTTATGTTTATATACAGCCCTGGATCTGTAGTTAACTAGGAGTCACACCTCAACCTCTGTTCCTAGGGGCTTCATATTTGGCCTCATGATAGAAACAAATAATATATATATAGCTAATTATATAATAATATACTAAGCTGAAAAAACCAATAATTAAGAGTTGGATTATTGCATACTAGCTTCTCACTGTACTTATTATTAGAACATAACTAAATCCCCTAGCTGCACAAAATGTGTTTACATCTAGGTGGAGTTATGCCATGAATGGTCTTCTAGTTGTGTCATTTAAAAACATGAAACATTGACCAAAGTAATTATAGGAATGGCTGTTAGAGAGCACTTGAGGCAGCAGTGGTAACTATTGTGCTCATAATGTAAGATAAAATTGAAGATAGTTTATTTGAACTATATCTTATATGCGAGCTAGCCTGGGATTAGACCTCAGGCACCTGCATTGTAGAATAAATATAGCCTCAGGGCCAATTATTTACTACTTTCACACAGCGTATTAAACAGGTGATCGTATTTGATACGATCCAGTTCTTGCATGTCATTCTGGCCGAACAGCTTATAATGTAAGACTTGCTTGTTTCAGGAATCCCTTTTTTTGTCGATGTTAAAACAAATAAAGAAGATTGCTCTTCTTCCGTGGCTTTGGAATTATTGTCTATGGGTGCCAGTGTAGAAAAAACATTCAACAAAAAGGTTATTTTTGTTTTTTTTTTATTTTGTTTTTATAAGTTTCAACTTGAAAATAACTAGACATAGAATGTTGCCTCTAGTTTTGACCTGCGATTTAACAAGTTAGTTAAAAGCTATGTTTATCTCGTTATGCTCAATCCTAATTAGATTAGAGTAACTTAGATCTGGTTTCACCATTGCCGAGGCTATGTATGAGGACTATCTTCTTGTCATATTTGACCCCCATTTTTTTATAAATATTATTACTTTACATAAAATTACTTCAAAATCTTCGAAAGTCATTATTGTATTGCAAAATTAACTTTCTCAGAGGTGTGATATTATTCTTTTTGTTAAGAATTTGCTCATGTAATTACAGGCAACGCACTTTTAGATTATCTACAGTAGATGTTGAATCTTTCTTCTGATTGTCATAAAAGTATTATTTGATCTTTATGCTTATAATCCTGGTTTTTATCAGTGTATAGCCTGTTATAAATCAGTAAGCAGACATTCTACTGCCTCTCTTGATCTTTATAACAGATCTCTTGAATACATCCAATATTAAAGTTTGTTAGCTGATTGCCCAAGGGCAGGGAAAACATATCTTATTCATAGTGGGCTGTCAAACCTATCGTTTTAAGTTGTAATCCTTGTTATAGATCAATTTAATGGGATCAATATGTATTTTTAGGTGACTCATGTAGTTTTTAAAGAAGGGAGACCATCTACATATTTGAAAGCCAAGAAACTGGGTGTTCCTATGGTGTCAGTACTTTGGATTGAAGCTTGTAAGAAAGAGCGTAAGGTCGTGGATCCTGGCCTCCACCCACCCATCTGTATGGAGAAATATGAAACCATGTCTCCCTCTGTAAGTCCTTACTCACAACCCTCTACTCAAGCATGCAATGCAAGCTTTAAAAACTCATTTCACATGAACATAAATATTTAAATATACTATTTACTAAAATCAGAGAAAAATTTATATTTTTAATTTGAGGCCTGAAAATACTTTGAATAGAAAAATTTGACATCAATGTATCAATTGACGTAACTAATTTTTATTGAATCAGGAAAAATTCCTTCTTCAAAGCAGTCGTTAACTATTTGTACCAAACTGTCAATGATCTATGGAGAAATATGTTTTAAAACTTTATTACTTATATTGTAAGTATCATTAGAATCAGATCTACTGAAGTCATTGTATGAGCATATCCATTACAGATCATTATATAACCATATCCATTACAGATCATTTATGACGATTTCCATCGCATCACATAATAACAATGTCCTTCTCTATCTTAATGTATGTGGTTCCATACTTTTTTTGCTGATAATACAGTAACTTTGTTGGAAGCCAAAAACTGTAATGATCTCAAGGAGAAGATTGTAAGTGATCTCAGTGTATTAACAGATTAGTTTTATTTCAATGATGTGAAACTCCATATAGACAGACGTACTGGATGCCATCCTGGCCAAAAGAATGTTATAACAGTTAAATCATTATTACTTTATTATTTACGATGCTACGTAAAGATCCCCTGCGTTTAAATCTCCACTAGAGAGTTTCACTTTTTTATTATTTGATATCTGTACTGCTCGGACCTCCACAAGTAACTGTACTGCTCGGACCTCTACAAGTAACTGTACTGCTCGGACCTCCACAAGTAACTGTACCACTCGGACCTCCACAAGTAACTTTACCACTCGGACCTCCACAAGTAACTTTACTGCTTGGACCTCCACAAGTATCTGTACTGCTCGGACCTTCATAAGTAACTTTACTGCTCGGACCTTTACAAGTATCACTACTAGTCGAACACCTACAAGGATGTACCCATTTATATATTTCATTTAATTATATATCGTATAAATATTCTATTTTATTTTATTGTAATTCTCTTTTTGTTTATTTGTTACTAGGAAAGAAAAATACCTTCTATTAAGACTATTCAAAGAAAACTAAGACGTCATTTCCTTTGGGTGAGTAAGATATGTTTCACATGAATACTTGTACTCACAAAATAATAATAGTAGAATGGCATAGTTTCAACATGTCAAGCTCTTAATAGCCTCTGACTTGCAATACCTGTGTTTTCACAGTATATCTAATCCATGGATCTTATCGTATCCGCTGGATACAAACAGTGTGGAAACCAAGTAAAAGGAGATCAATGTCATCTACTACTACGGGGCAGAATCCAATCCACTCAGCTAATATACTGCGACCCTCATAACACCAGATACTGTTTGAATCTTTTTATATTTTTGTAAGAGGATGTTGTTTACGAGATGTGTTCAAAAAGTATCGCGAATTTTGAATTTTCGCGGTATATTCCAATTTTGATCTTTTCGTGGCTTTATGTTGGTACTCATGTCTCATTTTGAAATTGCTAAAATTGACTTTTGAAACTCTTTATCTGAAGAATTTCAATTGGCCCGTATAGGGCTTTTATTGAGCATTTTTTTCATATTTTTAGTATTGCTCCTTAGGGGTTAGAGAGGGGGGACAACCATTTTTTGGTGGTTTTTTACATTTTTGGCGGGTGTAATGGTTGCCATTTTGAAAAAGCCGTGCATATTTGTGTTCTACCCATCGATACCTTCAATTTGATGCCCCACATGATTATTTTTAAAAAATATTTCTTTTCAGCGAATGTGCGCATTCGCTCATAAATCAACAAATGCCCATGACAAATAGTTGGCTATATTTTTCCTGTTGTTGGATAAAATAATTACACATGTGTACCAAATTTCAACTTTCTAGCTATTGTAGTTCCGGAGATGTGAAATCGGCTAGACAGACACTCGACAGAAAGTATAAGGGTATCGAAGATTATCTTTGAAACCCTAATAACAATGATGTTCTACTTTTGCAATGTTAAAACATGATGTATGCTATGCATTGTATGAGTATTATGTTGAAAATTCAAGCTTTTGTTAAACTTAACTTATTTAATTGTTGTTGTAGGAAGCTGGTCAGACTGTGGATAGCAAAACCAGAGCAAGGTTGGTGTACTTGATTTTATACTCTGTAGTTTGTAAGAATGACTTATTTATCATATGTTTTGGGAATTTCTGTTTTTTAATGAGTGAATATTTAAAAAATAAAAACATGGTAAATGTGTTCCATTTATTTACTATCAAAACAATTTAAGGAGTGACTTGCAATAATGTCATTTTTAAATGACACTGAACTTTAAATTTGTGACGGTACCTCACAGACTCCCCTGGTTCCTTATCTAGCATAACCCATATCCTACCTAACAAACATTGCCTCCCCCTCTCTGACCAGATCTCAAAACTTCCTCACCCTTGACTTCCCTTTAGTTTTGTCTTGGCACTCTCTCACTTAATTATTATATTTCTATTTATATGTATTTAGCACATCAAAAAGGCTTGGCCTCTTGGTTAACCTCTCCACAATTATTAATTGTAACCGATGGGTTACAAATTATATCTAAAAGGTTATCTTGTACTTTAATTGAGTTATGACATTGTTTAAACCCCATGTCCCCAAAAACAATATCTCACTCAATAGAATTGAATTATGAAGTCCCCCCCCCTTCTAACCTCAAGTATTCTACTTTTAAGTTCTCTATCTCAAAGGCTCCAGGACTTAAAAAGTAAACCTGGATAACTAATATTACCTTTTATATTAATAATACGTATGAGTATCTTAAGGACGCTTTAAAAAGAAAGAAATATTAATTTTACCTTACAGCTTCTGAACTAAATTTATGTGTCGTTTCACTGTAAACTGAAATCTATTTTAAATCTAATCTATTCTATTTAAACAAAGAAGTGAGCCTTTTGTTAATTAACTGTATCCTATGTATTCTTTTAACATGAGTTCCTGATACAACACATTACTAGCGTTGTTACCTACTTAATTATTTTTATGCTTAATATTATTATATATAATATACTACTACTTTAAAGGTAAGGCTTTTTCATTTTAAAATGTTTGTTTAGAGTCAATTGGAGGAAGGCAGTTACTGAGATCAAAGCTTCTCGACAAAACAGTTGTAAAGAAAACAGCCAAGGGAAGATCTGTACCAAGAAACTTGATTTCTTATCTGCCGAGCTAAAGAATCCTGATGCACCGGATGCTAACGGAGATAACCGAGCAGAGGAATCTGTTCTTATCATTTCTGACACCACTGATCCTAAAATAAACGATGAGAATAAGGATAGTAGTCATAGTTCGAGTGATATTCAGGTATCGCCTTGTTTAGAGAGAAGACTGAGTGCTCCGGGTAGATTTGTACCCGAGAGAAAGAAACGAAAAAGGAAGGAAGAAGTAGAACCTGTCGTTGAATCCCAGAAACTCGTTACAATAGATAAACTGTTTGCTAAACAAATGACTTTAAATGAAAATAAGAAAACAAAACAGTGTAATATTGATATCGGTTCTCAAAGTAGTCAGGTCAGAAGAAGAAAACTATTGAACACTAATGAAGACATCATCTGCCTCGATACACCTGATGGCAAGCAAACACCTCCTCCCATCAATTTTGATTATAAATTATTAGATTGCTCCGATGTAAACAAAAAACAAACCAAGTCGACTAGTGTGAGGAAAATATTTAAAAAAGTGGCATCTAAAAAGCCGGTTGCCAAGAAATCCCTGACTTCCCTGCTGGAACAGGACGAGAGCTGCGGTAATAGTTCTAGAAACTCCTTGTCGTATTTTATTGAATCCAAGAAGACTGAAGCTAAAGTCAAGGACCCCCCTACGATTGTCTGTACTAGTCTTTTACCTGAGTAAGTATTTATTTTCTGCTCAATACACCTTTTTGCTCTTGAGTCTTGCTTTCCTGTCTCCTGTATATTCCTTACTAATCTATTGTTAACAGAAGATTGAAATTGACGGTTTGTATCCAAAATGAGTGATGAGTACATTTTAATAAGTTTTATTTTGAGAAAAAGTCCAATCATGTTCTTTATGAAGCTTCATTATCTCTTTGCTGACTGACTAGACTAACCTGTATGTCCAAATCTTCCTCCTATGAAAGTTTTAATAAACCAACTAAACTAAAAAAACAACTCCCAGTATCATAGGGATTGGGCTGTCTGGGTTGATCCTGGTCGAGGCCTCTTAGTGTTTCATGTGAGAGATTCCTGCACTAGGACTCTTTTTTATCTTTTATCTAAGGGAGTTAGCAAAAAGGGCCCAACAACATGGCCTACTTGCTATGTGATGCCACCTGTCCCTAACTACTATAACTTTCTTAGTTATAGTAGTTAGAGCATCCTTATGTCAGCCCAGTCGTGTGAGGAAATGACAATAAGAGTTTGTTTCAAATTTAATCCAGTATTTTATTAATTGACTCAAAATTATCCTTATTTGTCAAGATTTTAATCTAAAACTGCTCTGATGTACAAAGCTTACAGTGGAGAGGGGAACTAGTCCACAGATAAAGGTAGTTTACAGGCAATGATTATGTGAACTCAGTAAATTAAAAATTGGGGCATTGGACCAATTTATTGGTTCCTCTGTGTCTGCTGATGATGGTTTTAAGCCGAAACTGGTCTAGGGATATTTTTATCCTACAGTAAGTATTGACACTAGCTGATTCTTCAAATTAATTGGCCTTATCACTTGTGACATTGCTGCCAAATAAATAGAAATTGAATCCAAATGGCATATCTAACATATGATTGATATATATGATTTGAATATTATTTTAATGAACAAACACTGACATAGAAGAGAAGAGGAATTAATTGAAGAATCAGCTACCGTCGATACTTGCTGTTGGATATGAGTGTCTCTTGACCGGTTTCGGCATAACACCATCATCAGCAGGCGGGGCAACACTCGAGCTCTCAACTAATAAAGTTATATCAGTGATTAACTTCTAGTCTCAATGAGCACGACGAGCCCTCTGAAGATGAATTGTATCTTGCTAAAGATTTTGTTTTGGGGTAAGCTTGTACAAGGAGTGAGCACTAGAGTGCTGATTCTTACTTTTTGCTTTGTCTAGGGAAGTGAGAAAGGTAGCGTATATAGTGGGGAAACTAGGAACCTTTGATATCGAGGACAAAGTCAGTTCTAAGACGACCCATGTTGTGACTTCGGCTCCCAGGAGGACAGTCAACCTTTTAAAAGCGCTTGTTAGAGGCTGTTGGATTCTTCATTTAGATTGGGTAAGTTTTTAATTGGAAATTTTTAGACATTTATCAAATGAAATAACGCTTATAAGGTTTGTTAACACACTAAATTGTTAAGATTGAGCATGGGAGCAAAGAGTGTGCATTGAGTGAAAACAAATAATAAAATATATCCAATTTAGGAAAAAGCATCGAGACAAACATTGATTTGAACCTCCAACTCAATGAGTCAACTGATTTTTACTTTGTATTCTTTAAGGCAGCAGGCTTGCCATTAAATTACTCTCTTTTTTCCTAGGCTGGTAAAAAATAGGTTTTGATGTAACCTATTGTTGAGTTAGTTTAATTTAATATTTATGTTATTTTAATTAAATTTAATATCAATTTTAATATTTAATAATTTTATTTGTGTTATTTTAATAAATTTTCTAAAAAATTATAATCTTATTTTTCTTTGATACTTCTACAATTTCTTATCTTGTAATAAAAAAATTTTTTTTCCTATCATAATTTCTTTTAATTTTCTATTCCCTATATGTAAGGACCTTGTCCTTACATATTTGCCCTTGTCCTTACATCTTTGACCTTGTCCTTACATCTTTGTTTTTATTTTTAGGTTTTAAAATCAGAAACAGCAGATCATTGGTTAAATGAAGAAGAATTTGAATTGAAATGTTTCTCGGAGGCCGTTACAGTGAGTATAGTGGGACAGTTACTGTTTGACTCGTGTCCAAATCCTCCAATATGTCTATTTCTAATGCTGCGATAGTTTGTAGTGGCTCTCAAAACAAAATGTTTTTGTTTTTATTCCCAAGAGCATTGCTTGGACAACTTGGCTCATTAGCAGCACCACTCCTCTAACTCTAATTAGACATTTTTATTTTTAATAAAATAGGAAATAAACTATCAGCTTAAAGTTCTACAGGAAAACAAAAAACTAAAAATTAATTAGCTATATATTTCATCAAACATATAGTTTTAGGACAAAAGTCCTTTATTGTTTAATATATTATAATAACTAAGCTTTCGACTAAAAGTTAGTCATCATCAGAGTTTAAAAAATATAAAATAAAAATACAATTTTACAAACTACTTCATATTGCACCTTGGTATGGTTTTAACCAAACCAAACCAAACCATACCAAGGTGCAATATGAAGTAGTTTGTAAAATTGTATTTTTATTTTATATTTTTTAAACTCTGATGATGACTAATTTTTAGTCGAAAGCTTAGTTATTATAATATATTAAACAATAAAGGACTTTTGTGTAATTAACCTGTTTTTATTTATATATATTATATTTTAAGCAATCTTGTGAGCAAAGTTAACCTTTTTGCATACATATTATAGTATTCTAGCGATGGAAGAGAGCCTCGTTTCCTACATTCACCTATGTATTACGTATGAATCTAGGATCAAAGCGAGCCCTTTTTAATGTTCTTAATTTTATACTTGAGCATTACTTAAGCATTTTGCAAGCAAAGTGAGCAGCCTCATTGTATCTTTTTCTGTATGTATTTATAGCAAGAAATAAATACATTAGTTTTTATCTAGCAAGAAATAAATACATTAGTTTTTATCTAGCAAGCCGCCTCCGTGGCCGAAGTCGTTAGTCTTTACACTGACCTTTGACACCCATGGAGGTCTGGGGTTCGCATCCCAGGTTACGCTCTCAGCTTATAGAAAATTATTGTTAAGATAAATTATTGCCAGCTTTAGAATACACTTTGAGCGTAACGGTTGCTGATACCACCCGAGGTGGTTTTCGCAGGGTTTATCCCTGATGAGCCTTGCGGCTCATCTGGGATTTTATTATTATTATAATAAAATAATAAGAATATTAATAATAAATAATATTATTATTATTATCTAGCAAAGCGAGCCTGTTAATAATTTATTTTATTAATGTATTTTTCTGTGAGTTTCTGGTGCAATGCATTAATAATTAAATTTGCTGTAAGCTGCCAATATAATTCATTGCTTTTGTTTTAATTTTGTGTCAGGAAATGAGGCGAGAGCGGCAAGCATTTGGTCCAGCTTTTTGCTGCGAATTATTCTCAACTTGCGGTACTATTTATATTTCTCGCAGATCAGTACCTTCTCATAACGATTTAACAGAACTTGTTAAACTGTGTAAAGGACGGGTGGTTAATAGCAGCAGCTCTGCTGATTACATAGTCGGTAAGGTTTTTTTTTACATCAAGAATAGATTAGTTCCATTTTTCAGGGACTCTTTACTCATAAAGTAATTAAGTTTTTAAAAAATTTATTGACCAGATTGTTTTTTGAACAAATTGTTCATAATTATAATTAATATTAAAGACAGAAGTGGGGGGGGGGTAGAGAGGCTTAGAATCAATTGTGACTTGACATAGTGGAAGTTTACTGTGTAAGAGCAAAACTAAACAAACACAACAGATTGAAAAGTCAATGAAACACCAGTCAGACCTTTTGCACTACACTAAGCCAATTCTCTATTATTCCAGACAATCTCTACCTTGTCTTGACCTTGTGTCTCTTTATATTTACAACAATATTTTAAGATGGAATTAAAGAAAATGTCTTTGTTTGTGTCCACACCCGTTAACTTGAGAGACCAGCGACGGGGTTTTTGTGTCTCTTTCAACAAATATATATTGTTTTATAAGTGAATATTAAGTTTTTAAAGTATGTTGAATATTACTTGTTTTATCTTACAGGTAGTAAAATTTCATTCATCTGATTATTTAAATTGTGACTCCATTTTATCTCTTTCATTTTTGTATTTACTTTTTTAAGCATATCTTTTTTGTAACTTTTATTCTTAGAATAATACTATATAAAGAAGGAGCACTACTGATAACATGAAAGCCGGTTCACTGGTGCAACTAAGTAATGCTGCCACCCTTACAATATACAATTTTCTAAAAAAAAAGTTGGCAATACTTCCGGTTGCTGAATTATTATTTTCTATTATTAATTAATGATTGATTATTCATAAAATACTAATATAATTATCGCTGCATTACAATATTTTATGCATTTTAAATTGTAGTTTAACGTATTTATTAAAATTATATATATAAAAAGTAGTCCTCGTCAACTAAATGTAGATTCTTGTATTCCGCCACCCTTTTGCCATCTAAGACCAGTTTCATTAAATACTCAGCAGCTGTTTCTTCATTAATAAATATTTATGACACATATTTAAAATAATGTTTTGTTGTCAGTTTGGCAGCATTACTTAGTTGCACCAGTCAACCGGCTTTCGTGTTTTCAGTGTAATTACATTGTGTTTACGGTGCTGTGCTCCTTCTATATATAGTATTATTCTAAGCTTTTATTTCATAGCTTTCGTAAATTTGTCAATTTTTAAGAAAATGAAGATTTTTGATTTGATTTGTAGGTGGTAAAATATTAGAAGGAGAGACTGCACCCAGAATCAAAGAGAAATGGATTTTAGATTCAATAACACAAAACACTCTCCTGGAGACAGAGCGATATTTAATCAAAGCTGACAAAAACTGACAGGTAATGTAATATTTGGTAATATATATGATGATAAAGACAACCGAAACCAGTATTTCACCTCAATTGTCTGTTTGAGGTGTTTTTAAGACCTCTTACGTGGTTTTCACAAATTTGTCAGTCTGTATTTGTGTGTGTCTGTTATTGTATCGCATAGTGTTTATGTTAAAGAGTTAACTTAGTAAAGAATTTAATATTTAAGTCTAGGTGTGCTATCCTAAAAATATTTGTTATGGAGTCTCAACTATTACTGTCATCAACTACTAATGACTCATCAAGTTAATATTTAAGATCAACATATGTGCCAAGCAAAGACACTAATACTATTAGAGGGAGGATACAAAAGCTCTTATCATTCCTTCGGTAGCTAGGTGCCGTAACGGTCCATTGGTGACTTCTTTTTTTTATTTTTCCTAATAATTACAATTTCACGTAAATATTACATTATTTTTCGACTAATTTGTTTTAAATCGAGTAAAATTAATTTAAAATAAGTTTTAATTATTATCTATTGCATGTATTCTTGTTAGTTTTGAATAAAGTGGTTTAATGTGGCATCACTGAAAAATGTCCGCTGTTAGTAGAGTGCATGCTACAATAGGAGTTGTAGGGGATGGGAGAGTATCTAGTCTTTCTCTAGGAAGACTATAGTAGGGGTAAGTACAGTTAGGGCACCTACGGAAACTGTCTCACTTCCAGACCCCTTATCACTGTGTTAATCTGGTCCTGTACTCCCTCTAATAGTTTTAGTCTCTTTGGTGCCAAGTTATGTTCATTATCAGTTATGTTCAAATATAAAATAATGCTCATTATTAGCATTATTTTAATTTTTAACTTCAATACATATTGTAAAAAATTGAAATATAATCCACTTGAGTTGAAATTTGTACAAATATATCCTTTTATGTAATAAATAAATTGACTAAGGTTCATTTAATATGGCAAATACATCTACGCCACTTGTTGCATTACACTAGTGAAGCATTGAATAAGGTCAGTGCCTGGATAGGTGGCCCTGGCATAGGAATGTATTTACTGTCCAAGGACAAGGGAATCGAAACCGAAGACATGCTGCTGGACATTAGCTGATTTTTATATTCTGAATGCGAGCAAAGCAATTCTGAAGTAGTGTTGTGAGCGTTCTGTTCTGAGGTAGCAAACTTGAGCTACCCCGCACCCAATTTTCTCGATGTATTCATGTAATTTGATAAAAAATAATGCTAAAATGAGACGAAACTTACATTATTGTCTATTTTTTTTAAACTAAAGGCTATGTGATAGCCCCTATAGGACAGTCTAACAAGCCATGGTATAGCATATTCAGATTCAGACTGGGACTGAGTAATAAGCTAAGCTGTTTACAGTCGCAACTCCTTTGTTAATGATTTACTTTCTCTCTATTGCAGGTTTTGAATTTCAAGACAAAAAACTTTATAGGGACTTCTATTTTAAATATTCAAGCTTTTGAGGAGGAATAGGTCCTAATTAATAAAAAAAAATCTAATTTTGCCGAGCTTTCGATATAATTTTATCTTTTTCAAGGCTTAACATATTAAATAATAACAAAAACAGTTACATGAACTTAATTTTATTTTATTTTATTATTTTATTTATTTATTTTTTTAATTTAATTTAATTTTATTATTATTATTTTATTATTTATTTATTTTATTTTATTTAGAACTTAATTTAATTTAACACAACAACATTGTTACCTTTTTTTTTTAACGGAATTATTTGTCTGTTACTCTAGTTGTCCAAACATCTATTTGTTAGCAACCATGTAACTGTTTTTGTTATTATTTAATATGTTAAGCCTTGAAAAAGATAAAATTATATCGAAAGCTCGACAAAATTAGTTTTTTTGTATTAATTAGGACCTATTCCTCCTCAAAAGCTTGGATGTTTTGAATTTCAAAATTCCCTGGAGACTTGCATTTTGAAAAAAATGCTGTTGATTTGACTAAGCAATATATTGTTTGAAATGAAGAAATGTTGCCTTGGAGAGGAACCCTGGTGTGTGATATGTTAGCAATGTCAAGCTGTTAGCTTGGTAACACCTGCAATTAGCCTCAGATTCCATGGTGTTTTTATTGTAATGAATATTGAATTATGAGTGTTAACATTATTTTTATTAATTAAAATAAATAAATAAAATATGTTATTCTGCTTTTTTAAAATTAAAAATAAAATATTACAAAAAAAAGATGAGATGACTTCATTCAAATGAGTCGTGCTTGTAGATGGCTGGAGCAGTTTATTATAATAAACTTAGCAGTTAACATTATAATTTATATTTATTTATTAATATTTATTTAATGTATTTTTTATAAATTAATAAGTTTTAAATAAAATTCAATAAATTGTTAAAAATGAGATGAAATAAAATTGTTTGCATATCAGAGCCCTCAATAAGTAATTCTATTGTAAAAAGTCTCATATGAGTTTGTAGAGTAGGGCTATACCCATTCCTGTCCTCCTGTATATATTCTACCCATTGATACCTACAATTTGATACCCCACATGATTTTTTTCAATAATTATTTATTTTTTGCGAATGTGCACATTCGCTCAAAAAAATTAACAGATGCGCGTGTGAGGTAGTTGGCTATATTTTTCCTGTTGTTGGATAAAATAGTTACACATGTATACCAAATTTCAACTTCCTAGCTATTGTAGTTGCTGAGATGTGAAATCTGACAGACAGAGGCTCGACAGAAAGTATAAGGGTTTCGAAGATTATCTTCGAAACCCTAATAAAGTTAATAATAATTAAGTTTATCTGAAGAATTTTAATGTCCTGTATAGGGCTTTTATTGAGCATTTTTTCATATTTTTAGGGTTGCTGCTGGGAAGAGGGGACAACCATTTTTTGGTAGTTTTTGATATTTTTGGTGGGTGTAATGGCCTTCATATTGTAAAAGCAGTGCATATTTGTGTTCTACCCATCGATACTTACAATTTGATAACTCACATGACTTTTTTTAAAATATTTATTGTCAGCGAATGTGCACATTCGCTCATAAATTGACAAATGCGCATGACAAATAGTTGGCTATATTTTTCCTGTTGTTGGATAAAATAGTTACATTTATATACCAAATTTCAACTTTCTAGCTATTGTAGTTCCTGAGATAAGAAATCGGACAGACAGACGCTCGACAGAAAGTATTAGGGTTTCGAAGATAATCTTCGAAACCCTAATAAAGTTTTGCATTTATCATTCAAATTTAAAAAAAATAGTAAACAGTAATATAGTAATACACAGGAAATATGTTTCTATTTATAAAACTTTGATTGAAACCCTTACACTACAGTCTATCGTTTAGTTTAAAAATCCCTAAGGTCATAAGTATTTTGGGCATTGACCAATCAGAGAAGCCGCTGCCAACCTCTCACTTAAAAAGAGAAAAAAATCCCTACCACAATTACCGCTGTAGGGAAAAAACCTTCCCGTCAATCGTTCACTTTGTTTGTGGTTCTTCTTTTGATTACATCGTTTTGAAAACTACTTTCAAATTAATCTTAAAATTATATTTTAAAATAAAACTACACAAAAGAAATGTAAAAAAACATCGTCAAGAAAATACGGGTAAAATAACCTGATTTGTTTACATATTTTTTTCCCGCTCCTTTCTTGCAGGGATTTATTTTTTTAAGAATCAGTGGTGTCTAAACTGACCTGTCAAGATTTTTAAACTAAATGATAGACTGTACAATATGAGCACACGTGAGATCCAACCCATCGTCTACAAGGAGCAATATCATCTGCTTTTTCTGGATGATTATTTTTGGCATGAGCTACGTTACTTTACTACTTTAGTATTCAATTAAATTATTTATTAATGCTTCATTACTTAGTAATTCTAAATGTATATAATGGTTAATTATAATATTTTAAGTATAAAAAAATGTATTTGAACGATTATAACAAGAAAAATTTTAATTATGCATTATCGAGATGGCCGATAGTTTGATGCGTGTTGTGTTTACTTAAAATAATACAAGTCATTTACAGAGGGAATATTTTTTGTATTATTCTATGACTTTTTTTCTCTCTCGTGTTTATGAAAAATATTGTTGGTTTATTTTTAAATTTTATTTGGAATTTCTTCTGTTTGTTTTATTGATAAACTTTTAAAGACATTTATTTAATATGGTGTTATGTTCTACTATTAATTGCAAAAAGTCTGAAGGAATCATATACAAAAAATAGTATATGAGACCATTGTATGACGCCATTCCTGGATACTTGTATTGTTATCATACAATATTTAAATTTACAATAGCGGGGGAGTCAAAATATTTAAATATGACAGGAACTAATAAAAAATTTAAATAATGGCGGGCTAGCACGCCAACTATGTAAGGATGGCAACATAAAAGCAAAAAAAATATGTTGTTGTCAGGTTGGCAGCATTATTTAAGTGCACCAGTCAACCGGCTTTCGTGTTATCAGTGGAATTACATTGTGTTTACGGTCCTTTGCTCCTTCTATATATAGGATTATTCTAAGGCTCCAAGTAATTGCATTATCAACTTAACAATTTCAAACATTATTAAGTTGTTTTTTTTTTTTTTTGTTTTTTTTTTATTTTGAATTGTTAGGAATATTGAATTTGAATTGAAATAGAAGGAAAACAGCATTACGAAACAGTCCGAAAATTTGCCAATTGATAATTAAAAACCAGCTCTATCAGTTAAGTAAGTTAATTTTGAAGAATTACCCACCTATAATACTCTACGGAGGTCTTAATAAATCTTTGTTAATTGACATTGACAAGTTATTACAATGTCACAGAGATATACCCAAATTAAGTTCATTAACGCCCTATCCACGTTGAGAAATGTTCATCAAAGTGCTGGCAACTTACGCAATGATTACAAAAAGGGTATCATTGATTCGATAAACAGTCTGAATGAAGTTTTTAATGACTTAACAAATCAAATTAATGATTTAAAAAGTAAATCAACTAGCATTGATTTGGAAAAAGAAACTAAAGAAATCATTCATTCTAGTTTTGCTGAAATTGTTAAAAAGCAAAACTTATCAAAATCCAACACAGCAACAACAAATCCAGTGTATAGCGCAATAATTAAACATAATGAGATTGCTAATAGTGAAACCTTGCGAACAACAATAAAAAATGAGATAGATCCAAGTGCTCTTAAAATCAGTGTTACAAAATTCAAAGCTCTTCGGGAAGGTAAAGTCCTGATTCAATCGGACAAGGAGGAAGATTTAAAAATAGTCTGTAATAAACTCAATAGCACTCCTAAATTTGCTGCTGAAATTTCTAAAAAAAAATTTACCTCGCATTATTATATACAATATCCCAGAAGAGGTAACATTAGATAATTCAGTATCTATTCTAAAAAATCAAAATCCTAACATTATCACGACAGATGATACCATAAAGCCCAAAATTATCATTAACAACAAGAAGTTTAAGTGTAGAAACCTAATTATAGAAACCTCTCCTGTCCTTCGGAAAAAACTGCTAAATTGTAAAATCAAAATTATGTGGAGTATTTGTAAATGCGATGACCACATTCTTGTAAAACGCTGTTTCAAATGTTGCCAATTTCAGCACACTTCTATTAATTGCCCTTTAAATAACGATCTTGAGAAAGAAAGAACAATCTGTCCCATTTGTGCAGGGCCCCATGCTTTAGCCGATTGTAAATCTGCATTAAAGCGTTGTGCGAATTGCATCTCATACAATAAACACGCAAGTATAAATAAAAAAGCTAATGAAAATCACACAGCCCTAAGCAAACATTGCCCTTGTTACCAGACATTAATTTCTAAATTCAAACAAAATACTCAAGATGAATAGCAATGCAAATAAGATAAATATTAAGTGTTTTCAAATAAATCTTTGTAAATCCAGAAAAGCTACAAGTTTACTTTGCCAAATTATTCTAGAACGAAAACTAAATTTGATCTTTGTACAGGAACCTTATACTGTAAATGATAGGGTAGCAGGATTCCCTTCCTCTTACAGAATACTACAAGCCGGCGTAGGCAAGGTTAAAGCAGCTATTATTATAATCAGCAGCAACATAACAGCTATTGTTAATTCAAAATTATCTAAAGAAGACTCTGTTTGGGCAGAACTTAAAACCAATGACTTCTCGTTTTATGCTTGTAGTATTTATCTTAACAAATGTAAAAATCTTGAAGATGATTTGATATACTTAGAAAAATGTTTAACAGAAGTAAAGGGAAAAATTGTAATATGTAGTGATAGTAATGCAAGAAGTATGACTTGGTTTGACAGTTTTACAGAACCTAGGGGAAAACTATTAGAAGAGTTTCTTGCTTCAAATTCTTTACTAACTTGTAATCTTATAGAGTATATAGATAGTAGAAGAGTATATAGGGAGTAGTAATATAGATATAACTATCACTAGTTATTCAATGTTAAAATACATTCAAAACTGGAAGATCGAAGACGAGGAGAGTGCATCAGATCATCGCTACATTTCATTTTCTATTTCATTAACTTACCAGTATGATCATAAAAAAGACTTTAAAAAATTCAACACGAAAAAAGCAGATTGGGATAAATTTAACCAAGAATTACTCAAAGAGCTCTCCAAATGCTTAGAAGTAGACACAACAAACGTGAACGAAGATATACTGATTGAAAAATTTACAGCTAAGCCAAACATCGATCACATAATCAACAATATAAATATTGCTTTAACAAGAACTTGTAAAAAATCTATGCCTTGCGTAAATAATACAACAAATAATTTAAATGGCAAAAGAAAAGTTCCTTGGTGGACTAGAGAAATAGAAGAAACCAGAAAAAAAGTTCGGAAAGCAAGGAAACAATACCAAAAAATTAAAAACGATAATCTATTGAGAATCTCTAAGAAAAGAGAATACTTAGCCTTACAAAAAGAGTACAAATCATTAATAGAGAAAAGTAAATTTGAGTCCTGGCAAGAAATCTGTAACAATACAAACCCTAACAATCCATGGAACTCTACTTACAAAACTGCTTGTGGTAAAACAAAACAAAATCTAGTCCTATCTACACTTCAAAAACCAGATGAAACTTTTACTCAGGGGTTAGACGATACATTAGACGTGATTTTTAAAAAATTCTTACCCAAAGATGACTTAGAATTAGATGATGAAAGTCACCAGAAAATCAGACAAGAAATGTTTTTACCTTCTAGCACACCAAACGATCCTCCGTTTACAGTGTCTGAAGTTCAAACTGCTCTAGAAAAAACTGCTCCAAATAAAGCTCCTGGTGAGGACGGAATCACTACAGCTATTTTAGAAAAAGTTTTTGATAGTTTACCAAACTTTATTACAGCTATTTTCAATGAGTGTTTAAAAAGAAGTATTTTTCCTGCTAATTGGAAAATCTCAAAAATAGTAATAGTAGAAAAGCCTGGTAAATCGCATCTCAAAACAGCAGGAAAATATCGCCCCATTAGCTTACTTCCAACTTTAGCAAAGTTATTTGAACGCCTAATGATAGACAGAATCATGCATTTTCTTTATACCAATGACCTTCTCAGCAAGGAGCAATATGGCTTTAGACCTCAAACAAGCACAACAGATGCCATAATAGAAGTAAAGAAATATGTTGAAGACAATTTAAACATAAAGATGCATGTTGCACTGGTCTCATTAGATGTTTAAGGTGCATTTGATGCAGCATGGTGGCCTATGATAATCCATAGACTCAGGGAAATGAATTGTCCATCTAATCTACTACATCTGGTCCAATCTTACTTCAAAAACAGAAAAAGTAAATTAATCTTTGATAATATAGTTAAAATCGACAACCCTCGTTGTGGCTGTCCTCAGGGTTCATCCAGTTCTCCTGGTTTTTGGATTATTCAATATGATTCGCTTCTAAAGATAATACTACCACCAAACTGTAAAGGACTAGCATTTGCAGACGATTACATTCTTCTGACAGCTGCTAGGACAGTAGAAGAACTAGAAGCCATAGTTAATGAAGCTCTTAGGTCCATCAACATCTGGGCTTATGCTAACAAATTAAAATTTAGTGAAACAAAATCTCAATATATACACATAACAAGAAGACACAAGAAACAAAATATGAATATAACATTAAATGGATATAGAATTAAATCAGTCCCGTTTCTAAAATATCTAGGAGTCACCTTAACTAATAACTGGTCATGGAACCAACACATTACTCAGATAACATCTAAAGTTTTAGGTTATGTAAATTTATTATCTCGTTCAGCAAAAATTACATGGGGAATAGGATCAAGAGCACTTCGAGTGATTTATGATGGAGCTTTCTGTCCTATGTTGGAATATGCTGCCCCTGTTTGGGCTGATGGATTAAAAATAAAGAGAAATGTTAGTAAATTAAACTCTGTACAAAGAATAATGGCTATTAGAATCATAAGAGGCTACAGAACAATTTCATTCCAAGCTGCTTGCGTTATAGCAGGAATAATACCTATCTGTAAAAAAATAGAACAAACTGTTGATCTCTATAAATTTACGCATGGCGTAAATTTACCTTACATAAATTGTGACATTTTAGAAACAAGAGTACCTTTTAAAAACTGGCCTCATCCAGCAACAACCTCTGAATTTAAAATAGTAGAAAATATATTAGATTCAAACTACAACTATGCAATCTACACAGACGGAAGCAAAGGCGAAGATGGTGTTGGATGCGCTTTTGTAGTTTACACCAGAGGAACTCTTCATGCCAGTGATATATTTAAACTAAATTCAGAATGCTCAAACATTCAAGCTGAACAACTGGCTATATTAAAGGCCCTAAATTGGTTGCATCAACAAGACCATAAAACAATAAAAAGAGTAATCATTAAAACAGATAGCCAAGCTACTTTATTATCATTAAACAATTTCAATATTAAGACTCCTATGATAGTAGAAATAAGAAATATCTGTAAGGTTAAACTAAGTGAGATTGAAGTTGACTTCTCATGGGTCAAAAGCCACATAGGAATTGCAGGTAATGAAGAGGCAGATAAACTTGCCAAATTTGCAGCTCAAGACCAATCCTTACCTATATCGTACAACAAGATCCCGCTTAGTAGAGTCGTATGGATCAGTAGACAGAGAGCCATAACATCCTGGCAACTTGAATGGGAAAGATCTACTACTGGACGTCTCACAAAAGAGTATTTCCCAAACATTCTTGAAAGACTTAAGCAAGGACCATGGAATGAGAGCTATAAGTTGACGATGGCTATAACAGGACATGGTAAAATGCGTAGCTACTTTAAGAGGTTTAATCTTATACCAACAGGAGAATGTAGCTGCGACAATACAAGCCAACAGACATCTGATCATGTACTGTTCACTTGTCCTTTGCTTGACAACATAAGGTGCTCGCTCATGATACTATGGACTAGTCAAGGATTATCTTGGCCTCCTTCAAATAATAAAAACTCACTTTTAGACAAAGACTTTCGGCACGAATTTATTAAATTTATAAAAGAAATTGATTTTGAAAAATTAACAAATTGTTAAACAACTCACAGTCGTACCCCGCAGCTATATTTCAACTGTAAGAAGTATCTCAAGATTAGCAATACATAAAAATACTAGTACGAGTTATTAAACTACAAAACCAAAAATATTATTTAACATTTCAAGATATTTAAATCGAAAAAAGAAGATTCATCATGCATGTTATGTCGTCACGACGGTACATGCAGAAAAGAATATATCTTCTTTACTGAAGAGACAAAAAAAAAACATTATTAAGTAACTCAGATGTATAAGTTATCAGCATTGAAATAAAGGTTAGACATTTTTAAACAAATAAATGCTTAGAAAAAAATTGTGTTTTTATTTGCTAAATTCATTCAATAAATTTGACCAACAACTTACACAATAATCTTACATGTAAATAATAAACTTGTATAAAAAATAATACAAAATAAAATAGTAAATACAATATTTCTAGAAAATATATCTACATTATTTAATCAAATAAAAAAACTACTACTCATTGCAGGATTTGATTAAAGCAAATATTTTTCTTAAGATGTAAAATATACTTTTTCAGAAGAAAGTAAAATACATCAGGCATCAAATCAATTTCACTGGAACCACCTACACTTAGCAAATTAAACTACATGTGTAGATGAAATATAATTTTGGTTATAATTTGCGTATATATATATATATATATATATATATATATATATATATATATATATATATATTATATAGTGTGTGTATATAATTAATTATAAAACAGTTGGGTTAACTGTTATTTCTAAATAAAATCAAATTTGGGCTTAACTGAAAAATTCTGACAAGGAGTTCTACAAGCCAGGCAAATTTTCTTTGAAATGTGTATGTTCAATTATATATATTTATATATAAAGTTTCACTCCCAGGTGGTCACCCTCCACAAGAGCCAATCTCATTAGGAAATTTTTTCAAAGAAAATTCGCTAAAAACACAAAAGGAGTAACCGGAGAAAGTAAGACCATGATGCCCCCCCCCAAGAGTTGTTGTATACAAGTAACAGCTGAGTTGTTGTATACAAGTAACATCTGACAGCTGAGTTGTTGTATACAAGTAACAGCTGAGTTGTTGTATACAAGTAACATCTGACAGCTGAGTTGTATACAAGTAACATCTGACAGCTGAGTTGTTGTATACAAGTAACATCTGACAGCTGAGTTGTTGTATACAAGTAACATCTGACAGCTGAGTTGTTGAATACAAGTAACATTTTTTACAACAGGAAAATTTCATTGAATGTTACAATAATAGCCAAGATAGTCAACATAAAACAGTTGTATTTATAAATCCCATAAACTTACATTTAAAATAATGCTTTTTATTTAATTTAGTATTATTATTTACCTACTATTAATAAAAATTCTAGTCTAAAAGTTAACAATACATGATTGACACTAATTGGACTATTGGTAAAAACTGCAAATCAAAGTATACTAAGTCTGACTAGGTACATATTGATATTTTGGTCTCTGGATGCAACACTCGTCAGAATACTGGGTAGAGTCGAATCAAGCCTGACTAGGGTGTTGTCTGAAATTAAACATGTTCTTGAACAAATATAACAAACACATCATAGTTTGGGTTTAGATTCTTCTATTTAAAAAAGGTGAGTATACAGAGGAATCTGGTGTCTAAGTAGGAACCTCTGAGATAGCGTAAGACTGCCAGTAGTATATCTTATTAGGGGAAAACAGTACTATACATTATTAGCCTGTTAAAATTCCCATTCTAGAGGATTAAGTTGAAATAACAAAATTAAATACAAGGCTTCTTGAGACCAAAATATACCAATGTACAAATATGAATAACTGATAATAAAGTGTTACCAGATAAAACATTACACTAGATCATGGATACCTGATACAGTGTTACCAGATAAAATATTACAATAGATCATGGATACCTGATACAGTGTTACCAGATAAAATATTACACTAGATCATGGATACCTGATACAGTGTTACCAGATAAAACAGCACACTAGATCATAGGTACCTGACACAGTGTTACTAGATAATGGATACCTGATACAGTGTTACAAGATAAATCATTACACTAGTTCCTTTGCACCATAACTTGTGAACAGCTTTGCTTTTGTCAGTATAGGAAGCAATGTTTCAGTACTCAAACCTTAATAATGTTTTAACTTGAGCTTTACTAGAAGTTAAATAAAAATGACACCAGATCCTAGGACAAACAAAATTATAATGTTTCAAATAGCTGTGTTTTAGAGCTACGGGCCTGGAAATGGATTCAAGTAACATACCGTAGAGTAATAAAAATCAAAGCAATTTAGAATTTCTTTTGGATTCAGAAACCTCACTCAATCTTGAGTAAAGTCTTCATAGGGGAACTTACTCCTGCAATTATGAGCTTTATTTGTTTTAAATAAGAGAAGACAGAGGAAAATAAACAATTCTCTGTCTTCATTATTGCTACAGTTTATTCTTATGTTACATTTCAGTTAAATTATGCACATGGACGAAAGTCCGTGAGTGCAGTATTAAAATAAACGTTACATTTGAGTTGAAAACCTCAAAATGTTAAACATTTTAAAACTTCAAAATGGTAAAGCTAAAGTTAAGCTTTTACTTTAAAATGAATTCTAAAAAGTAATAAGACAGCATTAACTAACAAGACAATAGCATTAACTAACAACTAAAATAGCATTAACTAATAACCATGTTACATCTAGAATACATAGAATTTCTTTTAGAGAGAACTTCTACCTACACTATTTAAGCCTTCCGAGAAAGTAAAATAATAAAAAATAAACAATTATTTTTTAAATAAACAAAACACTGTCACGGATCAGTTTGTTTGTACTGATTGCACATGTTATGCAGATGTATCTATTACTATAACTACTACATTATTTGGCAAGTAGCTGCTTTAGATGTCCCTATCTCACAGCTTGAAAACTCAAATGTGAACAAAAACACTAATCTCTGTGTTCATCATTCCACACATTTCTTCTATGAAGAGCTCAGCTTAATAAGATATTATTGAAATAGTACCAGACAGTACATGATAAGCTAACATCATGAAACACGAGTATTCTACCAGCTTATCAGTGCATCTCTTCATCATGAAAGTGTGTTTTATTTAGTTTAGGGTCTATTTTCTTGTCAAGAGATTGTTTTCAAAATTAATAGAACATAAAATACTCTCATAAAAATAAAAATAAATTCATAAAAATTAACATTATCATAAAAATCTTTGTAAATCCAAACAGTAAAACTGCAGAGAAGGTTCAAAAAATAACAAAACAAGAACTCAGAAAAAGCAGTCTGCTTTCTGCTGATGATTTTAACATTAGATATCTACTGACCTGACTCTGCAACTAAGTTGCACTCATCTAAAATACTAGATAGAGCTTCACATTTCTCTTAGTTATTATTATTAAAGCTTATTTTGTTTCATTTAAATAGAAATGTGCTTTGGTGAATGATGAGAAACAACTGCAGCGCTGTGTGGTCAATATGAGAAACTAACTAGTTTCTAACTAGTTAAATTCTCCCAATAATCTCGCCTCTGCGCGAACTAAACTCATATTAATCTATATAATACTACTCTATATAATTTAATATTTATAATGAGGAAGACGACAATAATATCTTAATCAAAGACCCTGTTAATTCTCAACTTGTTTTTGTTTTTTACAACTCAAACAATTCATTTTTTTTGTTCGAGAACAAGAATCATGAACAATAATCCAAAGACGTTGGATTATTATAGAAATAAATGGCAGTTGCAAGCAACAGCTTGAGCCCTTAACATACTGAATGCACAGTCAACTTAAACAATTGAATAAAACTGTTGCATTAAATGTTAACTTTGAATTGAATTTAAATTATTGTGAATTAGCTTTTTAAACGAAAACCATTTAGTCATAATTATGTTTAGTAAATTATTGTTAAAAATCCCGCTGTAAATAATGATATCGGTTACCCAGCAATTTCAAATAACGAAACCAAGTAAAATAAATAAATTTTTCTAAAGAGGAAAAAATGCAGTAAAGGACAAAGGTATTTTGATACCTTAAATATGTCCGAAGATGCCTACAATGTTAGGTGAAATATATATAGCTAAATAATTAGTTTTTGTTGTTATAATAGAACTTTAAGCTGTTGTGTTTAAATTTCCGATCAAGATGTGGAAGTTCTATAAAATAAATAGTGCTACAAAAGAGAAATTACTGATGGTATTTTGACATAAATAGTTAATTTTTTAGCCACCGCAGGGCCACACAGTGCTCACGTGAGTCTATCATGTTAACTACCCTATCTAATTAAGTGCAACACCTCTGCAATCACTCTCAGTTGTGACAGATCTGTCAATTAAAATCTATAGTAAACAAACATGACAGGGTTTTATTTGATTAAAAACTGACTTTACTACAAATGTTTTATCACCTGTTGCTTGTCCTTCTAATAATACATTTTTATTAATTTTAGCAGTTAGGAGCCTCAAATTTTATTATGAATGGTTGTTGTTTCACCATAAGGATAATTTGTGGTTATTTTTTTTTTAAACAAAGTTCTTTATTAATAATGCAATACAAATAATATTTATAACACATAAATCAATTTTGCATTTCAGCTGATTCAAATATAATTTAACAGATTCTACTATAACAGGTCCAAGAGCAGAACCTGAAAAAATGTGACTCATTTTGTACTACTTCAAATCAAATTATTCTGAAAATATACCTTAAATTATGAAGGAAAAGCATAGTCTGCCTCCAAAATGGAGCCCTTCATAATATTGTGCATGCTCAAAATTATATAAAATGGAACTAATTCCAGTTTTCTTGCAATACGTGGCTCCCTGTAAGTCGTGTGCAAAACATGAAGAGAACATTTTTTCAAGCTGATAAAATTTCCTACAAAACGAGTGCTAAATCATCAAAATTGACTCTTTAAAAAAAATGGTTAATTTATGCAAAATCTGCGAATTTCTTTTAAAAAATATTGACTTTTCGAACATTTTTTGGCCATTTAACAAATGTCATAACTTTAGTAGCATTTATCTGATTTTGACGAAAAAACACTTGTTTTATAGGAAATTTTATCAGCTTTATAAAATGGCCTCTTTATGTTTTGCACAAGATTTACAGGGAGCCACTTATTGCAAGAAAGCTGGAATTAGTGCGATTATATTAACTTTTGAGCATGTGCAATCATATGAAAGGCTCCAATTCTGGATAGTCAGACTATGCTTTTCCTTCATAATTTAAGGTATATTTTTAGAATAATTTGGTTTGAAGTAGTACAAAATGAGTCACATTTTTTAAGGTCCAGCTCTTGGACAACTAAAAACTAGTAATCAGTACTGGAACCAAAATTTTGTTAACTGAAGACACAAATACAGATTACAACCAAAAATTAGAAACTTGGTATAATACATATTTAAAATAAACAATTTCAAGAGCCAAACTTACAATAACTTATACAATAAACCCTATAGACATAACAAAAATATAGAATATTGGTACTTTGATTTCATTTGATAGAAAAATTACAAATTTCCTTAATACTACAAACTAATCATCTAATACGGCACATTGGAAAATAAGTAGGACACTGATTCTCCGTTATGAGTTCTCCTGACGGCTTCCGCAAACATCATGGACACATCTATGCACTAAACAAAAACACAAATCATTTTACCAACACATGGAAAAGAAAAGAAATTAAAAACTGTTTCTTTTTAAAAAGTATACAATACAATACAATAGCATATATTGTATTGTATTGTATACTTTTTGTACTTTTGTTTACTTTTTGTTTGGGCTAAAGTGAGACTAGTCACGATTAACCCGCACTGAGTACAACTCACTAGCTCGGGAACAGTATTAACGGCTAAGAAATCAACAAAAACAAATATAATACAAATAAATACCATACCATGTATTTTACATAAATCAAGTAAATGGGGCCAAGCGAGCTATGAAAGAAATTGGGCTATGGTGATAAAAATTTGGTTATAGTTGCTCGTGGTGAATAAGTAAAATGCCTGCACCAGACCTCCAAAACAGAATAACTATGGCTAAACAAAACCTGGTTATGTTAATTGTTGGATCCAATATTCCAATTTAGGTGGTTAATTTCTTGAATTAGGTGGCTTCAGTATTGCTGAATGTTGTCTATGAAAGGGGAAACTCACAACACAGCACAGTCCAAGAAGTTGAATTGTTAATGAAATTATTGGCACAAATTTCACCTCCAGAAAGGGGTTTATGTGAAACGGCACAAAATTATAAAAGAAATCAAAATTACAAAACTCAAAAGGAAACTTGTATCACCACCACTTTTTCTCCATCTTGCTTCCATTGCTAGATGAATTAGCTGGTGCAGCAAATCTAAATTGAGATTCAAGTCCAGAGTTGGTTACACTGGCAAAGAATTAAAAGATGCTAAATCAGCAACACGGTAAAGTCTTCCAGGTTTAGCAGTGAATGCCCTATTCCAGGGGAAGGTTAATAACTTAATAAAAGGACAATACATGGTATAGCTCATGTTATCAATTTTAACATTACGATGGTAGGGCTAGTCCCGAACACATGCAGCTTTATAGTAATATGATGGTGATGATAATGATATAATGGTCTTACACACAAGTACATGAACCAAATTTCAAATCAATCAGAAAATTCTCCACATGTTATGCTTTTTTGCTAAGTAATTAATGAAGGTTAATGACATCATACAAAAATAATATCTGAATGACACAGACAGCAGCATTAGACCTAAAAGTTTCAGCTCTTTAGCATAAACTTATTGACAGCTACTAAAATAACACTCAAGCAACTTCGTCAAAACCACACAGGCAGTTATACATCAGAAATAGACCATTGAGGTTAAATGTTGGTTTGAGAGGAAACTCATTACTTGTTCTACAGGGCTCATTACTTGATCTATAAGGCCCATTACTTACTCTACATGGCTCATTACTTGCTCTATAAGGCCCATTACTTGCTGCACAAGGCTTATTACTTGGTCTACAGGGCTCATTACTTGCTCTACAGTGCTCATTACTTGATCTACAGGGCTCATTACTTGCTCTACAGGGCTCATTACTTGTTCTACAGGGCTCATTACTTGATCTATAAGGCCCATTACTTGCTCTACAGGGCTCATTACTTGCTCTATAAGGCCCATTACTTGCTGCACAAGGCTTATTACTTGGTCTACAGGCTCATTACTTGCTCTACAGGGTCATTACTTGCTCTATAAGGCCATTACTTGCTGCACAAGGCTTATTACTTGGTCTACAGGGCTCATTACTTGCTCTACAGCTCATTACCTCTACAGGGCTCATTACTTGCTCTACAGGGCTCATTACTTGCTCTACAGGGCTCATTACTTGATCTATAAGGCCATTACTTGCTCTACAGGGCTCATTACTTGCTCTATAAGGCCCATTACTTGCTGCACAAGGCTTATTACTTGGTCTACAGGCTCATTACTTGCTCTACAGGGCTCATTACTTGCTACAGGCTCATTACTTGCTCTACAGGGCTCATTACTTGCTCTACAGGGATCATTAATTGATTTACAGGGCTCATTACTTGATCTATAAGGCCCATTACTTGCTCTACAGGGCTCATTACTTGCTCTATAAGGCCCATTACTTGCTGCACAAGGCTTATTACTTGGTCTACAGGGCTCATTATTTGATCTACTATTCTCATTACTTGCTCTACAGGGCTCATTACTTGCTCTACAAGGCTGTGACATGAAAAAAGAAAACAGTTAGGTACAAACCCTTATCTTGGAGCACTCCTTCATGTGTTTATCCTGAGGTATGGTGTTAGTAACAACAACAGCTTCAAAGCTGGCAGCATTGATCCTGGAAATAGCAGGTCCAGAAAAGATGCCATGTGTGAGAATAGCGTACACTTTAGTAGCTCCCGCCTCAACCAGCCTGCACAAGTAATTTTTAATGCTTATACAAATAAATCATAGATAAAAAAAACCTAATTAACTTAACATCTAAATACAATTCGTCCAAAAACTAGCAATTAAAAAGATCTTTGGGCAGCAATATCTTGTAAGGAGTTAAAAAAACAAAAATTTATTAATGGCTGTGAAAAATTTATTCACCACCAGTCAAAGTGTTGAGTCCGTTCTGTCATATTACTCACCACCAGTCAAAGTGCTGAGTCGGTTCTGTCATGTTACTCACCACCAGTCAAAGTGCTGAGTTCTGTCATGTTACTCACCACCAGTAAAAGTGCTGAGTCAGTTCTGTCATGTTACTCACCATCAGTCAAAGTGCTGAGTCAGTTCTGTTATGTTACTCACCACCAGTAAAAGTGCTGAGTCAGTTCTGTCATGTTACTCACCATCAGTCAAAGTTCTGAGTCAGTTCTGTCATGTTACTCACCATCAGTCAAAGTGCTGAGCCGGTTCTGTTATGTTACTCACCACCAGTCAAAGTGCTGAGTCAGTTCTGTCATGTTACTCACCACCAGTCAAAGTACCGAGTTGGAGTCCTCTGTAAAACAAAATTTTTAAATCTAAAAACTGCTAGAGGTCTTCATGTAAAACTAGAGCTAGTTTAATGTGTTTTGAGGTAACAAGACCCCAAATACATCTGCGCTTAAAACAGTTGACAAAGTATTTAAATGCAGGTCACAAAGTCTGAGTTGTTTAATGTTATAAGGTAGGGAAGCTTGATCCCATACTTTGCTACTTGTTTTAAACTAGTAGAAGACAGGAGAAGAAATATTTTCTTTATTAAAGCCAAGAATGAAGTCCAAACCAACCGAATTTTGCAAAAATTATTGCTTTGAACTCATCTATGAATGGATATTTTGGTCCAAACTTCTTATTCAAATTTGGAGATTCGTTTACTTTGGCATATAATAAAGAGTAATGTAGTTTGTGCAACTCCAGAGACATTGAAGATCACTTACATTTCTTTGGCAGGTGCACTATCTTAGGAGAAATAAGAAGATTTTGGTTAGGGAAGTTTATATTAGCCCGAGAGGAAGTCATAAAATATTTAAATGGTAAAAACTGGGTGAACTTAGCTAAATATGTAAAGAAAGCCATAGAGTATAGAAAGGAAGTTCTTCTACTTTCTAGTCTTGACTAAAAAAAATCATATTCATAATATTGGTTCCCTTTTTCTTCAGGTTTTTTTATTAGAAAAATAATAATGTAAGATCTTTGATAATTTTTAACAGTAGAAATAACTTAGCTACCTATTAAACAATTTATTAATTTTATATTAAATTATTTCTTTCCTTTTTTTGTAACAGGTTGCCAAATTTTGTTTTTTTTTTAAAGTCTATTTTCATAAATTAAGAGGAAGAAAAGAGTAGAATGAAGGAAATATAATTTAATTTAAAAATTTTTACAGGAATTTTTGTTTAACTTAGTTTTTTTTTCCTTTTAAATTTGTTTGTAGTTTTTTAGACATACATATTTTCATAGTTTTAAAAAATAAAGATAGAATTCATAATTAAATACATAATTAACAGTAGATAGAGATAGAGAGAGAAAAAGAAATTAATAACTAGAAATACATAGATTAAAATCTATGTGAAATCCAAAAATTAAGAAGATAGTTTTTTTTTTAAGTTTTTTTTTTATTTTTTTAGGAAAGAAATTGTCACACTTGGCAGACGGGCTACGCCCATGCCATTATGTTTTTTGCTATTATTTTTTTATATGATAAATTGTATTTGTTTTAAATAAACATTTTAATTATTATTAATTATTATTATTATAATCAAGAGTACTTACTTTTCAGCAGCATGGCAAATAGTGCCACACGTATCCGCCATGTCATCGACTAGAATAGCAATCCTATCTTTGACGTCACCAACCAGGACCATGCTGGCTACTTCGTTTGCTTTTTTCCTCTCCTTGTGTATAAGAGCAAATTCCACATTAAGCCGGTCAGCGATTGAAGTTACTCTGCAAATAATACATATTATCAGACCTTGGCAAACCTCATCAAGGGAAATAATCTTGGTAACATCAAGGAGTTAACGACATAGATACAGGTTACAAACAGAGAACCAAATAATAATTTATTTTACTATCTGGTCAATTATATAACAAGTAACTTGAGTGTGAAGTTTATCCATCATGGACAAACAAGTTTCTATAAAAAAAAATTATAGAAAATTCGTTACTCCAAGCCGGTAACGTATCCTCTCTCTTAACTATTTTACGTTATTATTTCTTATTTATATGTATCTAATTTTTGTCTATGCTTTTGGGGATACCTAACAAGACTACATTAGTAGCATCTATGCTTAGAATAATACTATATATAGAAGGAGCACTACTGATAACACGAAAGACGGTTCACTGGTGCACTTAAGTAATGCTGCCACCCCAACAATATACAATTTACTAAGAAAAAGTTGGCAATACTTCCGGTTGCTGAATCATTATGTTCTATTATTAATTAATGATTGGTTATTTATAAAATATTAATATAAATATCGGTGCATTACAATATTTAAAGCATTTTAAATTGTAGTTTAACGAGTTTAACGTATTTATTAAAATTATATTAAAAGTAGTCCTCGTCAACTAAATGTAGATTCTTGTATTCTGCCACCCTTTTTGCCATCTAAGACCAGTTTTATTAAATACTTAGCAGGTGTTTTAAGTTATATTTGTTCTTTACTACCATTCTTCATTAATAGATGTTTATGACACATATTTAAAATAATGTTTTGTTGTCAGGTTGGCAGCATTACTTAAGTGCAACAGTCAACTGGCTTTCGTGTTATCAGTGGAATTACATTGTGTTTACGGTCCTGTGCTCCTTCTATATATAGTATTAATCTAAGCATCTATGTCAGTGATACGTGTGTATGATTAACCAAGCCCTAATAACACCACCTACCCCATGTAACCAGTAAACTATTGAGCAGTCACCTATCCAAGTTCTGACCACACCCAATGCTGTAAACTTGTATGAGACATTGCAGTTGTACGACACTGTTTCCAATGGAGGACAGAGGGAGGACCGAATACTAGGTTACCATTTGTACCCTCTACCCTCTAGTAGAGGTCAACTCTGGCTAAGTGTACTTTGTTCCTTCATACTTTGTTTTGGCACAGGTTAACTTGCACCACACAAGTAATACTGGTAAGATAGGGCAAGTCGTATTTACGCAGTGATCACCAATCCGCATATCATTTAAATCAGACCACATCAAGCCTAAGTCAGCACCCAACACATCAAACAACAATACTTGTTACCCGGGTGTGATGGAGCGATTCCCCCTCACTCACAAAAACCAGATATATTCACCTTTTAGCACCACCAGCATCAGGTGAAACAACAATAGAATTCCTCCACTCTGCTATGTTCTCTTTGATCCATTTCAAAACAGCTGGTTCAGCGTATAAGTTATCTACCGGTATGTCGAAGAATCCCTGAATCTGAGATGCATGCAAATCCATAGTAATGATGTGATCAGCTCCAGCCACTGATAACATGTTGGCCACAAGTTTAGCTGATATCGGTGCACGACTCTATAAAATAATTATCATAATAATCTTATTTATAATTTAAAAAATTATACCACAAAATAAAAGATTATTTCGTTGAGGTTTAAAGGCGAAACTCATAAAAACAACCAAAGACAACAAAGCAGGACTCAAGTTTTCTAACTTAGTACTAGAACTCTAAAGAGAAGAGGTTTGATATTCATTAATCAATGAATATGATTGTGATGATTAATGAATATCATTAATCTCATAATGATATGTGATTAATCATTATGATCCATCATGCCCAGCAGAGTGTTGCTGCCGCAAATCAATTTTTGTATTGCTTTCTAACAAATCAAGTCGTATAAATGTAAAATGATAGAAATTAATTTAAATTAAAGGATTAACAGGATTAACGAGACATGATAGAATAAAATAAATAAACTGTGATAAATATTAATTATATGTTTTATAATTTAACAGTTTTACATTTTGTATTTAATAACTAGACTTTTTTCTTTATTACTTTTTCGTTAATTTAATTTTACTTTTATACATTTTATTGTAAAACATACAAATACTTTGTATTGTATACTCGTTTTGTGAAATAAAGAGCTTTGACAAAGCTATAATATATCTATATAAATTTATATATATATTATATATATATATATATATATATATATATATATATATATATATATACATATTATAAGTTTCAATTCCCTAGAATAAATAAACCGGGAGCCACGATGATAACAGAGGGACACACTCATGCAGGCAGACAGCTTTGTGAAAACCACTCAGTAGGTCAAACCTCACTTTTAGTGCAAACATGATACTTTTTTTACAAAGGAAAGTAAAAATAAACTAAATAGAAGAGAGCAGAGTGCATATCTATCCTCTAGTTGTATCTAAATCCTCTTGTTGTATCTAAATCCTCTTGTATCTAAATCCTTTTGTATCTAAATCGTCTTTTTATATTTAAATCCTCTCGTTGTTTCAAAATCCTCGTGTAATCTAAATCGTCTTGTTATATCTAAATGGTCTTGTATCTAAATCCTCTTGTTGTATTTAAATTGTCTTGTTATGTCTAAATCCTCTTGTTGTATCTAAATCCTCTTGTATTTAAATCGTGTTGTTATATTTAAATCCTCTTGTATCTAAATTGCCTTGTTATGTCTAAATCCTCTTGTTGTATCCAAACCCTCTAGTTGTATCTAAATCCTCTGATTGTATCTAAATTTTCTTGTATCTAAATCGTCTTGTTATATCTAAATCCTCTTGTTATATCTAAATCCTCTTGTTGTATCCAAATCCTCTTGTTGTATCCAAATCCACTAGTTGTATCTAAATCCTCTGATTGTATCTAAATCCTCTAGTTGTATCTAAATCCTCTGATTGTATCTAAATCTTGTATCTAAATCGTCTTGTTATATCTAAATCCTCCTGTTATATATCTATCAAATCCTCTTGTTGTATCTAAATCCTCTTGTTGTATCTAAATCCTCTAGTTGTATCTAAATCCTTTTGTTATATCTAAATCCTCTAGTTGTATCTAAATCCTCTGATTGTATCTAAATCCTCTTGTATCTAAATCGTCTTGTTATATCTAAATCCTCCTGTTATATCTAAATCCTCTTGTTGTATCTAAATCCTCTTGTTGTATCTAAATCCTCTTGTTGTATCTAAATCCTCTAATTGTATGTCTCCCAACCAAACAATGAAAAGTTGCAAAACAACTTAACTACTACTACAACTGGTAACTTAATGATAACCCTACAAGTCTAGAGCAAGAGGTTCACATGACCCTGCCCGGGGTACCTAAAGGGTACACGGGACTATTCTTGGGGGTACATGGCAACAGTTTTTTCAGCCACTGGGGACATGACTAAAAAAGACTAAAATGAAAAAAATGCCAAACTAAAAATGCAATCAAATTAAATCATCTGAGAGAGAGAGTGAGATAGAGAGAGAGAAAACTACAAAGAATATCATTATTTTGACTTCATAATGGATGTTTTGTAAAACTTGGATGTAAATAATTAACAAACCTGCTCGGGCTCAGTGGGTCAAAAACATTTTATCAATTTTATGATAAAATGATAATCAAATCATCAACAATATGAATTACACAATTAATCTTAAAGATATAATTTGTACAGTTCTGTAGAGATCATAGGGTAAAGGTGGATATCCCCTCAGAGTTATCAGACATAGAGGGAGCCGTGCTGTATAATATGACTCCTCCAATACTTATATACTCTATTACATTACAGCCTGACATTGTTCTCTCAACTAATTGTTACATATCAACCAGGCAGACTGTTGAGCTCATCATCAGTGTCTCTTTGTTTACTGATTTATTTAACCACACAGAAGGATTAATTATTTTGTAAGTGTCTACAAACAAAATAATTAATTTGTTAATCAATTAATCAATGTCTCATTGATTGATCAGTATGCTGTATTAATGAAATTATTGTCTCATTGATTGATCAGTATGCTGTATTAATGAAATTATTGTCTCATTGATTTGAATCTCATTGATTGATCATTATGCTGTATTAATGAAATTATTGTCTCATTGATTGATCAGTATGCTGTATTAATGAAATTATTGTCTCATTGATTGATCAGTATGCTGTATTAATGAAATTATTGTCTCATTGATTGATCAGTATGCTGTATTAATGAAATTATTATCTCATTGATTGATCAGTATGCTGTATTAATGAAATTATTATCTCATTGATTGATCAGTATGCTGTATTAATGAAATTATTGTCTCATTGATTGATCAGTATGCTGTGTTAATGAAATTATTGTCTCATTGATTGATCAGTATGCTGTATTAATGACATTATTGTCTCATTGATTGATCAGTATGCTGTATTAATGAAATTATTGTCTCATTGATTGATCAGTATGGCTCCGTATCGTTCCGTCGACAAATCACTTCGTCGACAAATCATTCCATCGACAAATCATAGCGTCGACAAATCATTGCGTCGACAAATCGTTCCATCGACAAATAATTTGAGTTTGTCGACGGAATGATTTGTCAACGGAACGAATCGGGTTGTTGCGTCGACAAATCATTCCGTCGACAAATCACTCCGTCGACAAATAACTTGTCGATGCATTGATTTTGTCGACGGAGTGATTGTCGACGGAATGATTTGTCGACGCAAGAACTCGTTTCGTTCCGTCGACAAATCATTCCATCGACAAATCATTCCGTCGACAAATCACTCCGTCGACAATTAACTTGTCGATGCAATGATTTGTCGACGGAGTGATTTGTCGACGGAATGATTTGTCGACGGAACGAATCGGGTTGTTGCGTCGACAAATCATTTCATCGACAGATCACTGCGTCGACAAATCGTTCCGTCGACAAATATTTTTGAGATACTATTTTTGCAATTCCAGCCTGTATTGTTCAATTGTCTACTTGCATTATGTCAGGCGTTTTAAATTATTTTTTAAGAACTGCGATAGGACAATAATATTATTTGTGAATATGAAGGATGTAAATTTTCTATGTTATATATATATATAATATATATATATATATATATATATATATATATATATATATATATATATATATATATATATATATATATAATATACAAATAATATACTTAATTAGGAATGGTGATAAAAAACCTAATTTTTTTTTATAGAGATTGTCTACCAAAATCTATTTAATAATTTTGAATTCACATACTTTATTTGATAATAAATAAACAAGAAATTAACTTCTTAAAATTACGTTTTATAGTTTTGTAATAATTAAATATATCTGTTAATCGTAACTGCGCTTTTACGTTTAACATTGCGGTCGTGTTGGATGTTGGACTTGAAAGTAGCATTACTATTTGTATTTGCTTATTACTAAAAAATGAAAATGATTTTTCCTTTTTTAGTAATAAGTGGGAGCAAATAAATCTCTACTCTGCTTTGTTCCACTTCTTCTCCTTGCCTTACATTTCAAAGGTATGCAATTAACAATACATCTAAACACTGAAGGTCTACAGATTTGTCGACGGAACGAACCGGGTTGTTGCGTCGACAAATCATTCCGTCGACAAATCACTCCGTCGACAAATCATTGCATCGACAAGTTATTTGTCGACGGAGTGATTCGTCGACGGAATGATTTGTCGATGGAATGATTTGTCGACGGAACGAAACGAGTTGTTTCGTCGACAAATCATTCCGTCGACAAATCACTCCGTCGACAAATCATTGCATCGACAAGTTATTTGTCGACGGAGTGATTTGTCGACGGAATGATTTGTCGATGCAATGATTTTGTCGACGGAACGAAACGAGTTGTTGCGTCGACAAATCATTCCGTCGACAAATCACTCCGTCGACAAATCATTGCATCGACAAGTTATTTGTCGACGGAGTGATTTGTCGACGGAATGATTTGTCGACGCAACAACTCGTTTCGTTCCGTCGACAAATTTTTCCGTCGACTGTCGACGGAGTGATTTGTCGACGGAATGATTTGTCGACGGAACGACATCACACCATCAGTATGCTGTATTAATGAGCAGTCTCATAAGTGGATTTTTATAAATATATTTTGTTTCTCTCTGAGCAGCATGCAATTTAAAAAAAAATCACCAAGAAAAATAAGTGTGTAATGCTAGACAGCTGAAAACTAGTTTTGTTTTTTATTCCTCCTCTCTTCTGCTGTTTATTACTTTTCCTCATTTATACCATAAGTATAAAGGAAAAGTATTGTGTTTGCAAAAAATCCAAAACCGGGATACACCGGAATTATCCGTTTCAGGCGTTTTAAGGCCTCCTGAGTGGGTTTTCACAAAGTTGTCTGTCTGTGGGTGTCCACAAACTAGAAAAAGGGTGCTCACACCTGATTGTGGTATGTTAAGGTAAATTGTAGGCTACCTCGTGGGAAGGTTTTAGAGTTTCAGCCACAAATCATTTTCAAAGCATTCTATCCTTTACTATGGGATTTATCATATAAACTCATTCCTATCAATGTAAAATTATATTTGAGAACTTGAATATTTTGAAATGCATATAAGAACATACAATTAAACTAAAAAGCAAAAAATATTCCTTTAAATATTTCCACTTTTTGTCAAACCCCCCACATGGTTTGGAAAATTAATACCACCAGTCAGTACTGCCAACTTTAAAAATTAACTACAGCTGTCTATAAGCTATAGGTGAGGCCATCAAGGTCACAATGGCTCCTTTAACAGAGAGTGGACGGGATATTTAAACGAGTCCTCGTCATTAAATAGAACAGGAAACACATGTCGTTATTCCTTTATGACTCAACTGAAAGAAATCTATTACAGAAGCAGGTCTCTTGAAAACATCCAATATAAACTGAAAACCCATAATTTATAGAGAAATAATACTAGATAAGAGAGATTCGACTTTAATATTACTTCTATTATTGCATCAACAATATAGAGCAAGATAATAATATAATAGAACGTAAAGAATCAGATCTAACCTATTGATTAGACAATATACGAGACCTTGACCTGTTGAATATCTACAAGGAATCCTATACGTAGTGTAGATATTGGAGCAGAGTATAGAGTGTGTAACTGCATGTTTTACTCCTTCATTTACAAGTAATACTCTGACTACATAAATACCAGGTTACTGTGCAAACTACAATAAATATTTATTGTGTCACGGAATAATCGATATGACTTAGTTGCACTATGATTTGATATTATTTCACTTTGATATTAAATTCCTGTTATCTACTTCTTAATGTTCCTAATTGTATTTGATTCCGGATTTTTCCATTGGAAATGAAAATATTAGGGAGGTTTCTTTTATATATTAAACACCCCCCCCCCCCCCCATTCCTCTATGACCCTAATGTCACTTGTAGGCGATAGTCTGGGATAGTTTTAGTTAGAAAGTATCTTCCCACCAAGGAAACCTTGAAGCCTTTGTGCTTATTTATTAGTTCAAATAATTTATCCCCAAGTATATTTTTTTTCAAAAAACTTTATTAATACTTTACTACTTAGTTAATCAAGTATTAAGTAAATATAGAGGTTTATTTCTTTGCTGGAGCAAAAAAACTCATTAGACCCCAAGGAGGAAATAAAATATATAATTATATTGATAAACTCTTAAATTATAACCAAACTGGTAAAATCCTTTTTCTTCTGCACTTAATTAAATTTAGATTAATTCTTTTCAAAGTTGCAATCAGCATTACTAAATATTATATATATATATATATATATATATATATATATATATATATATATATATATATATATATATATATATATATATATATATATACACACACACACACACACACACACACACACACACATATATATATATATATATATATATATATATTATATATATATATATAACTAAATATATATTTTATTTCTTTTAATATCTCTGTGCAATAATACAGCAATACAGTACTTAGATATGACAGTGTCAACTCTTGAATTAGGTTAGGGCAAATGAGGATATTACACTAAAAAGATAGGTTACGATAGTTTTGGTTGAACAGTGCACCAGAAATCAAACAGATAAGGAATACTATTGGTTTAATGTGATTCCTTTGAGGGGATGGGGTACAAATAAACCAATACGATTCTCTCCCACACTGTTTTTGGCTGACAGTCGACTGATTGGATAAAACAATTATCACAGTCCTGACAACTATTTTAAAACAGCTTGGAACAGGTATAAAATAAACAAAGATTCCTCTAATTATTAATAACTCTATGAGTAAAATATTACAGCCAGCCACAGTGCAGTTGCAACACTAACACGACAAGCACCACTAAGCAACAAAAACTTATCAGTAAGTCACGTTAAAAGAAAAAAACAAATTTACAAAAATTATTTCTCAAACAAAGGGTCTCAAGAAAAAGTTAAAAAATATCAAGAAAACAAAAACCAACCGAGTGCACGGCATGCTCTGTCCGGAATTAGTCAACAACAAACTATACAAAAAAAGAGCACTAACAGTGTTGCAAATGCACCAGGTTATATTGCAGGCAGAATCCCAACATGTGTAACACCCAGACCACACAGACCATGTGTAACACCCAACATGTGTAACACCCAGACCACACAGACCATGTGTAACACCCAGACCACATACATTTTATTTCCAAACAATCAAAAGCAAAACCCAAATACTCAATGTTAAAACAAAAACCTTATAAAATAAAAAAAAAATAAACTCAAAAAGTTAATATTAGTCCACCCAACACCGTAGTAACAATAACAATAGATATATCAATGAAGGTATGTTAACCTTACTTAAATCATGCTTTACTTTAAAGAAGGAAAAACTGGAGAGAAAGTAAACTTTGAAAAGTATTAGCAATGTTTCTACATCAATGATGGAATTCAAGTAGCATATACAGAGTAATGACTGGTTTCAGATATTTCCTTTATCGGTTTATTATCCCTGGTTAAAAGATTTGACTGATATTTACGTCCACACGGAAATTACTATTTAAATTAGAGCGAATAAACGACACATTGGCAACTATAATTTCCTCGTCAAAGCTGTTGGCACAGCAAAACATTACTTCTAGCACGATATTAACACCGACTTCTTGTGATTTACAATAAGAGCTTATGCTTCCGTACTACAGTGCTCTGTTCACTCTATAAATACAATAGATAAAATAAAACTATGATTTTTATTTTAATCCATTTACATCCATAGAGAGCTAGAATTAGATAAAATAGTTCAACTTTAATCAAGAGAACAGTGATAGCTTTTTCATTTTAACAAACTTTCAGTACAAAACCTTATAATATACTTTATGTATACTTTAACAATAATTATTAACTCCAATACGGTTGAAGTAATACTAATACGGAAGGAGCAAACCCCGTGCAATTCCCACATAACAGGAAGAGTGGACAGGAGACAAGTGTCATTGAGTTGTCAAGTAACAACACTGTTCATAAAGCATTGTGTCACAATTTGCAACCAAATACAACTTTAGTCAGCTTTGTAACCAAATACAACTTTAGTCAGTTTTGTAGTCAATACAACTTCAGTCAGCTTCCAAATACAACTTTAGTCAGCTTTGTAACAAAATACAACTTCAGTCAGCTTTGTAACCAAATACAACTTTAATCAGCTTTGTAACCACATACAACTTCAGTCAGCTTTGTAACCAAATACAACTTTAGTCAGCTTTGTAACCAAGTACAACTTTAGTCAGCTTTGTAACAAAATACAACTTCAGTCAGTTTTGTAACCAAATATAACTTTAGTCAGCTTTGTAACCAAATACAACTTCAGTCAGCTTTGTAACCAAATACAACTTTAGTCAGCTTTGTATCCAAATACAACTTCAGTCAGCTTTGTAACCAAATACAACTTTAGTCAGATTTGGAACCAAATACAACTTCAGTCAGCTTTGTAACCAAATACAACTTTAGTCAGGTTTGTAACCAAATACAACTTCAGTCAACTTTGTAACCAAATACAACTTCTTTGTAACCAAATACACTTTAGTCAGCTTTGTAACCAGCTTTGGAACCAAATACAACTTTAGTCAGCTTTGTAACCAAATACAACTTCAGTCAGCTTTGGAACCAATACAACTTTAGTCAGCTTTGTAACCAAATACAACTTCAGTCAGCTTTGGAACCAAATACAACTTTAGTCAGCTTTGTAACCAAATACAACTTCAGTCAGCTTTGGAACCAAATACAACTTTAGTCAGCTTTGTAACCAAATACAACTTCAGTCAGCTTTGGAACCAAATACAACTTTAGTCAGCTTTGTAACCAAATACAACTTCAGTCAGCTTTGGAACCAAATACAACTTTAGTCAGCTTTGTAACAAGTCAAAATATTGCTTTCAATGACAAAAAGTGCTAAGCAATAAATGTAAATAGTAAACATTGATTTATATTTTCTTTGTGTTATGTGTGAGCAGTGAGCAGTGAGCAGTACAATCATCTGTTTTAATGTCTTTCATGACTGAAGTTATACTTTAGTCATGAAAAATATCATTTAATAATTGATTTAAAACTTAGATCAACTTTGCAAATTTAGCAACTTTGCATGAGCTGGCCTGCAGTATCATGACATGGCCTGCAGTATCATGACCTGGCCTGCAGTATCATGACATGGCCTGCAGTATCATGACCTGTCTGCTATCAGTATCATTCTAATCTAATATTAAATAATTTAACAATATAATGATATAAACTATAAGGAGTGATAAGAAGACAGAATTTTGACTTAGTTTGTGTTGTTTCAAATGAAATAATATTCCGCAGAACAGTGATTCTCCAGAAAAAGCCAAGTAGACTTGTATTTCATTCCTTGCACTTTGCTGCAACATATCGATATCTGTGTCTTATAGACTTCACCCCAAATCAGGTCCGTAGCCAGCCAAAACTCATATTGGGGGATGAGGGAGGGGGGGGGGGCAAAATTCACACATCCACAAGAAAATTCTACTAAATTTATTCTTCAAAGGGGGAAAAATTTTTCTAGGGGGGCGATGCCCCCTGGCTACGGGCCTGCCCATAACTTAACAAATCTACCAGTGAACCTCTTCAAAAAAGTGAAGAGAACAGGCCCCCCAATGTATCAATTTCAATAAAGGTATGTATTCAATATCAATGTATCATCAAATCCAAAATTTTTATGTCAATAAAACAATTAATTTTTGCTTTTTCTGTTATATTTTTATTTCCTCACTAATAACTTTGTTTATTGCTCTAGCTTTAATTTTGATTTATAGTCAAGTTGTAGGATTTGGACTAAGCTGGTCCTGTTCATTAAAAGTTGTAGGATTTGGACTAAGCTGGTCCTGTTCATTTTAAGTTGTGGGATTTGGACTAAGCTGGTCCAGCTGTAGGATTTGGACTAAGCTGGTCCTGTTCATTATAAGTTGTAGGATTTGGACTAAGCTGGTCCTGTCCATTATAAGCTGTAGGATTTGGACTAAGCTGGTCCAGCTGTAGGATTTGGACTAAGCTGGTCCTGTGCTGTAGATTTGGACTAAGCTGGTCCAGCTGTAGGATTTGGTAAGCTGGTCCTGTTCAGTGTGGTTGGTCCTGGTCACAAGTTGTAGGATTATAGGATTTGCAGGTTTATATTCAGCTCTTGTGTCTGTGTATTTAGGAGGGAATGTTGACACATGTCAAATGTTGCACCTGCAGCATCCATATAAAGTGTTAACACACACAGGACAGGGTACAGTTTGGGTCATTTCTCTAAATTAATTCTACAAAATATAATACCTGTTATGTTTCAATACTTGTAATATTCTATTACTATAATTAAAATGAGCAAATAGTGGCACATGTTAAGGCATTAGTTAGTCATAGGAAAACTATCAAATAGTTATAGATGTGGCAAATTCACAATGGCTGACTCTTATTTTACTCACTGTGTGCAAATCAGGTACAAAGTCCTGTAAAATATGTTACAAGTCAAACAAATCTTCATTAATTGATTTTTCTAAACAGCTTTCAAGACGATATTAGTGTTTGTCCATTACATAAAAATTGATAAAATAAAGAGATAAAAACATTTTGTCTGGCGTAACAGTAGGATCAATATTTAACGACAGATAAACCCTTATTTATTAAACAAACATCAAGAGGAATCCCTACTTTTAACGGCTGATATTGCATTTTTTAAACCAATCACAGCCGCTCATTTGACAATCTTTGAACATCATTGTCAATAGATAGTTTAATAATAGCATTATCAATAATCGAATGTTTAAACAAAGATTAAAAAAGATAAACAGATGACGTTACAACAAAGTGCAAATAATTTAGAATCCTTAATTCGAATTAAACTAATTTACACAAACGTCGAGATAAATAAGGAAAACTGCAATATTTCGGTGTCACCAACGGGTTTAATAATATTTAGACTTTTTTTTATTAACATTAATCGGTAGAGTGATTGATAAGAATCTGACATGCTGGTTCACAAGACTGCCAAATGCTTCTCATAATCCATTTATGGATCAACTTTCTAATTTAATTGGTTAAAAAAATGCCTGTTTTAGGGCCTTTCGGCCCATCAGGGAATTCACCCTGCGGGAACAACCTCAGGTGGGTTGCATCTACTACACTCTAAGAATTAATAAAAGTTGGTGAAATCTTTTTAATACAAATACTATTCATAAAATCTTAGAGCATAGCCCGGGCAGCGAACCCCGGCCCTCCGGTGCCGAAATCAAATTTTTCTTTATATGATTTATAATTATTTCTTTGAAAAAAATAGTGTAGCACTGTATTTTTCAATGGTAGGGCACAAATTTATAACATGCCTTTAACAGTACTTGATGCTAAGCATTAAAACTTTACCCTACATTTTCAACCGATGACAAAATTACGAGGCCAGCTTGTGAGCCCCTACATCAGGATCATTTTGGAGAATTTAAAATTGCCGAATCTGAAATGTTATCCCCAGACCTATCAACTAATTATTTGGATATTTCCTTTTGAGGAATAACCATCTGGACAAGTAGTACCAATTATTTATATTTATTAACTAAACTTTAGTGTTAGTGATGTATAAAGTACAATTTTTTAACAAAATTAAAAATTAACTTAAAACATAAATTTATTATAAAATTTAAAAGTGTGGATCTAAGAAGGCTCAGGCAAAACCTTCTGCTAAAGAAGCTGGTACAGTCATCTTGTGTAATATGCCATGACTAAATCATGTGTGATATGCCATGACTACATAACACTTGATATGCCATGACTACATCACATGTGATATGCCATCCTTATATAATTTTAGTCAGTTAAATTAGATTTTAGCCAATTTAATTTATATATATATATATATATATATATTATATATATATATATATATATATATATATATATATATATATATATATATATATATATATATATATATATATATATTTGTGTGTGTGTGTGTGTTCCCTACATAAGTATAATTACGCAGATACATCTTACATAGTACATTATACTACCTGGCAGCAAAATAGAATTTTCCAGATCAGTTTTATAAATTAACTCCTGAGCCGTAAGCAAGGGCATGCTATGGAAATTACCTGGCGAGGCCCAAGGTTAGAATTGTAATAACTCGTAAGACTAACAAGAGGGAGGCAATTGCCTGCTGAGGATGCAGGTAATTGCTAGCACGAGTCTAGAATGTTCTCTTTGCTGCACAGAAGCAAAGACCATTTTATCTACTTACGGCAAAAAAAAAAAATATATAAACAATTATTTTGAGTGATATTTTTCATTTGAATTGGTGACATTATGATGACAATACATTTTTATATTAAGAAGAAATAAGTTGAAAAATTAAACAATGAGAAAAAAGTTTGAAAATACTTGCTACAGTAAATACTGGTTTGAACATGTTACAACCCTCACAATGTCAGGGTGACTCAGCTCTAGATCACAATGTTTTTATTTCCATTCTCTCCTCATGACTTTTTAACCATTGATTTTCAATATACTATAACTCCCTACAGGGCAGAGAATTATCAAAAGTTTCCCGTACTGTTTTCAATTATTCTGTTGACAGTGTTGATAAAACAATATTTTGCAGCTTAAAAGGGATTCAATAATGCCTATTCTGGCTGCCATAACAGTTTAATAATGCCTAGTCTTGCTGCCATAACAGTATAAAAATGCTTAGTCTTGCTGCCATAACAGTATAAAAATGCCTAGTCTTGCTGTCATTACAGTTTAATAATGCCTAATCTAGCTGGCATAACAGTTCAATAATGCCTAGTCTTGCTGCCATAACAGTATAAAAGTGCCTAGTCTTGCTGTCATTACAGTTTAATAATGCCTAGTCTTGCTGCCATAACAGTTTAATAATGCCTAGTCTTGCTGCCATAACAGTTCAATAACGCATAGTCTTGCTGCCGTAAGTAGATAAATATATTTTTCATTCCAAATATTTAGTAAAGTGTTTGCATGATACCAGTGTTTGAATATGACTAACAACCCTGTATATGAACCAAATATGTGCATCTTTATTTGTAACAAAAAAAATATTAAGCATGAATTCATGCTTAGGCATACAAAAAGTCCCAAATAAAGCAAGAGTCCCCCATTTTGCCTCATTCACTATGTGTTCAATTTTAAGAGATACAGTACCCTGAATTTCCATTCGTTGTGTTTAAAAGGCACTTCTTGGTTGATCTTGGAGTCACCAGATAAAAGTGATGCCTGTCAATTATTACAACAATATTAAACCAAGTTAAAGTTCTAGTTACTTCACTGGAGGGGTAACTAGGACAGGTAGTCAATATACAGAAGCTGTTATTTATTTAGGGTTCAGGGCATTAACAAGGTTCATTTTGTACCAAGTTTCATTTGTACCAAGACTGTTGTACAAGTAAGTGTTCAAAAGTTATCATGCCCATAGAAATGTCTAGCAAGAAAAATTTCATATATACATATGTAGGTATATGAATATGTATATGTATATATATATATATATATATATATATATATATATATATATATATATAATATATATATATATATTATATATATATATATATATATATATATATACACTATATATAATGGGTCTATAAGCTCATATTTTTGAAAATTTGCTAAAAAAAGGGGAAACACCTAATACAAAAAGGGATTAAAGGGGGTTGACTTGTAATAAATTTAAATTTGAAGTATTTTATAATTTATAACAATTCCTTAAAAAAAAGTATACAAGTCATTTGATAATGCATTGGACTGATGCTGATAATGAGATGAAACTTGTCACATTTGTTGGCTCTGTTAATGACTACATGAGTATAATAGGACAGGTATTTACAGGTATAAATAGGACCTGCATCGTCTCCATCTCCAGTTCAGTTTTGTAGAGCATTGTGTTTCTATCCATGATGTCCTACATACCTGAAGATGCCTCCCACAGTGGAAGCGAAACGTCGGATTCTTCATCTACATTGACGCGGTCACCACCGGAAGACCTAAATCTTCATGACAATAACCGCGGAAGCCTACGCAGTTTATTATGTTTTATGTCTCTATCATAAATACTACCCAGGAGGTCTTAAAAAATTGAAATTGTTGTCTTCTATTGTTGTATAAAACTCTAGAAACTGATAATTGTGGGAGAAATGTCAGTTTCAGGTTTCATTGCAAACAACACTTTCAGTATAAAGAAGGAAATGAAATGATTGTATTACATTGTAATTGTACAACATTACATTTTGCTGTATAAAAACCTTTCTTTAACACTGTGGGATTTTTCTTAGCACTCCAGTAGTTTATTGTCTACGGACATAGTTACTATGTGTATATTATCACATTGACCAATAAGGTTAGATAATATGCATAATGGCTGGATATTATGCATAATAACTACATTTATCACTTTAGCTGTAACATATATAGACCAAGAGCCCAGGGGTGTTTTGTTAATAAAAAGTGTAATGGCTGGAACCGGTCTCAATTTTTTGTAAATACCTTCCTGAACAAGGATCTGCAATTCTGCCGACTTGTATCGGATGGGTGTCCAGGCAGAACGCACTTTAGGGGTCAAAGTTCTGCTTGGGACACCCATCCGATACGAGTCGGCAGAATTGCAGATCCTTGTTTCAGGAAGGTATTTACGAAAAATTTGAGACCAGTTCCAGCCATTACACTTTTATTAACAAAACACCCCTGGGCTCTTGGTCTAATACATGTTATTTGATAAAAATGGCACTAATACTGATAATGTGTTGGAACTTAACACATTTGAAGGTCTTATATAGGACTTACATGTGTACGTTACAAAAGTCAATTGGATTAAATTATTATTCTGTCATATGAATTTTTTAAATATTTTGTTTACATGTTAAATGTTAGTTTTATCAATATTTATGTTTGCAGCATTAAATTCACATTTTAATAAAATAAAAATATTTACTTATTTAATAAAAGAACAAACTATAATATATTTCATATAAATTTGATAGAAATTTGAACTTCCGCTGAAGGATGTGATTCCTGTGAATCACAAACTGAGTATTACTTAGTATTTGATTTATTTATAGATATTTCAATAAGTTCTTACTTTAACATATTTTTTCTGAGATTTTTGTTAGAACAGGAAGCAGATAGAAAGTACAATAGTTATTTACTGATGTGACGTCATCACCTTTATATAAGTTTTTATATTTACTGAAGGAGGCGTTACCACCTGGAAGTTATAAGTGTTTCTAGGAAGTATTTCAGCTTATTTCAGCTGTAGAAAGTATTGGTTTTAGATTAGATATTCTTTATTTCCTATAATAAAGTTTGCATTAATACCATCATTCCCAGAACTAACTCTACCTCTCAAATCTTCTATAATATCTTGTTTACTTATATTATATTTTGACCAATATTTAGTATTTAGGAACGCAGCAGCATTCCTCCCCGCCAAGTAAAACAAAAAGTTAAAATCCCCGCTGAGTATGTAAAAAAAAAGTCAAAAATCTACCAAAGCTGCCAGTGTATATTATACCGTACGCAACCAATTAGTGTCATTGAAGGTCTGTCGCATGAAAATGTACACCTACAGCCTAAACTACTTAACTAATTAATTGGATTCTTCTTATGCTAGTGTGCATTTCTACACTGATGACGGAGCGAAAAACTAAGGTAGCAAACAATAGTTTTGTATGTTGACGCACCTACAGAATAAACTAATCAATTGATTTAGATGAGAAGGGACTTTGCCCGTGTGTAGTCCAATCTGATAAAATCACAAATTGGAAATTCCTATGCTGAACACGGAGCTAGGAATCAAGCTATGCTGAACACAGAGCTAGGAACCAAGCCAAAACTACTTTAACAACAGAAAACTGAGCAGTGGAGCTAACACAGCTAACAAATAACAACACCAAAATCCCTCCACAAAACCTTTATTAAAACCAAAGCCGACTTTCGACCTCACGATCATCATCAGAGCCGGAGAGTTGAAGAAGGAGAATCCTAGTCTATTTAGACAGAGTCATATAGCGGACTCCACTATATGACGGAAGTCCGCTATATGACTCTGCCTAAAAAGTCAGACTAAGATTCTCCCTTCTTCAACTCTCCGGTACTGATGATGATGGTGAGGTCTAAAGCTGGCTCTGGTTTTAATAAAGGTTTTGTGGTGAGATTTTGGTGTCGTTATTTGTCAACACTACTTTTTAATACATTGAACATTCTGACTAATGAATGGATTTCATTTTTATTTCGGATTTTTCTGATGACTTTTAACACTCATGTATCAATAAATCCCAAATTCATAATTCCTATGTTTTTACTAGACGTTGTAGCGAGCCATTTGGTTAACACTTATATTAGTTGTTTCAGCTCGCAGTGAGATGGGATATACGATTCCACTTCCCCCACCTCGTCAACCACAAGGTCTTCTATTCTACCCCTTCAGATTTTACAGTTCTTCACTTATTATACCTCGTAAAGCATTATTTATTTTAATAAAGACCGTAATTGATTAATAAATTGATATTAAATTTTAAGATTTATATTAATAAATTGATATTAAATTTTAAGATTCATATTAATAAATTAATCATCGTGTTCGTCTAAATCTTCAATTTTTGTGTGTTAATGTATTTTTTGTATCTTTTTGTATAGAGTTAATAAATTTAAAGTAATTGAATTGTATAGAACTCAAGTCAATTGTTTTCTTCTTTCTCTGTTTTATTGTATTTTAATTTAAATTAAAGTACTTCATATTATATTATAGTTCTATGTCTGATGACATCTATCGTTATATCTCTATTATTTTACTTTGAATCAATAAATGAAGACACAGCTTGATTTCTGTTGACTTCTATCTTTAGTCTCTATTATTTTACTTTGAATCAATAAATGAAGACACAGCTTGATTTCTTGAAGAATAAATCAAAATATTTTTAAAAAAGTAGGTGCAAGAGATTAAGCATTAAAAAAAATAATTTGATATTAAATTGACGGTCATAAATAGTATAATGATAAGAAATATCCATTCTATAGAGACGAGCCCCTCTCGCTTATTGGTTGCTGGAGACGCAAGAGTATTACTCCCCACCTCTCTCACTAGATATACTCAAAGACCTACTTACACAGTAATATACACTATACTAGAAGTGTTAACCAAATGGCTCGCTACAACGTCTAGTTATGTTTTTTACGCGCTGCAGAAAACAGAGCTTGAGAGTGGTGTATACAATACCTTGACACTCTTTACAGCTTTATCTACAATACGAATCTTGTTTACTTCTGTTTTTACATAAAACAGCAGTCGTACAAAAATCATGAAATTTAACCAAAAACTACTCGATGGTAAAAAATTCCCCCGTCAAGTCTTTCGTCCAAAAAAGTAGGGAAATTAACTTTTCTGTCCCGCCAAGTCATGTCCGTAAAGGGTGGAGACTATCATTGTGGCATCTCAAAGTGAAGTTGCTAGGTAGGCAATACTAAAAACCCTTATTTAAATTGAGAGGCAATCATCAGATTCTTCTTTATGGCTGTGTGCCAGAAAAGTGAATAAACTTTTCTGAGGTAGTGGACCAAAACGAGTAAAAAAGCCAGTAATTTTCCACATTTACAACGTCTAATGTAAAGGTGATGTAAAGAAAATACTACAACCACAATACTTCCCCTATTCACCTACAGTATTAATTGAGAAAAAGTAAACACTATGTTGACTTACTTTCCTTAAACTGATAAAGAGTTCAGAGTGCCGACTCAGCACAGTGAGTCAAGTTTAAACAGATAAAAACAGAACCACCAACCTAATAATGCTGATAAAGCTAACACAGGAATAAGCTCACAAGTGAAAATTAACTAGTGAAAAAAACATTCAGATTAAATTAAAAAAGACTGAGTTAAAATGTTGAAACAATGCAAACAAACAAGGAGAGAAATACCTTGTCTTTCTTATCCTGGCGTGCGTATGGGAAGCAGGGGATGACAGCTGTCACTCTGGACGCCGAAGCAATTTTACAAGCGTTTATCATGATGAGGAGTTCCATGAGGTTGTCGTTAATTTCTCCGCAACCACTCTGTACGATGTACACATCTTCACCTCGAACCGATTCACCGATTTCAACACTGAAAATACACAAATCCATTGTAATCAATTATTCCTCTAGACCAAGAGCCCAGGGGTGTTTTGTTAATAAAAAGTGTAATGGCTGGAACCGGTCTCAATTTTTCGTAAATACCTTCCTGAACAAGGATCTGCAATTCTGCCGACTCGTATCGGATGTGTCCCAGGCAGAACGCACTTTACATGTCAAATTTACCACCGAAGTTAATAAAAAGTGTAATGGCTGGAAACGGGTTTAATTTTTCGTAAATACCTTCCTGAACAAGCATCTGCAATTCTGCCGACTCGTATCGGATGGGCGTCCCAGGCAGAACGCACTTTACAGGTCAAATTTACCACCCAAGTTAACAAACAGTGTAATGGCTGGAACCGGTCTCAATTTTTTGTAAATACCTTCCTGAACAATGATCTGCAATTCTGCCGACTCGTATCGGATGGGTGTCCCAGGCAGAACCTTTGACCCCTAAAGTGCGTTTGCCTGGGACACCCATCCGATACGAGTCGGCAGAATTGCAGATCCTTGTTCAGGAAGGTATTTACGAAAAATTGAGACCGGTTCCAGCCATTACACTTTTTATTAACAAAACACCCCTGGGCTCTTGGACTACTAGTTTTAGTCCTTGTGTTATGAGGACTTACAATTCATTGATAAAATTGAGTGATACCTTATCGGACTTACTGCTCAAGCTCAGAATATGAGGATAGTCAATTTAAAGTGTGAGACAGTAAATATATTGGCAGCGGTCTAGACAGGCACTGACCTAGCATTATAGATATACTTGCACAGTTATATGTGACACATAGGGATGAAGTAGTACCTAATTCAACCCAATTGGATGATTTTAATATTTTTTAAATTGTTTTTCAATTCTAAATTGAATTAATGCTGATAATAAGATGAAACTTTTATGCAAATTTGTTGCATCTATACACCACTACATGTCAGCTACAGATCAAAAAATTTTCCGTGTTTTACCAATTTTAAAATGTTTGCTTATTCATCTATGTTTAATAAATGTCTTCTAGTATTGAAAGCAACCATTGTCATTATCAAATATTATAGTCCTCGAGTCAGACACAAAAACACGACTGTCAAGTCCCCAATGTTTAACCCCCTAGGTTGAATTATTCTGGCTCTCAGATAAATAATCAGGTGCTCTGCCATTTCAGATCAGAGAATTTTGCCTCCTGGGGCCCTTTAAAGTCCGGAAAATGGCCCCAAAATCAGTTGTTGGCCCAGAGCCCTGTTCCTATTGGTTTAAAAAAAATAAAATAAAGGGGTGTTTATTTAATTTGATTAAACTTGTAACAAATCTATGCTTTAACCATCAAAATCGCTTCAACAACACCAGAGACATAAGTGTTCAAATATTAACAAAAATAAAACAAAAATCACTTTTTTTTCAAAAACCTAATTTAATTTTTTAATTTAGTTTAACTTTTTTATTTAACTAATTTTAAATTAACTTTTTTTTAACTTAATTTAATTTTAAAAACCTAATTTTTTAATGCAGATTTAATGTTTGACATATAATGCTAAAAACGGGTAATAAGTTAAATTTCACAAAACTTCATAATCTAGTGATATTAAATCAATTTTGATGGTTAAAACATACATGTCACATTTTTAATGAATTTATAAAAGACCCCTTTACTTTTGTTGATGAAACAAATAGGCACAGCGCTATTGGGCAAAAACTGATTTTGGGGCCATTTTCCTGCCTTTAAAGGGGCCAAAATTCCCTGATCTGAGATGGCAGACCCCCGATCATTTATCAGGGAGCTAAAATAAGGCAACCAAGAGGTCTCTGACTCTTGGACTATTAGTCTATCTTTTATTTGTCTGCATACATAAATTGCAAACATAATTCCGTCTACAATTTGAATTGGTTCAAAAAATTTACAAACAAGCATGTACAAAACTGTTTCACAGAGTTTATAGATAAAAAATACTAAATCAAAGTTACAAAATTAAAAATCCCGTAAAAAAATTACAGGTAAAAAAAGGTTTAACAGGTAAAACATGAACCAGAAAAAAGGTGAGAACTTGACCTGCATTTGAGACAAAAAAAGGCAGTGGATTTAAAACTACTCGTAGATAAAAATCACAAGTAATAGGACCCTTGTGTTATAAGCAAAGAACATGGCTTTATATTTGAATAAAGAGAATAATAAAAACAAACTATTAAAGCATTGATTTTCCATCAGGCTATTATGACTACATATTGTGTTTTATATTATTTCTACTTTTCCTCATTTATTCCAACCCAATACATTTATACTTTTCCTCATTTATTCCTAAAATAAATGTTCAAACTAAAGTTAGTTTAACCACTGTAGTATACCTTCCTGTATGGTTTGAACACTGAATTTTCAATGACAGACCCCCCTGAGTATACATACATATAATATATATATATATAATATAATATATAAATATATATATATATATATATATAAATATATATATATGTGTGTGTGGTGTGGTTGGCAAAGTATAAATATTATAAAAAACTGTTAAAATTTTAATTTTTCTTGTTTAATTTGTTGTATGTTTTTACTTAATTATGTATGTAGTCCATAATATAAAGCTTTATTTATTTTTAAAATTCCTTGTGTGAACGAACGTGAGTTCTTGACATTTTAGAAGATTGGAACGGCAACATATGTTTGTTGTATGTTGTGTGTGTGATTGTACATGTCGCAATAACTGCGTAAAAATGGACTGATTTTATAAAATGTTGTAAACATGTAGAATTAACTATGTGTCAGAGCTGTACAGTTTTTGGTAAATTCGAAAAATATTCTCAAATTTTTTTATTTATAAAATAAGGAATCTAGTGAGCGAAGCGAGCCCTGTAATAATTTTTACATTTATATTTTAGAATATCAAAGTGCCAATGTTTCCCTATTTACTCTATCTATTTAAATTATAAGCCCTAGTGGATTTTATACCATAAGAATGCAATAAAAGTCCATCCACAATTTTTTTTTTAATTTGTTTTTAATATCAATTAAATTAATGAAGACTTTAGTCCTTATAAAAATTTATTGAAAATAAATTGTTTAAGAGCTTTCCCCCAGGGATCCTGAGCTTCTTCAGTTCTTAAAAATGACAAAAAATGAAAAAGTTGGAAAATATAAAATTTTGAATGTTTTTTATGTCATGTGTCTAACTAAGTAAATAAATTTAAAATGAAATTACAAAAAGGTAAAGGAAAAATTATGATTTTAAGATAATATTATAATAAATACTGCTAAGATTGTTAATGTCTTGTTTTTTGTTCATACTGTCTTTGTCAGCTTTTATATAGAGCATTTCTAAAAATTTCCTTTTGTCTATATGTGGTTCTGTATGAAGTATACGACAGTTTTCTTTGTCTGGTCGGTGGTCATACAGACAAAAGGAAATTTTTAGAAATGCTCTATATAAAAGCTGACAAAGACAGTATGAACAAAAAACAAGACATTAACAATCTTAGCAGTATTTATTATAATATTATCTTAAAATCATAATTTTTCCTTTACCTTTTTCTAATTTCATTTAAAATTTATTTACTTAGATGCATGACATAAAAAACATTCAAAATTTTATTATTTTCCAACTTTTTCATTTTTTATCATTTTTAAGAACTGAAGAAGCTCAGGATCCCTGGGCGAAAGCTCTTCAACAATTTTTTTAAATAAATTTTTATAAGGACTAAAGTCTTCTTTAATTTAATTGATATTAAATTTGTAATAGTCAAAAAAACTCTTAAGTTATTATTTGTTTTTATATATATTTGTACATATTGTGTTTTATATTATTTCTACTTTCCTCATTTATTCCAACCCAATACATTTATACCTTTTCCTCATTTATTCCTAAAATAAATGTTCAAACTAAAAGTTAGTTTGAACCACTGTAGTATACCTTCCTGTATGGTTTGAACTGAATTATTCATGACAGGACCCCCTGAGTATACATACAATATATATATATATATATATATATATATATATATATATATATATATATATATATATATATATATATATATGTGTGTGTGTGTGTGTGTGTGCAAAGTATAAATATTATTAAAAAACTGTTAAAATTTTAATTTTTCTTGTTTAATTTGTTGTATGTTTTTACTTAATTATGTATGTAGTCCATAAATAAAGCTTATTTATTTATTTAAAATTCCTTGTTGAACGAACGTGAGTTCTTACATTTTAGAAGATTGGAACGGCACATATGTTTGTTTGTATGTTGTGTGTGTGATTGTACATGTCGCAATAACTGCCGTAAAAATGGACTGATTTTGATAAAATGTTGTAAACATGTAGAATTAACTATGTGTCAGAGCTGTACAGTTTTTGGTAATATTCCGAAAAATATTCTCAAATTTTTTTATTATAAATATAAGGAATCTAGTGAGCGAAGCGAGCCCTGTAATTAATTTTTTACATTTATATTTTAGAATATCAAAGTGCCAATGTTTCCCTATTTACTCTATCTATTTAAATTATAAGCCCTAGTGGATTTTATACCATAAGAATGCAATAAAAGTCCATCCACAATTTTTTTTTTAATTTGTTTTTAATATCAATTAAATTAATGAAGACTTTAGTCCTTATAAAAATTTATTGAAAATAAATTGTTTAAGAGCTTTCCCCCAGGGATCCTGAGCTTCTTCAGTTCTTAAAAATGACAAAAAATGAAAAAGTTGGAAAATAATAAAATTTTGAATGTTTTTTATGTCATGTGTCTAACTAAGTAAATAAATTTTAAATGAAATTAGAAAAAGGTAAAGGAAAAATTATGATTTTAAGATAATATTATAATAATACTGCTAAGATTGTTAATGTCTTGTTTTTTGTTCATACTGTCTTTGTCAGCTTTTATATAGAGCATTTCTAAAAATTTCCTTTTGTCTGTATGACCACCGACCAGACAAAGAAAACTGTCGTATACTTCATACAGAACCACATATATAGATCCCTGGGCGAAAGCTCTTCAACAATTTTTTTAAATAAATTTTTATAAGGACTAAAGTCTTCTTTAATTTAATTGATATTAAATTTGTAATAGTCCAAAAAACTCTTAAGTTATTATTTGTTTTTGTTGATTTTCCTGGTTTTTGAAAATGTATCTGTGGATAAACTTTTATTTGCATCCTTACTCTATCTAGAGAGCAAAGAGAGGCTGTTATTAAATATTTATTTGATGCAATCTTCTGATGCGAGTTAGATGTAATACATTACTAGTCAAATAGAAATACTTCTTTTTAAATAATCTAAATACTGTTATTTAATATATTTATGTATTATATTATTATTAATATATTATATTATTACATTATATTAGAATGCATTATGAATATAATAATAAATATGAATTAATATGCTTAAAATAAACAATTATTCAAATATTGACTAATTTTTTAATTAAGACCTGTAATTGCATAATTCAGTATTTATTAATCTTTAAAATACATTAATTTTTTAATAAGAAAAGGTTCTTAATTATAAAATTAATTAATTTTTACGGGGGCAAATTATACTTAATAAGTTTAACCTTGAAAAGTATATGACCTTGTCTCTCATCTTGACTAACACGTGCCAAGGAAACAATAAGGAGCAAATGAAGTAAATAGCTGGCAAGAATATTGACACAATATAGATATATGTGTACATTTACCAACAGCATATTAATTAAGAAGATTGAAAATGCATGTGTGTTTGAATAAACGGAGCATGCAGAAAACATAAATTTCTTTAAAAAATAAAAAAATAATAATAATAATATACCAACAGCAACAAATATTTCACTCAGCCAACATTTTGACATATAAGCACCCTGTAGCCGTTTAACATAAACATTTCACGCCAAACCATTTTAATAAAATGTCATAATTATAAATTGTTATCAACATAGTAGCAACAGAGAAAACTACTAAGGGGTATCATAATAATAAGTTATAAAAAAAGTAGACATATTTATATTAAAATCAGTAGATTGAAAAAACATATTAAAATCAGACGCTTTCCATCTATTCATTTAAAAGTCTGCAACCCTAATCTCATAGCATAATTTTTCTTTAGGAAAGGAAAAATTTGCTATGAGTCACTTGTAATTGTAAGTGTAACCATAAAACAAATGACAATTGTAATTGTTTGCTAGAAGACACATTGTACAAATTGTATGTTTGCTAGAAACACATTGTTCAAATTGGTTTGCTAGAAGACCACATTGTATCAAATTGTTATGGTTTGCTAGAAGACACATTGTATCAAATTGTTATGGTTTGCTAGAAGACACATGGTATCAAATTGTTATGGTTTGCTAGAAGACACATTGCATCAAATTGTTATGGTTTGCTAGAAGACACATGGTATCAAATGTTATGGTTTGCTAGAATCACATTGTATCAAATTGTATGGTTGCTAGAAGACACATTGTATCAAATTGTTATGGTTTGCTAGAATCACATTGTATCAAATTGTTATGGTTTGCTAGAAGACACATTATATCAAATTGTTATGGTTTACAAGAAGACACATTGCATCAAATTGTTATGGTTTGCTAGAAGACACATTGTATCAAATTGTTATGGTTTGCTAGAAGACATATTGCATCAAATTGTTATGGTTTGCTAAAAGACACATTGTATCAAATTGTTATGGTTTGCTAGAAGACACATCGTATCAAATTCCTGTAGTTGAAGAGAACCAACAAGTGAGTTTTTACTTTGGGCTGTATTTTGGTCTGTCAAAACACCCGCCATTGTCAATAGGATGTTTTCACCACAAGAGCTACATTGGCAAAGTTACAGAGAGGAGAGAGTAAACTTGACAATTTATTCCATAATACAAAAGTACCTAAGTTTAACCACGTTAGTATTTCATTGCTTAGTATTCAAGCTATCTTAGCAGTCCAATTTTATAATATGAAATAATTGAATTTGGAAAGCCTGTCAGAGTGAAGGAAACAAGGTTTGTTTATTGGACATATCTGAATGCACCTCTCCTTTATTGTCTCATACTTTCAGTAGCAGAGCAAATCAAATGTAACAGTTGACTAGTCCTTTGACTTGGTAGGTTTACATCAGCATTAACTGGCTCCAAATCAAGACAGCAAAAAACTTTTGATATCACTTCAATAAAAAAAGATCAAGTAGGTATTGATCAAACAATAAATGTTGCTAAGGAAGGCCTTGTTCCATAGCCAACAATTTGCATGATTCTAGTTCAAGAACAAATAATAAAGAAAATACGTTTAAGAAATCTAATAATAGAATAATTGGTCTAAAAGAAAACAATAAAACTGTCTGGTTATTTCATTAATTGTATGTATCAAGGAATTAAACTCGATTTAGTTCAGAATCAACTATTATTGAATTTAGAAACTTAAACCATTGGGTAGTTAATAATTGATAGCATACAATTAAAATTCCTGAAGCGTTGTGCGCAACAGTTAGTTAATATTAATAAATTAAAAGAAGCAAGGACCAATTAAAAAGCATGTGGGTCTTTCCTAAACGAGGCAGGAGTGGACGCTAAGTTTATAATATTCAAATTGAATAAGAAGGTACACGATTGCATAACAAGAGCATCGGTTCAAAGAAGATTACTTCTAAAAACTATGAAAAACTATCTAAAACAAATAGATAAATAATGTCCGGACATAGCTCACCAAGTTTCCAAATTGCTGAATTTCTTCGTAACTACTTTTCCAACGTCGATTCCCAGCCGATCAACTATCCTTTGGGCCAGATCTGGATGGGAAGTACCACTAAAAATTTTGATGTTAGGCATCCTAGCCCGAATTGGTCGAGGAGATTCTAAGTTTAAATGTAACAGACTCTTAGCACGGATGGCTTGGGACAAGACGGGCATAATTCGGCTCGGAGAACCGAGGGAAAACTCCGGCAAGACTGCATCAGCTCCCACTTGTGCATTTCTTTTTTCATCTGTCAGCTGTTGAATATATAAATAAATAATATTTATTATATTAACAACACTGGTGTTTCCATTAATAGTAAATCACGTATAAGCCACAACTATTAGCGTAGCGTTTCTCATTTATAGGTATAGTTTTTGAATACACATACATTTCATAGAACAGTATAAAAAATACTCATAAGCACTAAATATATACATGATGTCAATAATTAAATCAGAGGAATAAAACTAAACGAAATGAAATGCTCAAAATTAATTAATTATTTTCCACGCTCCAGATATTCCGACATTTTTCGCTATTACGAAGTGTCGCAGCAAAGATGAGTATTAAATTCAAAACAAGTTTTTAAATTCACCATCATTCAAGCCTATGATTCAAGCATACATTTTTTATCTATGTAATTTTCATGAAATTTTTGGCAGTATAGTTGTTTGTTAACCAAATTATAAATTGTATTAATTTTATTTGTTATCGCCTTGTTGTGATTCATTCTTTTGTGTTATTTATTTGTATATTTGATAATATTTTGGCGAGTTGTTATTTGAAAGCCTTGTTTATGTTACTTCACTTATGTGAACTGAAGTCGTAATGGCAAATATTGCTGCTCAGAGGATCAAGAGAGAGTTTAAAGAGGTTATCAAAAGTGAAGATGTGAGTTATATTCTTAATTTTTGTCAGTTTATTATTTTATTGTTGTTAGATAATGGTAGTTTTGTATTGTAAGGATGCCTCGGTTTGTTAACGGCCGGGCTCGCTTGTTGTATCTGGTTTTATCGTGTGATTTTATATCTGGATCTCATTTAAATGTTTTTAGAAACGGCAAGTGTCTAGCTCGTGGATCTCTTCTGAGACACACACTTAGTACATTCACACACACTTAAGATCCACGGATCGTATAGAATACGATCTCTAAATACGGTAATTTTAGCAGTATGAACCATGCGGAGGGGATCTGATCGCATACGCTAAAAAGTAGGGGTGCATTCGCGACGCTCGAGCGCTCGGGTCAGTGTGTTCAGTGGTGGAGGGGGATGGCGGGGACAAAAATTTCCCCACCATCGTACTGATCACACTTGGTCTCCCGAACGTGTTTTATTCAGGCTTGTGTGTACAGTTATTAGGTTATGTTACTGTTGTGTTCATTTTTTCAAAAATTTAATCATTTAATTAAAAGTAAAACGTATAAATTAAAGAGAAACAGCAGAAACACGACACAGAAACAGCACAGCATGGTACATGTGAATATGAAGGTGAGATAAAATTTTGTATTTCCCGCTAAGAAGGTTTCAATTGAATAGGAGTGGGGAGAAGTGATCGAACTGAACCTGCTGAAAGCACGATTAGTAGGATCAGTCCCACCACTACTATCCTGGCTTCCCGCTTTTTTTGGCTCCTCCCCCTTGCCACGCCTCTGAGCACAATCATGGTAACTAGAATACACCTCTTGTTCAGAACGCTCTGAGCGATTGAGCGTCGCGAATGCACCCTAGGTAGATGGAATCTAAATGGATCCCCCGATACGCTGTATGTACCTTTAGAGACGATCGTATTTAATGGATAACCTTCTCGTCGAACTTTTATTTCATATCTATATTACCATTTTTGATCGAATAACTTTTGGAATATTATTTTTTTAGTGTAACTTAATTATTATGCAAAGAAATCACAATTTAATTTAATATATTTTTTGTTTTAAACTTTCTTACAACCAAAAGTGAACCTTTACCATAAAAAACGCCATGTTTTGGCGGGATCAGTTATCACTCGATCGACTAAACAATTACGCTGTAAGAACCGTAATGTTAGTTGACCGTATTGCAAACATATTCTATACGATCCGCGGATCTAGAGTGTGTGTGAACGTACTAAATGATCACAACCATTTCTCGATGTATGTAATACAAAACAGACACACAAGTACCTTAAATGATTTGATTCTTTGAGAAGGGCATGGGGTTTGACTGTGGCTCCTCAGAAAAAACTTACTGAATTTATTTCCTATTATAAGCTTATTATTTGTTTTAGGTTGCCAAATGTGCTATTAAAGTTGAGCTGGTTAATGACAGCTATAGTGAACTGAAAGGAGAAATCACGGGTCCCCCAGATACACCATACCAAGGAGGAAACTTTATCCTAGAAATAAATATACCCGAAACTTACCCTTTCAACCCTCCTAAGGTATTCTAAATTATTTTGAAATACTGACACCAAGACTGTGGAAAACTTATATATGACCTTTGGATTTTTGCAGTGATGTAACTAAAGTAATATATAAATCAATTAGGGAAACTCCTATACAAACCCATGGAGATATATACTAGAGGGAGCATAGCTTATCTTAATACATTGAGAGGCCTGAATCATTTTTAGTGGGGCTCTCAGGGGCTCTGTGTAACCTCATTGAAACCTCCTCCAAGAGGGAGTTAAGGTTATAATTAATCAATTGTTTTGGGCTTCCAACAGATTGTTTGTGTTGTGATTTGTATTTTAAACATTCTACTATATAATTTACTGTTTTTTTTGTTATGTTTATTTGATGATAATGATAATCGAATGTGGTCAGGTTACTTTTTCGATGTTTTAAAATTCAACCAATAGGGCCCCTCTAGTAATATACCTCTATGTACAAACCTGTGTAAAAAAAATTCAGACATAAGTGATCAGCTGATAGCTGGCTCAAAAATAAAAAATAGCTAAAATTGGAATAACTGCGGATAAGCCTTTTAAAATTTAGGTTTTTTTATTTCATTTTAATGGCAACACTGATAACATTAGGTGAGTTGTAACATATATATGTGTTGTAATATAATACTTGGCCTTAACTTATAATAAGTTTTGGCCTTTAGACCCTTGGGGGAGGGATCTTAAATAAGAAAATGTTTAAATCCGGTTATCGCAAGCTACTAGAAATTAGTACTGTGGACATATCAATCTATCCTTGATATAGTTGACACAATATAATTGTGCGAGAGACACCAAGGAAATGTAACAAGCAAAATGCAATGCTACATCTGGGAACTGTTCCATCATTCGACATTAGTCATCATTGATGGCGTGACATGACATAATGTCATGCCCCACTCTGTTTTGTTACGTCTAACTCATCAGGGCGCCGACAGAGCGAACTCACTCTGACCTTCAATTAATTCCGAAGAATATTGAGAATGTGAAAAACTTACCAGAGACGAGCGGTGCTCTCTTGGCAAGCAAAACATATATCATTTGATACTACCGAGTTTTGCAAAACATGAATAGTTGACACAATATAATTGTGCGAGCCAACAATGATGACGAATGTCGAATGATGGAACAGTTCCCAGATGTTACATTTCCTAGGTGTCTCTTGCACAATTATATTGTGTCAACTATTCATGTTTTGCGAAACTCGGTAGTATTAAATGATATATATCCTTGATATCTTTCCAAAAATTACTGATTATATATATTTTTTTATTGCAGGGTGTTTTGTTTAAAATGTCAAATGTTTCCCCAAGGGGAACAAAGAATGTTTCATTATTGTGTGTCTGATTTCTCAGTTTTCCCACAAGGTCAAATCACTATATTTTTTGTAAAATTGACTTTAATTCATAAAATCTTTAATACTAGCTTTAACACTATTTAAGCTAGAATTATAATATTTGTATAGATGGAAAACTGAGTAAATGTTTTAATCAATCAAGTAATACCAATTTCAAAAAATTTAATAACATAGCTTAGTTCTTTGTATAATAATTTTTAATCTCTGAACCTGTTTCATTTGATTCAGTGCCCTGAAAAAACGGAATGTGTGATTTTTTTCTTGGTGAAAAGTTTTAACTATTAATTTGACAGATTTTTTAAAAAACTTTGCTGACTGCATAGTGGGTTAATGCCATATAAGAAGTTTTGCAAAACTTATATTTCCATGATCAGAGATATCTGAAATGGATTTGGACCACGCTCCCATACCCCCCCCCCCTCGGCCGCACAAGCCCACTCATTAGTGAATGTTTTCTGATAAAATGTGCAAGTATGGGAAAAATACATAAAAACTTATGATATGAATGTATTAAAGTAATAATAATATATGAAAGTTTTTTAACTAGCTGCTGTGTAGAGGGGGGGGGGGCAAGCAGCTGAAGCTCCCTGTGTAGGGGGGCCAAGCAGCTGAAGCTGCTGTGTTGGGGGGCCAAGCAGCTGAAGCTCCCTGTGTAGGGGGCCAAGCAGCTGAAGCTCCCTGTGTAGGGGGGCCAAGCAGCTGAAGCTGCCTGTGTAGGGGGGCCAAGCAGGTGTTTGATATCTGTTAAAGTATTATCAGTTTTGCAATCATTTTATAGGTCTATGTGACTCACCGCTAAATCCTTTTGTCTAATCTAATGTTGTATGTACCTGTACCTAAACTTGAACCTTTGTACCTGGTCTCCTGCTAATACTATACATGGTGTATAAATATTCTGTTTACACTACAATCTTCTCTAATTTCATAATTTAACCTCATTAATATAACAAATTTGTTTTAATCAATTAAAATAATATTGCTAAAAGCTGATGAATAAAATGGTAACTTGACCATTCAGTATATTTCTTCAATTTAATTATCTTTCAGGACTAATAATGCATAGGACAGACTATAATGACTTGCTTTATGTTGCAGCTCTTGTTAAGTTGGCTCATAGGCTTGTTATTGATTGGGTTTTGCTGGATTTTTTTCCTCCACAAAATATTGTGGAGTTACCATCTAAAGCAATAAATATCCTTTATATTTAAAAATGTCATTGTATTGTTATCAACTTAATAACTTGTGATCAAATAATAACAACACTGTTATAGGTACGTTTTTTAACAAGAATATGGCATCCCAACGTATCCTCGGTTACTGGAGCTATTTGCTTAGATATCCTCAAAGATCAATGGTAATTCATTTCATTTAGTTAAAGTTTGTACAAAACTTTAGTTTTAGTTAACTTTGTACAAAAATCAGTCTATAGATGTAGTTGTGCTATTCGGAAAATAATTTTATTATGACGTCATTGACCCGCAATTATGACTTGAAAAAAAAATGCAAAAAATCATAAAACACAGAAAAGTTGATAGGACCACTTAAAGTGACCAAAAAGTTAAAAAAACTTTGGTAAATAGATGGAAACCCTAAAATATGGTTGGTAATCAACAATTTTTTGGGGCTCTGAGTATATTAAAAACTGTCTGGAGTCAATATGGTGCTCGCCGCAGTAACGGCGATTTTGTTGTTGTAAAAGCTGTCATTTTAATGTTACAGTTCATTCTAAATGTTTTCTGATGTAAAGACTTTCCAAAATGCATCGTTTTTTCAAATGTTTTTCGGAATGTAGTACTTTAACATTGTGTCATTATCAATTTTATGTTTTTTTCTTGGTCATATGTTCATATGTTTCTTGGTCATAATAATTTATGTTTCCTTTTTTCCTTCTATCCATTGTAAACTAGCACTGTAGTCTTGTACTGCACCAGAGGAATCCCTCTTTTTTTTTAATTAATATTTAATAATTTTTGTAGGGCTGCTGCCATGACCCTTAGGACAGTTTTGTTATCATTACAAGCTCTCATGTCCTCAGCTGAGCCTGACGATCCACAGGACGCTGTTGTGGCAAAACAATACAAAGAAAACCATGAAATGTTTTTAAAAACTGCCAGATTTTGGACTTATTCTTATGCCTCAGGTATGTCACATTATAAATGGTCTAGTTTATGTAGTGTCTGTTATGTGTCTGGTATGTTAATGTGAAGAAAGAGTCTTTATTTTGAAATAATCTATTGGTAAAGTTTTATCAACCTGACGAGAGGCAATCATTAGTGCCTGAAAATAACAACACAACTTTTATTATATTTTTTTTTTACTTTTTATGTTTGCACAATATTAATTAAATACAAAAAAAATAATAACATGATATTAAAACGAAAATTAACATGCATTAATAGTAATGCATGTTAACTAAAATATGAGCCTCCATCTTTTTGGAAAAGCCCTGTGCTGATGGAGGGGAACCAGTAACTTAAGGTCATCATTACTCTGCATATAATTACTAATATAATGAATAAATGTATAATGATTTTATAAAAATTTCTGAGAAAAAAAAAGAAGAAATAAATAAAAAAATAATTACTATAACTATAATAAAATTTCATCTCGTGTCATACTTTTTATTTTACTTATATAACTTATGTACTTGTATAATATTTTTTTTTTATACAAATTTATTAATTAATTTTATATTTTAGAGGTTTATATTTATGTGTTTTTATTTTTAAATATCTTATTTATTTTTATTATGATCTTTATATATATATATATATATATATATATATATATATATATATATATATATATATATATATATATATATATATATATATCTCACATTTTTACAACATTTTTAGAGGTTTGACAAGTTAATCCTATTTTACTAAAACTTTATCTGTTTAAATTAATCTATGATTTAATATTAATTATTTATTTTCTAATTATAATATTAATGATTTATTTTTCAGGGCCCTGTGATTGTCCAGACTTACAAGCAAAAGTTGACAAATTAGTAGATATGGGCATCGAACGTGACGTAGCGTTTACCTGTCTTTCAACAAATGATTGGGATCTAGAAAAAGCCACCGAACAATTTTTTAGATAGTTATAATAAATTCAATCCGTTTTCCTTTAATGTATTTTTTTATAATTTTATTATTTGTTGTCACTTACGATCATTGTCACCAAAAAACATGCATCAATTTCTTCTTTTAATTAAATTAAGTAAAAATCCAATAAATTTTTAAAGAATCCAATAATAAAATTAGGGAATTTATTAAGCAAGGCATGAGCAACCTGATGCTGCATTATTAATTTTAATTAGTTACACTTTATTGTTAAAAAAAAATATTGCTTAGACTTGTTGTACTTGTATTTTTAATGTTTCTGAATCAGCTGATTTCTATTGAGAGGAAACCACCTGTTGGCCATTTCAGTGTTGTTGATACTCTTTGTATTATTACATACAGTGCTGTATGTTGACAGAATAAGGTCTTTAAGCTCCTCAGTAGCTATGAGTCCACAATGTTTTTGTTTTGTATTAATTGCTCTCTCGTGAAAATTGGCCTCGAGTATATAAGGTGGACAAGACCTGCATGAATACACTGTAACAGGGTATCGGGGGGATAACCCCACCCCTATAAATTACATTCAACTTTTTTTGTCACATAAATAATTATTTCTTTTAACTGTCTCATTTTATGTTACATAAATAATTATCTCTTTTAACTGTCCCATTTTATGTCACATAAATAATTATCTCTTTTAACTGTCCCATTTTATGTCACATAAATAAATTATCTCTTTTAACTGTCCCATTTCATGTCACATCTTTTAACTGTCCCATTTTATGTCACATAAATAACTATCTCTTTTAACTGTCCCATTTTATGTCACATAAATAAATTATTCTTTTAACTGTCCATTTCATGTCATAAATAATTATCTCTTTTAACTGTCCCATTTTATGTCACATAAATAATTATTTCTTTTAACCGTCCCATTTTATATTTACATAAAGGTTGTCCTTTTGAAAATAAAGGGTTAGATTACTTATTAATGAATTAATAAGTTATTAATAGATTAACTTATTAATTGTTAAAAATAGGTGTCTGTGTTGTTTCTTCTTCTTAGAATAATAACATCAGTACAGTACAAGAACCTGGACACATCCTCCACGTTAAGTTTAGCTTAGTATCACCAGCAGGTATCATCGCTGGTATCATTATGTTCTTGCCTCAGGAACCACCCTATAAACCACTCACGATGTTTCTAGGAAAACATTATGTTTTTACAATGATTCCCTTGGTTTATGCTTCAGAAACCAACAAGAAAGTACGTAATGTCTTTGTTTCCTTTCTCGGTGTTTAAATAACTATTGTTGTTAGTTGCTTTAGAGCTTGACTAGCCAGGTTGTTCTTATCTTGCCTGGTATAAATAACAGTTTGATCAGTTAGGCTATATTTAGTTGATTTTGTTGTTGAAACCAATTGTACTACAAATTGATTGATTGAGAACAAGTTGATTATTATATTAGGATTCATTACCAGTTCACTTATGCTCTATGTTAGGTTCAATATTGCACTTAGAGGCCAAGAGTCAGTATCAAAGAGGTGTATTTTAACTAGAGAGATGTTGTCTCTATCAACTCTATCTTCATTTCACCAAATTATACAATATTCCAAATAATTGCAATATTACTGCTCTTTTGTCAACAGTTATTTTTGTAGGTAATAAATTTATCCAAAAAAAATTGTGACAATTTATTTATTTTACATAAATATATGGATTTATATGACTCAGAAACCTGGTATGTCGTTTTGGGTTTTCTAGAGCCATTAGAAATCACTTCAAAATAATATATTAAATTCAGAGCTTACTGTAGAATTAATTATCACTGTCAGTAATTCTACTAATTCTCTCAAATTAAATAACGAAGAAGATGCATGATTGCCAAATATATTTTTATTTAAAAGTATTTTAAATGAATAATAGCACTTGCAATTTTTTTTTATTTTTTAAAATGTACTGTTGTTGGGGCGTGTTGTTCAAGGCGAGACTGTATCGCACCTTAGCGGATATATTAAGAACTTTTCATAGTTCTTTATTCTATAGTTCATATTATATTTTTCATAGCTGCTTTTTTTTATTGCAAAACCGCTTCCCAGTTTTTTTAGTAATTTCTGGTGGGAAATCACTCTTATCACATGTGATAACAATAATTTACGTGTCATCGATGTATTTCAACTTTTTAATTATAATATTTTAACAATATTATAACTATATTTATGCCTTTTTAAATAATTAAAAGGAAATATTAGTGGTAATTTTGTGTTTAAAATGTTATGTGCACGTAATAAACTATTAGTGATAAATTTTCAAGTGCTTGTTGTTCACCCTAATTTTTGTTTAGTTTATAAAATTATTACGTTGAATTTGAGGAAATAGTTATTCTTTAATTAATATGTACTACCTTTAATAAAAAAGGCATCAATAGAGCTTTTATTTTAGTAATCTCAACACTGAATACTGCTCAAAATCAGATTCACTCGTCCCAAATTTAAGATGATATATGTGCGTACTTAATTTGAACAAAAATAATTTAAAACTAGCAACAATTAAGCCGCATACATTATTCCCTCCTTTTGAACGGTTTTTCGGTTTTTTTTTTCGATCGCCAAAATTACATATCGATTTTCACACTAGCGGGTCGGGACCGGGTGCGTTCTTTTCCGGAGACTCTGAATTTTCCGGAAACGATTTTTATTATTCACGTGATTTTTTACAAAAGATAGTGCAGACTAATAAAATAATAATTATTTGCCCCAATTCTAAGCAATAATATCATAATTTAAACAAAACGTAAGGTAAACAACAATCAAGTACAATTTTTTTTCACTAATATCTGAACAGCTTTGTCTAAAACATTTTAGATTCAGGTTTGTATGATAATTTTGAGCACTATGGACTTAAAAATAACTCGCAATACAATGAAAACTAGTATAACTAAAAATGGGTTTTGAATATTTGTTAGTTTTAGCATTGATCTTGAAATGAACCAATCAACTAAACAACCAAGTGAAGTAATAGCTTTTTGCCACGAATCTTTTTTTTTTAATATTAAATTTTGTTTATTGCTTATAAAAATTTGTACAATTAATATTTTAATTTTTTTCTTTAAAATAATTTTTTTTGCCTTGATTGACCCAACAAAAAAAAAAAACAGGTTAAAATTTATGCATCTTCCTAATTATTTAATTGTTTGCCACTTTGAAAACACAGCATATGACGAAGCCTTGATTTCAGAGCAAAGCTGTTGTTTAACACATGTAGCCAATAGATTCTATGTTAACGAGTTAATTTATAATTATAATGTTTTTGTTAAAAGTTCTTTCCGTTAGAATTTGTTCACTGATGTTTCTTATTAAGCCTAGTCATTTATTTTATCAATACTATCAAATAAAAACTACTTTACAACTAACTCGTTTTTCATTTATTACTTTTCCTCATTTATATCATTAATAAATAAACAGAAAAAAGTTTTGCGATGTGGAAACAGTATCAGCTATAAAGCCCTCACGTCAAACTACAGAGGGAATAGAGGCAACTACAAAGCCCTCATGTCAAACTACAGGAGGAACAGAGGCAACTTTAAAGCCCTCTAATTAAACTGCAGGGGAAACAGAGGTAACTATAAGCCCTCTTGTCAAACTACAGGGGGAACAGAGGCAACTATATGCCCTCTTGTCAAACTACAGGGGAAAAAGAGGCAACTATAAAGCCCTCTTGTCAAACTACAGGGGGAAAAGAGGCAACTGTAAAGCCCTCTTGTCAAACTACAGGGGGAAAAGAGGCAACTATAAAGCCCTCTGTCAACAATATTTAAGTTAAGTCGTGATCTATGGATTAGGTTTAATCTATTAGTACTGATAATTATTTCACACTTACCCCTATTATAATTTTCAACCAGATTTTGATGATACATAAAATGTGTTCATTTAGTATCATGTGCATTCTAAGTATAAAGTTTAGTTAAAATAAATTTATGAAATTTTGAGCTATATGTATACTTAAATTTTATCTTCTCACACTAACCCTCTATTGGTATTTAAGAACGGATCTCTATGTAAGTGTAGAGATTAGTCAAGATCTATTCATTTTATTTTGATTTTGATCTGTAAGAACTTAACATTTAGTGATGCATTTAACTCATATTATTTTTAAACTGATAAAATAAGGAAACCATTCGCACCTAAGACTAGCGTATATATATATATATATATATATATATATTATATATATATATATTATATATATATATAATATATATATAATATTAAATATATATATATATATATATATATATATAATATATAAATATATATATATATATTATATATATATATGAGTGTGTGTAAATACAATATCTACTTTTTGTATGGCGAATGATAACTCTCATAGACTTTCTCAAATGGAAACAAAACTTTGCATATTGCAAGATGCTGGGGAGGTTAAGAAGTTAATTGGTTTTCTTCTTATTTTCTAGTATTAGACCACTTTGGTGAACTAGCTATACGATGTATTAAGGCGGCATCCAACACAAGAGTTGCTGATGCAACGCATAACTAGTTTCATTCGTTTCCAACATTTAATGTCTTTTTTACTTCAAGTTTATCGGGAAAGGAAATCAATTGGATAGGAAACAAATAAAGAAACGATTTATTGTTGATATTTTTTTCATTTTAATGACATAAATATAAGAGGACGGAATGACATCAGTATTCAACTCTTTATAAAAACACTTTAACCTACTGGTCCTTTTCAAGTCTTTTTATTTTGACAGTAAAGTTAAGGAATTTAAATTTTTACAAAATTTAGTTAACTCAATGTATAAAAGAGATCACAATATTAAATTTTTGTCAGAAATATCATAGGGCAGGATTAAGAGCGGGTTACAAATATAAGTGTTTGAACATAGTAATACATAGGTGAAATGAGAAGTAGACTTTAAATATGAATGTAAGAATATTAAAAATAAAGGAAAAACCAATTTTAAATCATTGTTGGTTTCTCCTCAGCAGTATACTACAACTCAGAGTATAATAGTAAGAGAAGTAGAGGACTTCATATCATGTTAACAGTGGTTCACTTAGTGAATATGAAAGCTGGTACCAAGGAATACATACATACAGGGTGTTTCATATGTCCACCAAAGAAGTAGGTGATAGTACTCCTCAAGAGAAACAAAAAATGTTCTGTAAAATAAACCTCAATCTCCAACCGTTTTCCCATAAGGTCAAATTTTAAATTTTATAAAAATATTTGACCTCGCACCATAAAATTGTTAATAGCTTTTATACTGTTCAAGCTAGAAAGATGAAATTGGTCTCGTTGGAAAGCTGAGAAATTCCCTAAAGGGCGAACTGTTAACTATGTCAAATATTTTGGAAACACTGCCTGAAAAATAATTTTTTGTAAAAATAGTATTTTATGGAATTTTTATGATAGGGCATTAGAGGACGTAAGAGATGAGCAAAAGTTTAGCCAAGAACAGAAAAAACTACTCTTATTGTTTCCGTTTAAGAAAATCCTAATATTTTTATAAATCCAATAGTCAAAAAACAAGCTATTGTAGTTAGAAGTCGCAAAAAATGACAATTTTTGTCGCAAAAAATGACAATTTTTGTCGCATAAAAGTGAAAATAATGTGTAATTTTATCATAATATTTTTTTCGAACGTGAACTAACAATAAGATTTTTTTACTAAAGGGGGTAAAATAAACTTATTTTAATCTTATAAATTTTTATCTAAAAGCACTCTTTCCTTTCGTTTAAGAGATTTTTAATTTTTTTTGTGCCATTTAATTATCATTGTAGAGATATGCTAAAATATCAAAAATTATCAGTTTTTCCAACTTCTAGCAAAAATAGCTTAAAATGTTGACTATTGAATGCATAAAAATATTTGGGTTTTCTTAAAGGGCAATAATAAGAGAAGTTTTTTCCATTCTTGGCTAAACTTTTGCTCATCTCTTACGTCCTCTAATGCCCTATCATAAAAATTCCATAAAATACTAGTTTTGCAAAAAATCATTTTTCATGCAAATTTTGGGGCAGTATTTCCAAAATATTGGACATAGTTAATAGTTCGTCCTTTAGGAAATTAACTCAAAATTCCAACGAGACCAACTTCATCTTTCTAGCTTGAACAGTATAAAAGCTATTAATGATTTTATGGTGCGAGGACAAATATTTTTAAAAATATTAAATTTGACCTTGTGGGAAAACGATTGAAGATTGAGGTTTATATTACAGAACATTTTTTGTTTCCCTTTAGGAGTACTATCACCTCCTTCCTTGGTGGACACTTTATATGAAACACCTTGTATATACTCCTTGTTAGCTTGTACTAGTGTTTTTTAAGCCAAAATGGTCAAGTATAAGTCTATGGCTTCTCAAAATGGTCAAATATTAGTCTATGGCTTCTCAAAATGGTCAAGTATTAGTCTATGGCTTCTCAACACCAAAACAAATCAATAAAAGAAAATATTGACATGATTAACATTAGAAACTTAATATATTAATATATTAAAAAATTTAAAAAACATAAATCAAATTTTAATAATAAATATAATAAAAAAAACAGCACGGGGCGAATCAAAAAATTACCTCACGGGCAATAAAAACCCTATAGTATTTATTATTAGGCACATTATGGTAAAAAACACTTCTGTCTTTTAATAAAAATATTTTTTTGGCTGACAAAGATATTGCACGTGGAGATGGAAACTCCTTGTTGAAATGCAAGCAACTAGCCCACTATTGATAAGCAAGCACCTAATTTACACACTATATCAGTTAATTAATTATAATTAGGAGAAATAGGTCGCAGGTAAATAATTGAACGAACGTAAGTGAGTTCTTACATTTCAGAAGATTGGGACGGCGCGTAAGTTTGTATGTTTGTTTGTACGTGCCGCAATAACTGCCGTAAAAATTGACAGATTTTGATAAAATTTTGTATACAGGTTAAACTAATAATGTGTCAGAGCTGTATAGTTTTTGGTACTATTCCGAAAAATATTTTCAAAATTGCAGCCAATATGGCGGACTGGATAAAATAAAATTTTGAGCGAAAAAATCGTGTTGTATATCGTTTTAAAGCTCTTAAAGAGTAGAAAAAGAAAATATATATTTCATGGTCAACATTTAAAATTTTTTTGAATAATTTAAAAATGGCGGCTAAAATGATGAACTCAAAAAATTTAAAATTAAAGGAATAACTCGAGTAATATATCGTTGTAAAGCTCTTGATTAGTAGAACAAAAAATGATATATAATAAATTCCGAAAAATTCAACATGGCGGCCATAATTTAATATAATAAATAGTTTATTTAAGATACATTTCACTCCCTTGGGAATAAAAAGTGTTTCCTATTATTGGGTTATTAGAGCCCATTAAACCAATTTTTTAGGGGAGTGGTATTCTTTAAATTTATACAGGTGACCAATCAATTTTCTGTAATTTCCCTGGGGTGGCACCCCCAAAATTTCTAAGGGGGACCCGACCAAAAAAATTTTTTTTATTGGCTCAAACTCTGGTTCAGGTCAAAAGAAGGTGCTTGGAGCAATAACTTTTTTTTTGGGCAGCACCCCCTAAATTTATAAGGGGTAGCCGAAAAAAAAAAAAAAAAAAAAAATATTGGCTCAAAATTTGTTTCAGGTCAATAGAAGTTGTTTGGAGCAAAAAAAATTTTTTTTGGTGGCAGCCCTCCTAAATTTATGAGGGGGTCCGACCCAAATAAAATAAGAATAAAATACAACAAAACATGTAAAAATAAAATCAACCTTGGGAGTAAAATACTATTTTCCCCCTCGCAATTACCCAAAGTTAAATACTTTGGTTCCCTCGGCTTACGCCTTAGGAACCAACTAACTGCTCAGGGAAATAATAGCATTCTAAAGAATTCTATTATAAGGGAGTGAACTCCCTTGGTGCATAAATAACTATTATCTTTAGACTCAGAATAGTAAAAAAGACTAATTTTGCCAAATTCTTGATATGATTTGACGCAATACACTTTATGGCTTATAAACTCCAATAGTAAACAAACATGTAAGTCATTTTATAGTTAAAGCCTTCTAAACAAACAATTCAGAGGCAAAATTAGAGTTTGTTTTTGTTTATATTGGACCTATTCCTCTTAATTATAATAAATTGATTAAATAAATGGAATTATTAATTAGGGTTGAAAAACAACTATTACCACACAATGCACTGTCAGGGTAAGTGAGACAGGATTGCAAATCTGGTCTCGGTATTGCTCTCATTCTGAGAGCGTATTAAGACAAACTCTCCACTGGCTACAAACTAACATACTAATTACATCCATTTGCATCTCATGTCTCTTTCCATAAATAACATTTATTAGTATTGTTGTTTAATCGTTTACTGACTGTAGTTGAGTTGAGAATGCTTATAGCTAGTAAAGCACAATGTGACTCCTTTAATACAAAACTAACATCTCAAGTAACTCACATGCATCACATTATTTCATTTAATTTTACAATTTTTCTGTTATTTTATCATTACAATGTGATATTTTTTAATAGTTTAGTTGACTAACCCGTGTATTTTTGCTGATAATATTATTTATTAAATATTATTGGACCCAATAAATTGACAATTCTTACTTAAATAACAATGGACTGAAATAAAAAATAAAGGATATTTTCCCTAAAAACAACTATATATAAGTACTTGCAAATCGTTAGAACCTAAGTGCATTTGTTAAGAGAGAAAGTGTAGCTTTTATTCTCTCAGCAGTTTTCTTTTTTACTCATATTAAATAACCTAAAAACTTTTTTTACATAACCTGCATTATATGGTACTTTTCCAGATTAGGTGTCCCCTATTTTAAAGGCAAAAAAATGGGACCAATGGGAACTAGGGGGTTAATGGGAGGGGGAAATACTCTACAAAATGGATGAATAAAGCTGTTCCATTAGTCCCCATCTGTCCCGTATGATTGTAAATTAAAGGAAAATATATCCATTTTAAACTTAATTCATGTTTAAAAAAGTAAATAAACACAAGTGACACCTAAATTATCTATTTACCGTATGAATCCAAAGCCAGTTTAGATGACTCCTAAGGGGACACCTAATCTGGAAGAGTGCCGCATTATATAACCATTCATTAAATGACCTAAGGCAGCAGGTAAAATGTCCTGGTTAATACAATAAACAAAATATGAAACATTTAACAAGGAGGATTCATAAAAGTGCATATTTTAAACACTTTGTAAATTTAGAAAAAATACAATGTTTCAACTTATTTCCCAAGTTATTTCTGAGAATATTGAAATTACTATTAATCAATATCTATATGAAATAAGATTGCCTGACGGAACGTGTCTCATTCTTTTAGTAAGCCTTGTTGGTTCTGGAAATTTAGTTTCATATTTAGGTCCCTGTCCCCCCTATTCTCTCAAGATAGGTAGCTAGCTCCCTTCCTTTTATAAATTTTAATATTAGACTAGATTTTAAATTATTTTAGTACAATAATAAATTGTAATAATAAAAAAAATCTATTTAATATTGCACCTATTATAACTTTCATATTTATATTCATAAAATAATTTATTTCATATTTAATTAATATTTTATAATTTAAAATAATTGTGCAGTGATAGAACAACATGAATGTTAAAAAGGATGTTCTGATGGTCCTCGTATTGTTCATAGACAATAAGAATATATATATATATATATATATTATATATATATATATATAATATATATATATATATATATATATATATATATTATATATATATATATATAATATATATATTATATATATATATAATATATAATATATATATATATATATATATATATATATATATATTCTAAAAGTAAAAATATTTTAGTAAAAATATCAATCTAGTCAAGTAAATTCAATATCGTACAAAATTATAAATATTATTTCTAATTAAATATAATTTAAGACAATAAAATAGGAACTATGCTAGTTTGATTATCTAAACAGATAATATACTATCAAATAGCTACGATAACTCACTATTATAAGTCCATTAGTTCTAGGCTCCTCACAAGTGTAAAATGTTGCTTCTTAGCAACGAAACAATTTTGACATAAGGTTATAGTAATTTTGTCTTGTCATGGAACAAATATTAAATTCACTGTTTAGGATTTCTCAAAGCTTTGCCATGATTAAGTTCTCATGCCTTGATTTTGATACCAGAGTATCAAAATCACTGACACAAGAGTATTGTGTCAGTATTTTGATTTATATTATGTATATTTTTTTTTAAAAAAATATTTTTACTAATAAACAATAAAGTGATTATTTAAATAAACTACTTGCAGGCACTTTGAAATCACATTTTTAGAAACAATTGAATAAATTTAAAAAATTGTTTAGTTGTCACTCGAATTTCTTAGTTTTAGCTAAATTCTTATAGTCTCAGAGAAGGAGCACCATGACTTTTAAAAGTCTTTTAATCAGGCTGATGTTTGCTTTTGACATACTTGTGATTTGATGATACTGTATGCTCTTATTTAATTTTGTGACTGGATGCTGTCTGGATCCTCTACTGACTGTTGTAACACCTCCCTAGGAGGGTGTTAGTACAAGTAATCAGAAAAAACTCGAGCTCTGCTTCCCAAAACTTTATTGTTGCGGCTTAATGTGAAATAATATAATGTCTTGGCAAAGCTAAACAAATCATACAATGCATTACATTGAATCAGAGTTGTATCAAACTAAAAACTAATTACACGTCTGAGAGATAAGTTTACCAAAACTCTCACAGCAAAATACAATGCTCACCAATCAGCACTAACTAATATTGTTTATAAAACATACACCAATAAATAAACACTGATTAGAATAATCAGAGTATAATGAGTGATAAGAAAGTAAACAAAGAGTCTAGAGATTGAACAATGATATAGATTACCTGATTCATTTCCCACTCAATTACAGTGCTGGCATAGTAAGTCACATTAGTCTAGCAATGTTATAATATGAACCAGTGTATAAGGAGTCTAGTCCGTTAGAGACAGCTAAGAAGTTTGGTCTGTTAAAGACAACTAAGGAGTTTGGTCAGTTAGAAACAACCAAGAATTTGGTCAGTTAGAAACAGCTAGGGAGTTTGGTCAGTTAGAAACAGCCAAGGTGTTTGGTCAGTTAGAGACAACCAAGCAGTTTGGTCAGTTAGAAACAGCCAAGGAGTTTGGTCAGTTAGAAACAGCTAGGGAGTTTGGTCAGTTAGAAACAGCCAAGGTGTTTGGTCAGTTAGAGACAACCAAGGAGTTTGGTCAGTTAGAAACAGCCAAGGAGTTTGGTCTGTTATTGACAGGCATTACTTTACATACCAAAACTAAATAACAATTATAACCCCACTGTTTTCTATCCAGATCTTTGTTTAGTTTTTTGGTCACTCATAATCATACAAAGTGACTTAACAAAAGCAACCTGCAGCTATGTTTAGTGCCATTTATCAAATGCATACATGTCACTTGCACCATAGATAATATAACCCAATATGAAAACATTGCCAACTTTTCTCATTTTCTACCTTTGACTACTTGCGCTGATTCCCTAAAATAGAGGTAAAAATGAAAACAGTACTCTCCCTCCTGTCTTTTTACAAGGATATTGTCGAAAGGGAAAGCTAAGAGAAATGTTTTCAATCAAAAGTTAACTAATGGTTATGAAATAAACAAATTGTTATAATGAATATCTAACATAATGGAGTAAACTCTGTGCAGTCGAGTTTTTCTGTCACACTGGAAATACTCAAGTTTAACCCACAAGCTAGCTATTCTCTCAGCTACCTTGGGGGACCAGCACTTCTACGGAACAAGCAAATCCCTGAACAAGGACTACCTGACTTGCACTACTACCAGTGTAGTTCCAACTCAGAGATTTTAACAGTTCTAATTGAGTTATACCTTTTTTATTAATTTTAAAACATGTAAACCCATAAAGCTATTCATCTCCATCAATTATTATATCATCTCAATAAATCTTTTAATCAAAATCAGTTATTTCTTTATACTAAACCCTGTTACAGGATAAGGATATTAAAACTCCATGTACTGTGGCACCTCAGATTTGGATTTGCTTAGAAGAGGGGGGGGGGTGTCATGCAGGTTAGTCTTGTTAAGCACTTTATTCAATTATTTACCCAATAATAAAATTTATCCAGAATAATTTAAGCACCATTTTACAAGACAAACAATTATAAAATATTTTTTCTTACTTATCAACAAGAATATAAAGCTATTTGTCTACTAATAAGAAATATAAAATATTAAATAAATAAAAAATATATCTCTTATTTATCACAACTGATTTTTATTCATTCAAATAAAAAAAAAATAAAATAAAAATAAGTAATTATTTTCCAAATTACCGAATAAGGTATTATTTAATTTTAGCGTGATTATAAGCCAACATGGAACCGACGAGGGAAATAAGGGCTCGGTCGAGCCAGGCTATAGGGTTAGGGTAAATGTAACCTCCTTCATAAAATCCAAGATGTCCACCATGAGCAACTTCCATGTATACGATTCCGTTTCGCCTTCCTGCAACATAAACAATGTTGTTTATCAACGTAAACATTTGATTAAAAATGAACTAATGGTGATAATGAGATGAAACTTAGTCATATATATGACTAAATGAATATTTTAATGAAGAAGAAGTATTTTTATGAGAGAAATATTAATAAACAGAGAGTAATAGGTAAAGGATCTGACCTGCGTAATCCTTTATGATGGTGAGCAGCTCTCCCGGCACCAGGGGATCATCGAGAGAGTTGATGAATATCATGGGCCTCTCGATGCCATCCAGGTAATTACAAGAACTGCTCCATTTGTACAAATCTTCTACTGTTGGGAATCGATACACTTTCCTAGGACAGTAAACATATCACTGTTATAATATAACTAACGGCTAAAGTCAGTTAACAGCGCGCCAAAAAATGAGGGAGGGAAAGAATTCTATTGGTTTATACCGACTGTGCCCCTTCCCCGTACCGACTGCGGTACAAAAAAATACCTTTTCCGTAAATAAAATCATAAAAAGGCAACACTGGTTGTGAACATTTGTAACCTCGCGTCGCTTTTATTTTCCTAATTGTGTATTTTGATTTTGTTGAGTTTGTTTCGTTTCATTTCAATCTGTGTATTGTATTATATTATTTCTATAATATAAAACAAAACACATTCAATTATAGAAAGTTGAAACAAAAAAGCAGTTGGTTTTGAAAAAAAATATAATCATGTCAAGAGCAATACATCATGCAAAATTAAAACGTCATTTATTTAAACAAAGTATGCCGTTAATAATAAACAATTTTGCTTTTTAATGCATATTGCAGTAAAAATAGTAAAATCTATCAATAAAAAATAAGTTATTATAGCTGACAATTTAAATGAACTTTTATCAACTATTATGATCCATTGCATTACGTAAATAACAACTTTAACTCCACTTAATTCATAATTCTGAACAAAGCAAAGCAACACTTAGCTGGTAAATTTAAAAGATACAACAATATTCCTAATTTAAAAGTAATAAAATATTTTTTAAAAATACGATGTCCAACATAAACAAATAGTAAAATTCAAAACATAACCTGACTTACAGTGTTGTGGTACAATTAGTTAAGCGCAAGTGGTCGACAACGCGACCATACATTATAGCTACAAATAATAGTTTTAACGCGACTGTACGTTTGCACTACATTAGCTAAGATGTACAGTCGCATAGACTTCCATATCTATAAAAAAACCTGTAATCAAATCGAATCAAATATGGTCGACTCCAGTAAATTCATCTAAAATTTAAGAAAGTGTGTTTATGCGAATGGCTGTTTAAGCGATTTTTTATCTTATACATATAGTAGCTAAAACTTACTTATACACTTTCCTGGGACACTGTAAACATATCACTGTTAGATACGGTAGTGGCAGTCTAAACAGAGATATTTTCATGAATCCAATATATCAACCTAACTAAGAAGCACCTGGGAAATTTTGTAGGCTAAGGAATTGTGGCTGGCAAGAAGGGGCCGACTACCCCTCCCCCACTTTGTCAATACTATAACCAGTGCTGCCATCTGGCTGTCAGATTACAGTCAGAGACAACACAGCATTAGCATTTATAAGTTTTTAGAATAAAATATTTGTAATATCAAACCAGGTTGTTTGTCAGGCTCAAGTTATTTGCTCGTCAGAGGTCTATAACCTGCTATAACTATAAATACAAACAATGTTTTAATTAATAATATTAAGGTAGAAAACCTTGTATAGGCATCGTCGAACTCAGGTAGAGTGGCAGCTGAAACAATGTCCTTCTCCACCAGTCCCAACTCTTGTTTAACAGGCTCGGCAAGAAGAACAGACCTGTGTCTGAGAACTATGTTCTTCATGGCTTCAGTCATGACATAAAGGTACAAACGTCTTAAGTTTTCCCATTGTAGCAGGAATTTTTGCCCCCTTAAAGTACAAGAAACAAATATTAACCGGTTTCTACAACAACTATGGATAATAGGCAGAAATTCATTGCAACAAAGGAGAGGTAAGCAGGACCCCAGCACTTGTCTACTCCGTAACCATAATGCAGATACTTATTTTTTTTATTCAAAAAATACATTTCACATATAAACTTGTTACATGAATAAACATAGAAAATTACAAAAATATGGTGAAATCCCACAAGGATTGACCCGTGAGTGGGAACATTACTTAACAACTATGTATTCTGGCAGTTTATGGAACAATAAAATATAAATTTTTACATTATTATAAAAAGTGTTATAAAGTATTAAGTATTTTAAATAAAATAAACAGTAATTATATATATATATATATATATATATATTATAATATATATATATATATATATATATATATAACACACACACACACACACACACACTATACTATAATATATAATATTTATTATACATCAGATGTTTTGTAGATGTTACATAGTATATAATATGATCTAGCACTGCTCATGAGTTGCCAAATATTCCTTAGAATTGATTTAATAGTTTTACTGAGTAATTCTACAACAATTATGATTACTACAAATAGTAGAGTTAAAAAGTATTATTACCTGACAACAAAAAAATGCAGTACTTAGACTCAGGTGGGAGCTGTATGATGAGAGCATATTATCAACTCACTACATATGGAGAGGATCTTATCAACTCACTACATATGGAGAGGATCTTATCAACTCCCTACATATGGAGAGGATATCATCAACTCACTACATATGGATCTTATCAACTCGTTGTCCTGGCCCAGATACTGAAATATTCTCTTTCACTCTACTATTCGAGAGCTAGGAGTGAGGAGCTGCTCAGCCAATCTCAAGTCAACTTCCCAGCTACTTAGATTTTTCTTTTTAATAATTTTTTTTAAAGTAAATAAAAAGAGTACTAACTCGAGAGCATTATAACCCTGACAGACAGATATTGCACCGACTAGGTTGGTAGGTTTGTTCCTGGATGCCTGACCCATGTACTTGGTCACTAAATTACCTCCCATGCTGTATCCTATCATGACAAGTCTACTTGTCTTGAATCTCTCCGAAACATGCCTCACCATCTCATCCAGATCTCCAGTGTAGCCTGAAAAGATACAAGTTGTCAAAATTGTTTTGTTTTTTATTCAAACTGTTTAACATTAGTTTTTATAATTTTGTGTTTGAATTTTGGTGCTATTGGAGCTTTTGCTTGTTTCAATTTAGTTTTGTTGATTGCACTGTTTTCCTTGGTAGGGAAGGGAGGTGTAACCAGTAAGTAGGTTTTGTTGGACCAGAGTTTAGGCCATGTGCTAAGTTGTGTTTTAGGCAAAGTTCAAGTTCACTGCCCCCAACTTAATTGTATTAAGGTTGCCAGATCATTAATAGTGGATAGTTAACTCCATAGTGGTAGGAGTTAAGTTACCTGGTTTTTCAGGTAATGATTGGCTGAGTGCACCTAGATCTTAGGTTATCGCTACTCCTGGTCATATTGCTTACTGGTACCTTACCTGTCACTTTTAAGATATTTGTAGGCCTTAACTCACCATTATAATATGATACCTCACCATCATAATATGAAACCTCACCATCCTCACCATCATAATATGATACCTCACCATCATAATATGATACCTCACCATCATAATATGATACCTCACCATCATAATATGATACCTAACCATCATAATATGATACCTTACCATCATATTGTGGTCTCTCTGTAGTAAATAAAAGACAAAAGACTATTCAATCCATTTTGATGCGTTTCCTTTTATACTCAGCAGTTAGCATATTTTTATTAATAATTTATGCACTACTCTGTCAAAAGCCTTTGAGAGTCACAACATGTTAACATTACTTGTTTACCCTTTTCATAGTTAATACTAACCTTATCAATAAGTTTAGTAACAGTATTAGTATAGTATTATAGTATAGTATTATTAGTATAGTATTATACAGTATTAGTATAGTAGAATAGTATTTTCCCCTTCCTATAAGCATGCGAGGGTGACAATAAGTTATTTTTTTTCTAAATACTACAATAATGGTTTCTTACAGCAGTTTCCAATATTTTCCCCAATATTAGGGTTATACTTATTAGATGGTAGCATTCAGGTTTATCAATTTTTCCTTTCTTAAATATTGGTGTAACTTTAATTAGTTTTAAGCACTTTGGGAAACTTATGTCTTTTATTAACTTATTAGAGAAACCAATTGCATAAATTGATTTTTTTTTTTAAATAAGTGACTTTTTGAAGAATAACTTTTTGTCGTAAAATCAAAATTAGACCTACTTCTCTCTTGGCGAATTTTAAAAAATTGTACATTTTGGGTACTGGGTACATGGTACGAAATTTTTAGTCTGCTCAATCTTCGTTTCAAAACAAGCAAACATTTTTATAAAGAGTGACTTTTTGTCGAAAAATGAAATTTTTTGTCATTTACATGTATAGGCAACTCCATCCGTGGACACCCTGTCATATTTTTATTATATATATATATATATATATATTATATATTTATAATAAATATATATATTAAATTTTTTATATATATATATATATATATATATATATATATATATATATATTATATATATAATATATACATATATATATATATATATATATATATAATATATATATATATATATATATTACAGGGTGTCCCCGGATGGGGTTGCCTATACGTGTAAATGACAAAAAATTTCATTTTTCGACAAAAAGTCACTCTTTATAAAAGCTCCTGCATGTCTTTAAACAAAATTTATCATATTTTTATTTTTTTATTTTTAAGGTGGGACTCAAAAACTGCAATTTTTAAAAATGGACGAAGAGTAAAGTAGGTTTATTGTTTATTTTTCGACAAAATGTCACTCTTTACAAAATGTTCTGTTTGTTTTTAAATGAAGATTTATCATATTAGAAAAATTATACCATGTAAACTGCACTCAAAATTCACAATTTTTTGAAACTGCATCAAGAGTAAAGTAGGCTTATTTTTCATTTCTTGACAAAACGTCACTCTTCATAAATAATTCTGTTTGGCTTTAAATGTAGGAATACCACATTAAAAAATAAAATTGATGTAAAATGTATTTAATAATTTTTAACTTTTTATAATTGCATTAAGAATAAAGTGGTTGAAATATTGATTTTTCAAATAAATGTCACTCTTTATAAAATGTTCTATTTCCCATTCAAAACTATTATATGCCATTAAAAAGTTAATTATGAAATATTCGGGTTGTAGTGTCCCCCGATTAGGTTGCCTATACGTGTAAATGAAAACAAATTTCATTTTCGACAAAAAATCATTCTTTATAAAAAGTTTTGCTTGTTTTTAAAAGAAGATTTATTATATTACAAAATTCAGACTATGTAAACTGCACACAATAATCACAATTTTCTAATATTGCATCAAGAATAAAGTAGGCTTATTTTTTATTTCTCGACAAGAAGTTACTCTTCATAAAAAAATCTGCTTGTATTCAAATGAAGATTTATTATATTACAAAGTTCAAACATTTTTTCCAAAATTTGGGTGGTGGGGGTAAATTGGGTGACTTTTGGAAAAAATTATTTTGAATTTTTTTATGGAAAACTTGTCTCAGGGAAACAATTAAACAATTGTATAAAGAATATTTTTTTTCGAAAAGTCAAAATTAAGCCTAGTTTACTCTTCGTCCATTTTTTAAAAATTGCAGTTTTTGAGTCCACCCTTAAAAATAAAAAAATAAAAATATGATAAATCTTTGTTTAAAGACATGCAGGAGCTTTTATAAAGAGTGACTTTTTGTCGAAAAATGAAATTTTTTGTCATTTACACGTATAGGCAACCCCATCCGGGGACACCCTGTATATATATATATATATATATATATATATATATATATATATATATATATATATATATATATATATATATATATATATATATATATATATATACATATATTATATATATTATATATATTATATATATATATATATATATATATATATATATACATACATATATTCATATTATATATATATATATATATATATATATATATATATATATATATATATATATATATATATATATATGTATATATGTATATACATATACTATGTATATATACTATATACATAGTATATGTACCTTATATGTAGGTACATATACTATGTATATACAAAATACACAATAATATAACAATATAACACACAACTCTTGGTAAACCTGATTAAGACATAAAAACACACGACTTGATTATTTCACTTTTTACTTCATGGTTTAACAAATCACAAGCAGTAAAACAATACATTTTGTAAGTATACTAACCATAAGTAAATACTCTGGCAGATGTGACAGGGACAGACTGGAGAGCACCGACGTGGTTAAGGACTGCACATCTGTACCCATGACACTGAGCATAGTGTACGAATGTCCTGATGTAAACACTCTCCGAGGAGTTACAGATCCCGGGAACAAGTACTAGAGTTACATCATCTAAAAAACATTTCATTGTTTTATTAGAATACAAGTCAATAATATAAGATCAAATGTTGATCTTATTGAACTTGTGACAAGTTGCATTAACAGAGAAAAGGCTTCACAGTGTACTCCTTGGAGTAAACATCAACAAACTCTACACTCTACACCCTAACATACTCTACACTCTAATGTATTCTACACCTTAACGTATTCTACACCTTAGCATACTCTACACCTTAACGTATTCTACACCCCTGACATACTCTACACCTCTATAGTTTAAAACATATAGTTTTAAATACATAAAAACGATAAAAAATTATTGTCCTTCGCAGGATTTGATCCCAAGTACCTTGGCTTTGGAAACACGCATTCCAAAGGAAATTCACCTAACATGCGGACTACCTCTCCAGAAATATTTTGTGATCAGGGACCTTTGAAACAGATATTGGTCATGGTCCGAGGGTTTCAATCTCATCATGACACAACACATTTCTGAAGGAAATTTGAGTAAACCACACACAAGACAAATAATTTTGGCACGATAATTGGCATGTTGGGCGAATGTTTGTTTTAGTGCTTCAAAATCCACTTCTTGCTTAAGGATCCGATTTATAACCTAAGCAGTTACTACTGGCAACTCGTTTTGTCTGTATTTTTCAAAGAAAATGCGCACAATTATCCTGTTGGCATTACAAACTATGCCTTTAAAATTGGCAGTGCACACTATAATTTAGCACTACTTTAAAACTCAATAAGTCTTTATCATTCCTAGCGCATATCCTTTAAAATATACAAACACAATTTAATGCTAGCAATGTTTGATAATTGAGTAACTGCTTAGTTATAAAGTATAAACAAATACCTTTAAGCAACAATAGGATTACTAAGCCCTGAAACACGCATACCAAAGGCAATTCACCAAACTCTGGACCATTTTCAACCAACTAATAGATAACTTAGAATTCTTCGGAATTAAAACTAATCAATGGATGTAACTAGAATTTTTAGAAATTAAAACTAATTAATGGATGTAATTAGAATTCTTAGGAATTAACACTAATCAATGGATGTAATTAGAATTCTTAGGAATTAACACTAATTAATGGATGTAATTAGAATTCTTAGGAATTAAAACTAATTAATGGATGTAATTAGAATTCTTAGGAATTAAACACTAATTAATGGATGGTAATTAAAATTCTTAGGAATTAACACTAATTAATGGATGTACTTAGACAACTAATTAATGGAATTTAGAATTCTTAGGAATTAAAACTAATTAATAGATGTATTTAGAATTCTTAGGAATTTCAACTAATTAATGGATTTAATTAGAATTCTTAGGAATTAAAACTAATTAATAGATGTACTTAGAATTCTTAGAAATTAAAACTAATAAATGGATGTATTTAGAATTCTTAGGAATTATTACTAATTAATGGATATAATTAGAATTCTTAGGAATTAAAACTAATAAATGGATGTATTTAGAATTCTTAGGAATTAAAACTAATTAATGGATGTATTTAGAAATTTAGGATTATTAGGAATTAAAACTAATTAATGGATGTATTTAGAAATTTAGGATTATTAGGAATTAAAACTAATTAATGGATGTATTTAGAAATTTAGGATTATTAGGAATTAAAACTAATTAATGGATGTATTTAGAATTCTTAAGAATTAAAACTAATTAATGGATGTAATTAGAATTCTTAGGAATTAACACTAATTAATGGATGTAATTAAAATTCTTAGGAATTAAAACTAATTAACGGATGTAATTAGAATTCTTAGGAATTATCACTAATTAATGGATGTAATTAGAATTCTTAGGAAATAAAACTAATAAATGGATGTATTTAGAATTCTTAGGAATTAAAACTAATTAATGGATGTATTTAGAAATTTAAGATTATTAGGAATTAAAACTAATGAATGGATGTATTTAGAATTCTTAGGAATTAAATCTAATTTTTGAATGTATTTAGAATTCTTAGGAATTAAATGTAATTATTGAATGTATTTAGAATTCTTAGGAAAAAAACTAATTAATGAATGTAACAAATTGATTCTTTTTGGTTTCTCTAAAGAATAATATTTTTTTAAGGCTGCTGTTAGGTGTTTACTACACAGCTTGAAAAATGTTAGTAATGTTACATTATTTATTGATTGTGCACAAAATAATAGTAATAGTTTAAGCAGGCAGGGTGTATAGTGATTGTATTACTTTGGAAACAAATTATTTACTTGCTTCGCTCATCAATAAACATGTCTGTGGTAATAAAATCTCACTTTACAGCCTAGTTTCATAATCTACTAGTTATTTAAAATATTCAATAAAAAATAAATGACACGTTTTTTTTGTGTTTCATTTCACTTTGTGTGATAGATAACCTGAGTGATAAACATATCATAAATAATATCTTAGAAAATTAATGTGAAGGTCAAATAATTTTATATTTAATTTTTAAAAATTATAAATCACATCATTCACATAACTATCAAAGCCCTTTGTTAGAAACTGGGTTTATTCGTTTAATTTATAATTAATGACATTTAAAATAATTGTATTGTCGAAATATTGTATTGTCGAAAAATAGATTAAGAAATATAGTCAAAGTTGAAGACAGAACTTTTATTCCTCTAGAAGTTAGATAGATAGTAACTAGCAAGGCAAGAACACCCTTGTTTTGTAAATGATTACTAAAAAAGAAAACAATAAAATAGCTATAGAAAATCATGAAAATGATGAAGAATAAGACCAATAGTATCATTATTTGTATTGAAAAATCTCTTTGCACAGTGAGTGATATATGTACTACAGTATGACTACAGTATACTTGGCTTTCACACGACAACAGATCATCCCCAGAGCCAGTGAGGTGTTAGCAACCTGGCTTTTTAGTCATTACGTTATTGAGTAAGAAAATACTTAAAATTTAAGAGAAGATAAAAAGGTACCTTTCTACTATGTTACTGGCTTTAATTATGACCTTCAGTTGGTCGAAAGGCTATTTAACACAGACAGTTATATTATTGCACCACACACACACATATAAAATATATATATATATATATATATATATATATATATATATATATATATATATATATAATATATATATATTATATATATATATATATATACTATATATTAACATATATATACTTTATATAATATATATACTAAAGTGTACAGGGAAATATGTATATATGTGTGTGTATAATATATATATATATATATATATATATATTATATTATATATATATATATATATATATATATATATATATATATATATATAATATATATATATAATATATATTTATATATTATTATTATTATTATTATTATTATATATTATTATATATATATATATATATATATATATTATATATATATATATATATATATATATATTAATATTATATATACATATATACTTCATATAATATTAATATATACTTTTAAAGTGTACAGGGAAATATAGTCATGGTCTAAATAAAGTCAAGTGAATATCATAAAGTCTGATAGATTCTACTTGACAATGATTTTACAAATATTAACTACAACAATAAAACATTGCAGGCAAATTTCCAAGAATTTCTTATAGAGCTTACCTTGAGCTCTGTTGAGAGGTTGGTATGTATCATATGTTACGGTAGTATTGCATTTCAATTTTAATTCAATTCTCTCTCCTATAGGCCATGGACATCGCACTCTGCCCACTATGCTGTGCAGGATTGTTTGCACATGACCACTGAACCCCCAAACTCGAGTTGGGAAATACCTGTGCATATCATCATTTTATTAATAATACAATAATTTACTAAATAAACAGTAACAATAATTAACTATTAATTATACTAATTAATAGTTAACTAATAATATTAACTATTAATTATAATAGTTAACTATTACCTATAATTAACTATTCACTGCAGTGAAAAGTCACCCGCAGTGTAGTGGTTAAGGTACGCGGTTCAATCCCAGCACGGGCCTCAATCCCTTCTGTCTAGATTAGATGAAATATACCTACACTTGAAATTAAAAGGAGTAAAACACTATCTTAGGGAGGTGGCAAAAAGGGCCCAACAACATGGCCTACTTGCCTGGTAGTTACTAACACTCCCCCCATAGTACTATCACTACTGCTACTAACCTGCAGTGAGATTCCATGCAAGGTCTACAGAACCCTGCTTTATGATTGGTTACAACTAAAAATTTATGTAGAGTAATGCTGATATGTTAATGACCTTGATCTATTAATATGCCAAAAACTATATCATATAATTTCTAGATACATTGCGGGAGAGGTATAATTTACAGTGTCATTCAGGGTTGATTTGTAAAAGAAAATGTAATGCTTTGAATAGCTGGGAAATCACAGGCTCATATACAGTGTCCCCCCCCCCCCCTGGATAAACTTATCTATAGGCTTAGGAAGTCGCTCTTCATAAAAAGTTCTGCTTGTTTTAAAATACATATTTAGTGCAGTAAAAATATTGTTCCATGGACCTTGTACCCAAAACGTTTTTCAAAAAGTGGCCAAGAGAACTAGGTGTAAGTTTGATAGTTGAACCAAGTGTTATCCTTTATAAAAATATGTTTTCTTAAAGAAAATTTAAATATTTGATGAAAAGTTCTAAATCAACACGTAAGATATTTATACAACAAAATTTAATATTTTGTACTTCGCACCTAACATGTACCATTTACATAAAATAATCAAGAGAGAACAAGGTTAACAATTAATTTACCAAAAAATTACATTCTTTACAAACACAAACATTTGCTATACAAAACAAGTTTTGCAATAAACAAAATTAAATATAAAATATATACTTAGCCCTATCCCCACTGAACCCCCCTGTAATTTAGTCACCACACAAAAGAAATAAAAAAAATGCATTCACATAAAAATAAACTATTAATTTATTTTATAACTAATAATATTACACAATTATCTCAGATAAGGGCTCAATATTGAAGGAGGCAATGGTATGAAATAATTTCCTATAGAAGATAAGGGCTCTATATTGAGGGAGGTAATGGTATGAAATAATTTCCTATAGAAGATAAGGGCTCAATATTGAGGGAGGTAATGGTATGAAATAATTTCCTATAGAAGATAGGGGCTCAATATTGAAGGAGGCAATGGTATGAAATAATTTCCTATAGAAGATAAGGCTCAATATTGAGGGAGGCAATGGTATGAAATAATTCCTATAGAAGATAAGGGCTCAATATTGAGGGAGGCAATGGTATGAAATAATTTCCCATAGAAGATAAGGGCTCAATATTGAGGGAGGCAATGGTATGAAATAATTTCCCATAGAAGATAAGGGCTCAATATTGAGGGAGGCAATGGTAGGAAATAATTTCCTATAGAAGATAAGGGCTCAATATTGAGGGAGGCAATGGTATGAAATAATTTCCTATAGAAGATAAGGGCTCAATATTGAGGGAGGCAATGGTAGGAAATAATTCCTATAGAAGATAAGGCTCAATATTGAGGGAGGCAATGGCAATAAGGGCTGAGGGAGGCAATGGTAGAAATAATTCCCATAGAAGATAAGGGCTCAATATTGAGGGAGGCAATGGTAGGAAATAATTTCCCATAGAAGATAAGGGCTCAATATTGAGGGAGGCAATGGTAGGAAATAATTTCCTATAGAAGATAGGCTCAATATTGAGGAGGGTATGAAATAATTTCCTATAGAAGATAAGGGCTCAATATTGAGGGAGGCAATGGTAGGAAATAATTTCCTATAGAACTTTACCACACATTTCAATTTCTCATAAAAAGGAGATAATTTAAAATTGTCAAAATTAGACTTAGTTCTCTGTTCACCACTAATTAGGTACAAGGTTCATGGTGCCAAATTTTTACTAAAGAGTGTCTTTTTCTTGAAAAATAAAATGTTTGTCATTCACAACTATAGGTAAGCCCATCCAGGGTCACACAGTATATACTCAGACCAAATGACAGGTCCATATATGTATAGCTGGTATGTCGGTTGTAGCTAGTATGTCGATTGTAGCTTGAATGCCGGTTGTAGCTGGTATGTCGGTTGTAGCTTGTATGTTGGTTGTAGCTGGTATATCGGTCGTAGCTGGTATGTCGGTCTGATGCGGTTGAGATGAGCTATATGTCGGTTGTAGCTGGTATGTCGATTGTAGCTTGAATGCCGTTGTAGCTGGTATGTCGGTTGTAGCTGTATGTTGGTTGTAGCTGGTCGGTTGTAGCTGGTATGTCGGTTGTAGCTGTATGTCGGTTGTAGCTTTGTATTGTCGGTTGTAGCTTGTAGTCGGTTGTAGGTATGTTGGTTGTAGCTGGAATGTTGGCAGTATAAATGTAATGAAATATTTAGAGTTTACATTGTCGACAATACAACGCAGTCAATCTTGATATATGTATAGCTGGTATGTCGGTTGTAGCTAGTATGTCGGTTGTAGCTAGTATGTCGATTGTAGATTGAATGCCGGTTGTAGCTGGTATGTCGGTTGTAGCTTGAATGCCGGTTGTAGCTGGTATGTCGGTTGTAGTTGAATGCCGGTTGTAGCTGGTATGTCGGTTGTAGCTGGTATGTTGGTCGTAGCTGGTATGTCGGTTGTAGCTGGTATGTCGGTTCTTAAATGAGTTTGGGTGAAAGAACTGAGTCAACTAAAAGGAAAATCAGATACAAATATACAACAGATACCCTGACCAACTACACACAGGTCTGTGTACTGCATGACATTAATACTACGTAATTAACAGAGGATCGTATTTCGTACTCATTTAATACCATTCATTTTTATCTGATTGAATAAGATGACAAAAGTGATCTCGCTAAAACATTGTGTCTATTATTGTTAAGGTTCACTTGGGTTATAAGGAAGTTCTAAACAATAAACATATTTTATTAAATTGTAATTCCTTTACATGATAATAAAGTTACACTAAGGAAATATTTGAAAAGTTATTTTGTGGAAAACGGTTTTATATAAGTGAAATATTAGTTTCTCAACAAGATTATATTGTAAAAACCATCGCCTTTCCATGTTAATACAACATATTGGGGGATCCATTTAGATTCCATTTCCTTAGTTCTTGTGTATCCGACTGAATTCCCTCCACATGGTTCTTACAGTGTGCTTAATACGCTCTGCGGATTTAGTATGCTGTGTGTACATAGTAAATGTCACACCATGACCTATTAATCAAATCCTACAAAGTTTAGTAAGAAAAACAGTTACTTACGGTTCTTCAAGAACAGGAGCTAATTTAGAGATGACACTCAAAAACTCGACATCTTTGCAGAATAACAAAGGTTTCTGAGCAGCACAATTTATATTTAAAACTTTAATTAAAAATATTAGAAATAAAGCAATGACAGCGAGTAGAGCGGTGCTCATTGTGACTGATTGTTACAACAACTACCAAAGAATCAAACACATGTCACCAATAATACACTTATCGATAATAATAAATTAATTTTAGGCTCTGGATGATTCACTTGAGTCAATATTTATTCCGATTACCACACCCCCGATGTATGATCAAATGATATCATGGAAATTCTTCTGCCGGTCTTCAAATCTTGAATTGTTACATTGTGACTTGTAGAGATCAACCTGAAAGGTAAGAAATATTAGACTGAGAAATATAATAGCACAGAAATCACTAAAATGAATGAATTAAATATTACATACTTTGCATTTGTTCTTGAACTTGTGCCGTTATCTGACCAAGAAACATAGAGATAAAGTTAACTCAGGTTTGTTTAGCCACAATTGGCAGGGTATGTGTATTGCGGTACTATTATAAATACTTTTGTTTTTAACTATTTATTGTTTTACCTTAATTTTTACGATTCTACAAGTTAAACTCTTAAATGGCATAAAACTATCTTGAATTAATGAAATATATTAATTAAAAAATCAAGAAATAATTACGCTACACAAGTACTTTTCAACTTTTACGGTTGGTATTTTTATCAGAGATTTCCATAGAGATATATTACTAGAGGGGCTCTATTGGTTGAATTTTGAAACATCGAAAAAATAATCTAACCAACTTCGACTATCAATAATCGAAGGCACAGAACAAAATAACAGTGAGTTATATAGTAGAACGCTGAAAATATAAATCAAAACACAAAAAATGTGCAGGAAGCCAAAACAAATTAATTTATTATAACCTCATCTTAGCTTGAGAAGAGGTTTTAATGAGGTTACACAGAGCCCTTGAAAGTCCCAAAATGATGTATCAGGGCCCTTAATGTATTGAAATAGGCTATGCCCCCTCTAGTATATATCTCTATGGAAATTTCGATAAGAATATATTGCTGCTTAGCCGCTGGTAAAAGCGTAGTATTTTCTTCTCAATGATTTCTACCCGCTCACGATTATTTGCAGAAAAGCCATTTTTTCCTTCCTACATCTTTAAAATTTGAAAACGTTTAATTAAAAGTTTGTAGTTTTTCTGTTACATGTATGCACAGCGCCTTTGATACTATTTAATTTTGTTATCAGAACGTCTTTAAGTAAGGCAATGGATGAATCAAATGTTTCTAATTTGGAGGGCTTTTTGTGTCCAGTTTGTAAGATAGATTTCTTTAGTCAGGATGAACTTCTGTTGCACTTTCAAGAGCAGCACGCTGAGCAAGATTTCTACAAAAGTCTTTTCAAAGGTAATGATTTCAGCTATAGCATCAACACTTGAATGGAACAATAATTATAGAAAAGGCACCCTCTATTGGTGGTCCTTATTCTATAAAAGTACCCATGGGGCGACATTATAAACAATCGGACCCCCAATCCATTCTGAATTAAACCTAAATAAACAAAGATATTCAATGCCTAACGGGACAGTATTAATTAACTTTAATAGGCTGGAAATATTCAATCTAAAGTGATGTAGAAATTCATACAGTAGGGTTGGGGGCGCGGGACACAGATGTCAACTCCCCCGGAATAAGCTGTTTTAGATGGATCACCTACGATGCGTCTTATAGTCGATGTCGCTAATGTTTATTTTAGCTAATCCCCCACCACTTTCTAAGAGAGCTGATTAGCTCTATCGCATATTCTTGACAACCATTTTTTAAGACTTTTGCGACTCTGGTGTTTAATAAATTAGGTAAATATCTCATGGAAAATTGTTAGAAATATATTATTTGGCCAAAATACTGTAACTATAATAAAAATGTTCTCTTCTATTCTATTTTTATATTTTTCTATTATTTCCTATTGCATTGGATCAACCATAGATAATAGTTATTTATGTCACTAGGCAGCAAAATAGAAGTCCGTTGACAAGTTCATTTTTATTTAGTTCTGAGCCGTAGGCGAGGATTGACCAGACTATTTTTTAATATTTTTAGAGGGATCAATCCTTTGAAAATTCGCTAAAACCTACAGGAAAACATACTTTTTTATTATGTTTTCATGTAATTTTGCTCGAATTAGCAAAAAATATGAAAAAACAGTTTAGACCAATCGTACATTAGTGACATCGCCCTTTAGCTGCATCGCCTATGTTTGACAACCTTGAAATTTTTTAAAATATTTTAGCTCCATTGCACATTAGTGACATCGAACATTACACGCATCCGACCCCCACGGTTTTAGATGAGCCTGCTTCAAGTTCACCGTTTCTCCACTAGAGGTAGGTCAGTTCACCTTGTACGGCATCTATAAACTAATTAGTTCTTCATTTAGTACGTTCACACACACTTTAGATCAGCGTATCGTATAGAGTACGATCTCTCAATACGGTAATTTAAGCTGTATGAACCATGCGGAGGGGATCCGATCGCATACGCTAGAACTAGGCAGATGGAATCTAAATGGATCCCCCGATACGCTGTCTTTTTGTGTGTGTACCTTTAGAGACGATCGTATTTAACGGATAACCTTCTCGTCGAACTTTTATTTCACTTTATTTCTCTTCTATATAACCCTTTTTGATCAAATAACTTTTGGAATATTATTTTTTTAGTGTAACTTTATTATTACGCAAAGAATCACAATTTAATTAAATATATTTTTTGTTTTAAACTTCTTTATAACCAAAAGTGAAGGTTCACTAAACAAGACGCCATGTTTTGGCGGGATCAGTTATCACTCGATCGACTAAACAAATACGCTGCAAGAACCGTGAAGTTAGTTGACCGTATTGTGTACGTATTCTATACGATCCGCGGATCTAGAGTGTGTGTGAACGTACTAATTTTCAGGATTTAAATTTTTATTTTAAGGGATCTTTTAGAATGTTAAAAATCTTATTAATTATTTTAAATGTATAATTTTCATAACATGTTATAAAAAATAAAAACGCTGTGTTATTTTAAAAAAATATTATAAAAGAAACTATTTAACTAAATAAATTATAGTAAAGTCCATAAAAGAATATTTAACAAAGAAGAAAACCTGACAGGATTTCTTCCCAATAATTTTTCTTTTTGGGCAGGGGGAGCTCTCCAACTCTTAAATCCTTTAATTAATTACATAAAAGCTTCTTACAATTATTTTCAAATTTCCTATTCAATTTCCTACTGAAGACTTGTACCAAACACGGTCTGTTAAGCATTTAAGCATTTATTATAAATGTAGTATTTCATATTACTAATGCAATCCTGTAAGTAATATAACTGAGAAATAGTTCTAAATATAATGTTTCCTATTGTAAAAAGTATTGTCAACATCACATACATTTTATAGACCTGTTTTGTTAAATAATTTCCATCTGATGTATAAAAAAGTAACTAAGTCTTTTAAAAAAAGTTTCCATAGTTGGCTAATATTTTACTCTCAACAGCTAAAACCTAGGTCACATTATAGAGCCTAAATAAAATTATAAAAAATATAAAAAAAAAAAATAAGTTTCAATGTTCAATAAAAAAAATAAAGAAGTGTATTTTTATACAACTATAGTGATATATTTTAAGACATGTTTTAACTTACTAACAATTAATATTGAGCTATAAATGTGATATTTATGTAATAATAGGAGGTTTAGGAAGCAGATTGGCATTTTCATGGGACAGATAGAAACCTTATTCCTTGAGTCCCAATCCTTAAAACCTCTCCTATGGCGTCGTTTTATTGACGACACATTTTTTTCTGTGGACTTGTGGCCTACCCTCCCTTAAAACATTCCTTTCAGACCTGAACTCTTTCTCCTGCCTCTGTTTCACCTCTGAATACTCCCAGTCCCATGGTACCTACCTCGATGCGAACGTCTATCTCCAGGGTGGCAAACTGGAAACGAGTGTCCACATCAAACCAACCAACCTTCAACAATACCTACATTTCTCTAGTTGCCATCCCTATTCCCAGAAAAGATCCAATCCTTTTTCCCTTGACATCAGAGGTAACAGGATTTGTTCCATTAAAACCATCCTGGACTGTTACATTGGTCCCATCAAAACCTCTCTTCTTTCCTGTGGCTACCCCCTTCCATAGTTAACTCTCAAACTTCAGCTTCTCTTCATACTAGACCAGTACGGCCTCCTGATCCTCCATCCTTTTACCTTTTTACAACCCATTATCCTGGCCTCCGAGTTATTTATAAATTCGTCAAAGATGGATTCGCTATCCTTTCCTCACATCAACTGCACATAAACATAAACAATTTCTCATCTCATATTTATTCTCATAATACCTGACCAAAAAATTACATTTTTACTGTTTCATTATTGAATGTTTTGTATTTTAATTTTTTTTTTCAGATTTATTTGGTAAGGCTAAAAAGAAATTTTTAAAGCCCAATGGGTCTCCTGAAAAACCATCACTATGTCAGCAGGGGAGATTTAGTAATTTGAATACAAGTTTTGAATATGAGCCTAACCTGCATATAGGTAAGAATTATATTTGTCTCTTATAACCTGGTGCCTTATAAAGATGCACTTGTGCATAATAGATTTATTTTATTTATTTACATACTTGAGGTTACTTTATTACAAAGTTTCTCAATTGTCAAAATTTTACAATTAAATGAAAAAAACAAAACAAGAAAACGAATTGATTATAAATTATTTAATAGACTGCATAAACCAGCATAACCTGAATAACAAACTTGATTAAAAAAAAAGCATAACATTACATGAGAAACACTTAACATTTAAGGTGGGATTACTAAATTATCAGCTAAAAATTTGTTAACATTATAGTGGGCTTTCTCAAGCAACAATGTTTTAATGCTTTTTTTGACATTTTTGGGTGGAAGTTCAACTATTGAAGGTGGTAAAGATAACTTTTATTTAAATTTAATCAAAGTTATCCTAAGAATGGCTAGGCAGGACTACAAGTTATAGTTACTTATGCACCAAAAAAGCAATGTTAGTTATAACTCCCAGAGCAATGAAGTCGATTCCTGAAGGTGAAAGCCAAAAGAATCATGGATGTTGTGTCTCGAGATAAGCCGAGAGACTTATTTGTTGGTTCCCAAGGTGTAGCCGAGCTTACCAAGTCAAGGGAATTAATCTAAATATATATATTCTTTCATATATAATTTTTTATAGTAGAACAAAAATCGGGTATGGGGTACCTCGGAACTTTTCCTCATCGCATCATATTTGCTACGCTCATCCTCCCTTCTTCAAACTGATTATATTTTTCAGATTATATTTCTTAAGATTCAGAAATATTGAATCTTAGCAAAATTACCCCTATTTTTAAAAATGGTCCATAAAAATTATGGACCAGTTGACATTCTCTCATGTTTTCCCAAGCTGTTACAAGCCATATTGAACCCTAAAGGCCTGCAGAATTTGCCTGTTTGCCAAGGTGATGAAAATTCAATAAAAACATGGCAAATTTGTGTAACAACAAATAATTGTAAAACAACAACAAAGTGCCTCAGTGGAGACTGCACCTCTGTCGAGGCTACGCCTCTGTTACCCATCATTTGTTTATTTTTATTTAGTCCTTTTAAGAGCTCTCACCTTCTTTTCAAACTTAATTTAATTTATGAATTTAAATTTGTAAATTTATTTATCAGTTGAATCTATTGATTTAGGTATCTGTACAAAGCACACAGAATGTTTCAAAAACTTGAGAAAGGAAAGGCAGGAAAATTTAGCTGGTCCTTCTAATCAAATTGAAATAAGGTTGAAAAAACTTCTCGATAACCTGCCTTCGGATCTCATTAAGAAAAAAGGTAAAACATTTATTTATAAGAGAATAGTTATAATTATTAGAATGGGAAAGAAGTGGATCCTTGCGGGGACATTTTTCCTGCAGAAGGAAAAACATTAACATGAACTACATACACCTACACTGTACACCCTGGTACATTGCACCAATTATATTACACCAGTTGCATTGCACCAGTTACATTGCAAAGTTACATTGCACCAGTTATATTGCACTAGTTATATTACACCAGTTACATTGCATTAGTTACATTGTCCTGATTTCATTGTCTTTCTTAACATTTTGTTTTTACTTACTATTATGTGCTAATTATGATTAGGTTGGGAACAAGATATTGTTCCGTGGATGGATGGCACAACAGTAACACGCTGTCCTGACTGTGCCAGTCAGTTTCATCTAGCCAAGCGTAAACATCATTGCAGAACATGCGGTGGAATCATGTGTAATAATTGTTCCCGTTTCATGCCTTTTGATACTGTTAGTAAGTATTGTCATTTTATTAAATGTTCTTATTAGTCTAGTTAATCAACAGAGTTTTTACAAAGTTTTAAATTGTTTAAATTTTATTTTGGGAATCTTTTTGAACATTTTTTTAAAATGTCCTCAAAAAACTTTGCATCACATCTGCGATCCTAGCTGTGAAAGAAGAAGGTTTGGTATGGACAAAGATGTTACGTAAGTTGGGAGGTTTCCTGAAAGTAACAGACAGATGGGTGTTTGGATCGGAATCCAGTGGCGGAGGGATGGGATGTCAGATTGTTAAATCCTCCTTTAAGATATTGGTTTAGGCTGTGAAGGCTAGGATAGTAGTTAGTATAAAGGCGAGGCGTTTCAGAGTTAGTGTGGACAGAAGGAATGTTGTGTGGGTTTAATGAGGCGGTAAATTTGGATTGAACAATTTTAGAAGAGTATCCACGAGAGAGGAGGGCATTTGTTAAGTAAATGATGTACTTATCTAGGAAGGCTTTGTTGGAACAAATTCTCGTTCCTCTGACGTCTAAAGAGTAAGGGATGGATTGTTTGTGAGGATAGAAATCAATTGAAGGAGGAAAGAGATTGATGGAATTTTTACAGCTAAACAAACTCTGAGGTAATATTTTAGAATTTTAAAACCTTCAGAGTGAGAAATGTTACTGTATAATAAAGTAACATCAACAATAATTAGGTATAAGTCGTTAGACAGGCAAAAATAACTTATAAAAACACAATCAAAAAATACTTGATTAATAAACAGTACGAAATTTATTTAAAATCACTAAGCAATAAACAGTAAAAAAAAAATAAAATAAATAACCATAACATAAACCACATATAACATTAAAAATACACAATAATAATAATAAAAATAATAAATAATTAATAACAAATAAAAATAACCATAAAAGCAATAATTTATAAATATAACAATAAATACAATAGGTATAAATAAAATACTGGTAAAATAAATAAATAAAATAGTACAATAAATGAATAATTAGAATAATATAAATAAATACAATTCTACAAATGATTAACAACAACGCCTCTTTGTGGCTCAAGACTAATGTCTTATAGCAAAGAGTACGTTTTCTAACATAATTATAAAACATAATTGTTTTATTAATAACTTCAAATACAGAAATAAAACAAAAATAAATAAACATACATACATCTATCTTAAACTATCTAGCTATAAGTATTATCTACATGAAATATTATGCGATATATCTTTATATACAGAAATCATTCATTCATTTTTGTTTTCTTTTATTTGAAATTATTGCTAATAAGTAAAACAATTTTATTTTCTATGTATTATATTAAGAAGTTTTGATATTATACATAATTTATATTATTCAATAAAGAAAATATTAATAAAAAAAGGCAGGTGAGTCATGACACCATAGAGGATAGCATAAAACATAAAACAAACATCTACAGATGTTTGTTAATGTTGAGAAACAACTGTTTCTCTTTTTTGTTTTTTACCATGGTGTTATAGACAAAGCTGTAAAGGGTTTCTACATGTTGAATATACTGCTCACAAGCTCTGCTTACTGCGGTCTGTACAACATAAAAATTATGAATATCGTATTTATTGATGAATGAATGTAAAAGGGCATCAGACAAAACAAAAATCCATTCAGTAGTTAAGATTGTTGGTGCGTCAACGTTTACAACTACCCTTCGCTGGCTTAGTTTTTCGGTCCACGTTTAGCATAGGAATGTCGTAGGAATAAGAGATTGTATCAGGTAGGAATGCACACAGAGGTAAGACGAATCCAAAGTGTCACGAACTCGTAATCGGTAAACCCTTTTGTAAAACCCTTAGAACGACGTCTACCTCGATACCCAACTCCATCTAACTCATACTCCTTCCTACCAATCCTCGGCAACCTGTTTATTCAAGTTTCAGTTGTATCTTTCACTCATTAGCTAGTGGTAAATTCTGCAATTATTTGCTATTGTAATTAAGCATTAATTAATATTGTAATACTATATTTTTAAGTATACAGTCGTCTTTATTAATCAACCTAAATTGAACACTCAAAACTTTATACAAAGAGTCCTCATACATAAAAAACTGTTTTGTAGTTTTATCTGTAGGTGCGTCAACAAAAAAATGCAGGAAGAATAATTGAGGCAACTTATATTGTTTTTATTGTCTTTTGATTATATCAACTTGTAGTTTATTTTGTTTAGGAAGAATTGTTGGTAGACCTGTGCTGTGCAACGATAATTCAAGTCAATCTAATGAAATGCATCTCAGGCTCTGTATACATTGTTTACAGGTCAGTATTTACTTTATTAACCATGCAGTGATTATGTACTACTTATATTCATGCTAGTATTATGGGGAAAACATTAAGTACAGTCTCTAAACATTTCAAGTATCTGATAAAGTGATGCTTAAACAACTGTTAGTCTCCTGTTTGTCTGCAATCCTTTATCTAAAATCTGAAATACGTACCAAACATCGTGCTAATAGTGGTTGGTTAGATTCTCACTCTGACCCATTAGCACTGTGGTTGGTCAGACTCTAACATAGAGTCAGGTTTATTTTATTTAAATATGTTAAGTACATATTTGCAATAGGTACTAAAGTAGTTACTTTTCCTCATTTATACCGTAGTTATGTAAGAAATGTTTTGTTTTTGCCAAAAATTCTGATTCAAGTTTACATAGGAAAGTTTCAAGGTACCCCCATTCCCGATTTTTATTGTTGATAATATAAGTTTGTTTTTTAGCTTTTAGAAATGAGAGAAAGAAAGAAAGAAATTATAGCTTGTAATCCAATAATGGGACAAATTTACAATTTACTAGTTGAGTCTAGAACAGAGGCTGAGGAACACTTGACTTGCTACCTGAGGATGTATGACTCTCTGTAGTAAGTATGTTTTATCTAACTGTCTAAATGATTCTGTTAGTTTCATTTAATTCAGATTAGTTTATATATTCATGTGAGGTCATCTGCTATACTTTTTCCCAGTTTTTATTATAGCATTCATATCTCCTGGTAAATTATTTTGTCAGCTAATACTGATTCTCAGGAGTGTATAGAGCTCTACTCTGTATCTATTTTTACTGCTTCTGTCTAGTTTATTTATTTATTTATTACACAAGCTCTTAAACAGAGATATAACAAGTCATTTCACATAAATAATTATAAATTAATACATAAAACATAACATAAAAAAAAACACATTGGGCACTCTAATGACAAATAAAAACTAATGACATGCAAATATTTCAACTAAATAGAGCCATAAATTCTTTCATACACAATAAAATGCATATTTTGATAGTAATAGTTTTAAATGTTTATCAAAGATACTGGTTGACTGTGCATTTCTTACAGATTGGGGTAACTTATTAAAGCACTCAACATTGAAATATTGAGGAGATTTCTTTAATAAGTTTGTCCTGCTGTATAATTAAATAAAATTATCCTTATTCCTAAGAGTATATTGATTCTTATTTTTTACTTTTGGGGTTTGAAAAGATTCTTTGCAAGCTTAGAATAATACTAATATAGAAGGAGCACAGGACCGTAAACACAATGTAATTCTACTGATAACATGGAAGCCGGTTGACTGGTGGTCTTAAGTAGGGGTACCACCCTAACAACAAAATATTATTTTAAATATGTGTCATAAATATCCATTAATTAAGAAAGATTGTAAAGGACAGTTATAATAACTTAAAACATGTGCTAAGTATTTAATAAAACCAGTCTTAGATGGCAAAAGGGTGGCGGAATACAAGAATCTACATTTAGTTGACGAGGACTACTTTTAATATAATTTTAATTAAAAACGTTAAACTACAATTTAAAATGCTTAAAATATTGTAATGCACCGATATTTATATTAGTATTTTATGAATAATCAATCATTAATTAATAATGGACCATAATAATTCATCAACAGGAAGTATTGCCAACTTTTTTTACAAGAAAATTTTATATTGTTAGGGTGGCAGCATTACTTAAGTCCACCAGTGAATTGCCTTTCGTGTTATCAGTAGTGCTCCTTCTATATATAGTATTATTCTAAGTTTGCAAGCAAATTTACATGCTTCCATAATCAAAATAGAAGGCATTGTTAGGGTTTCATGTTTTATGAACAAAGGTTTTGCTGAGTTTGGCAACCTAACTTTGTATATTTTCCTAATGATCTTTTTCTGTGCAATGAACACTCTTTCGCTGGATGAAGAGTGAGCCCATACTAGTATGTGGTTCTTAATATAATGATATGCCCAACCATAGTAGAGCATAACTCGATGTATATGTATATTAATGAATAGAATATATGTATGTATGTATATTAATGAATAGAATATATGTATGTATGTATATTAATGAATAGAATATATGTATAAAATGATTTTTATTTTAGTGCTGGAGAGTCCAAGTACAATTTAAAAGATGCACAATTATTAAGAGTGAGACTGATAAAACTTGCAGAAAGTATCGATACTATTAGGTGAGATGTTTCTTCTTATTTATTAGCTTGAGTGGTCCAAGTCTTTACCAGGCTTAGAACTAATTAAGAGTTAAAAGAAAGAAATCTCTTAGTAATAGTACTAAATAATTTATTTACCTTTTAGTTAATCTCGGTGTACGTCAAGACTTGTATCTCGGTGTACGTCAAGACTTGTATCTCGGTGTACCTCCTAATATTTATTTCCACTGTAAATTTTTTTAAATTACATTAAATTTACATAATTCAATTAAAAGTGAGAGCCCTCAGTAAGTGATAAAAATACCTAGAGCGAGGGCTCTGTCTCTACAGTTTTATAATTCTTTTTATGAGTTAAAATTTGGTACAAGTGTACCTTTATGTAATAGATAAGTACGCCAAGTTTCATTTCAATAGGAGAAGCATATCCATGATTTGTGTTAGATCATTAAAGTTAAGCAGCATTGAGCATGGTCTGTGCCTGGCTGTATAAATTTAACAACTTGTACATTCTGAGGATGAGGGAAGGCCTGAAAGCCCCACTTGTTGATTCTGCTTTAGTAGTAGTAGTAGTAATAGGGTGGGGAGGCAAAGCCAGGCAAATAGGCCATGTTGTTTGGCCCTTCTTGCCAGCCCCGATTCCTTAGTCTACACCACCTCTACCAAGAACCTCTTGGAAAGGTTGATATATTGTAGGATATCTCTCCAACTAAGAGAAGAAAGCTCCTCTTCATACAAGAGGCCTACGCCAAATATGCGGGTACAAAGAGATGTATAGGCCTCACACTCTGCAAGCAAGTGAAAGGCTGTCTCCTCATAATCCCCACACATGGGGCAGCTAGCCTCTGAGATTATGCCTAAAGTATTAAGATGTTTATTTTATCTACAGTGACCGGTCAGAACACTAACTAGGTTCCTAAGGCAAGGCTTGCTGAGGTTGATTCTACTTTATTTTGTTACTTATGTTTTAGTGATAAAATAAAAGGAATCGGGATTAAGAAGGAAGGAACAGTGGAAGGGAAGCTGTGCTCTGGTATCAGAACAGCTCACACATCGTATCTCTGCACTAACTTACTATCCCTACCTAACTTACCAACAGAGCAAGAGCTTGCGTATAAACAACAGAGACGCAGGTAAATATCTCTGGTAATCCACTGTGTCACTATGCCTAATAATATATAAATAACTAAAAAATGCTTTCAATCCACACAATATCTTTTTTACCTACCTATGCTGTGTTTTTAGATCAATAAAATGTTATTTGTTATAAGTTTTAACAGCAATCACTCGCAAAGTGGGATAGGTCATACTGCACTTAGCTCAGCTATTAGAATCGAGCCAAAAAAATTGAAAATTATTATTGAGATTTTCATTTATAATTTACTAGTGTGACATTATAAATGACATTTTGATTGGTCATAAAAATAAAAGTATATCAAATCCAAATTTGTTGGTATTTTTCTGTTTTAATAATAAATATTAATTTTTAGTGAAAAAGTGCAAGAAGAGGTCGAAAGAAGGAGACAATATGATATGAAACAAAGGCAGTCCTCTCTGGCATGGAGTGAAACACCATCTTCCAATGGACAGGATGTGCTGAACCAGCAGGAAGTGGTCAGTATGGGCCAAGGCTGGGTACCTACTGACCAAACCAGCAGGGCTGACCAGAGAGAAGATCCCCTTATAGAGCAAATGAATATCATCAGGTCTTATATTAAACAAGCAAAGCTAGCAAATAGAATTGATGAAGTAAATAGTTTAGAACAAAATTTGGAAGAATTAAAAAAAGAGATATGGGAGAGGACAAAGGAACAAGATGAAACACTAAAGTCAGATCAAATCAGAGAAACTAAAGTAAGAAATCAGCATAGTCCTGGTAATCAGCACAGTCCTGGTATTCAGCATAGTTCTGGTAATCAGCATAGCTCTGGTAATCAGCATAGTCCTGGTAATCCTTTTGATGATGATGACGATTAGACCATTCTTAGCTCTAAACAACTTCTACTCTGTGAGGACAGTGTGTATCATATTAGAGGCTACTCAATAGTCTTGTATGGTCAACAGATTGACTAGCAGAATTTGGCTACAATAGTCAGAGAACAATTGCTGATGGGGGGAGGGCATGACTGAAGAAGTATTGCTGTTAAGAAGGGGAAATTACTGAAGAACTATCGCTGATTGGGGGGCATGACTAAAGAACCATTGCTGATGGGGGGAGAGACATGACTGAAGAAGTATGGCTGATAAGGAGAGGACATAACTGAAGAACTATCGCTGATTGGGGGGCATGACTGAAGAAGTATTGCTGTTAAGAAGGGGAAATTACTGAAGAACTATCGCTGATTGGGGGGCATGACTAAAGTACCATTGCTGATGGGGGAGGTGCTGAAGAAGTATGGCTGATAAGGAAGGACATAACTGAAGAACTATTGCTGATGGGGGGGGGCATGACTGAAGAAGTATCGCTGATGGGAGGGGGCATAGCTGAAGAATTATTGCTGATGGGGGGAGGGACATGACTGAAAAAGTATTGCTTTTAAGGAGGGGACATTACTGAAGAACTATTGCTGATGGGGGTGGGGACATGACTGAAGAACTTTCGGTGATGGAGGGGGGCATGACTGAAGAACTATCTCTGATGGGGTGAGGATATGACTGGAGAATTATCGCTGATAAGAAGGTGATACGTTACTGGTGTGTGTTTTATTTATGCCAGCTAATTGTTTAGTTCTAATGTCGTGTTGTATTAAATTATTCTACATAAATTTGTAATGAAAGCCTTTTTATTGTTTAAAATCTGGTGATGATCTCAGGTCGTTCCTTTCAGGCTATTAGATAACATTGTCCACCTGAGCTACAAACAAAGCAAGTATATACAACACAATTACTGTATTTGTTTTATCTGATACTTTTTGTTAATGTAAAAAGTTTTACTTCAATAATAAGTGCACTGAGTGGGTGTTTGATTCCAGATCACATGTTAACAACATACCTCTAATATCACATAAAACAGCAGAGACGCTTCAAGTCTTTTTGGGTCTCTGTGTTACCTCATTGTAATCTACTCCCAAGAGGATGCTGAGGGCTCAATCCATTTCAAGTGATCCAGAGATGTTGCTCGAAAAAAATAATTTGAAAAAATCGCCCCAGTCCTATTGGACAATAAATCGTTCTGAAAAACGCCAAAATCATGAAAGCCTTAACTTTCAATTACTCATGGACTCCACATGATTTAAATATAAAACGATCTAAATGAGTTAAAAAATAAAATATTAATCACCAACAGAGATAATAATGAAAAACCGGTTGATAACACAGCTGATAAACTCAGAGATGACAATGATAACAGAAATATTGTTAGCAATAATGACACGGAGCTCTAACAGGTGTTTCTGAATTAAATGAAAATAAAGGTCAACCTAATTTGGAGAGTCAAATGTTTTCGGATTCCCAAAATTATTATTATATTTATAAAAATGATGAGCAGATTCTGATTAAACCAGTAGCGATAATGAAATTAAAAACAATGACGTCTTTGACAAATCAAATTGACTGTCTTTTGAGATGTTCAAATAAATAAACATTGTGAAATTATATAAATATTTCCTTTATTTTTTAATATATAATTATTATTAAAATGATTAATTATTATTAAAATTAATATAATTATCTATTAAAAAATTAAGGACTTTTGTGTAATTAATATTGTTTGTATTTATATATTTTTTTATAAGTCCACAAAAAGAAACTTTTTAATTGTGAAATTATTTATAATTTGAATAATAAAATATCCTATAATTTTGTTTTATATTGAAGATTATTTTTAACATGAGTAATATAGTCATTTGTGGAATATTGTTTAATATTTTTTAAGCTGTTGTGTCTGATATAATTTTATAGGGTGAAATTCTACTATAGGCACAGAAGGAAATGAGTTAAGTAATAGCAGGTGTGGATTGTATTTGTTAAAATATTGAAACGTATATGACATCCTGTGACTTGCAGCCTGTATTTTCCCCCTTTGTGCCTTATTTGTTTTGTTCATTTGAATATTGTACACTACAAATATATTGTAAACATATTTATATATTTTACAAATTTATATATTTTGTACAAATATATTGTACAAAAAATTGTGAACGTACTTTTTACGTATGTAAAAAAAACTTACATATATGTAACTCTCATATAATTTTAGGTATCGCACCAATCAATATTTATTTTTACCAATATCTGTTAATGATTAATTATAATCTATTGTTCCTATTTTTATACCTTTTATTTGTTGTATTTATTTTTTTGAATTCTGTAAAAATGTTATTTGGCAGTGTTAAATAAATAAACACTGTAAAGTGGTTATTTGTTATGGTTATAACCACTGTAAGTATTAATTGTTTAATAAATAAACAATAAATAATTTGCAAAGTAAAAATTGAGTAGCTTTTGAATTTCTTCCCCCTCCCCTCAGGTGCACTGCTTGACAACTTAGATCATCAGCAGGACCACTTCTCCACCCTTGCAACTCCAATAATTAGACAGTTTTTATATTTTTTAACTATTATCATTAGTCTTAAATTTTTATTTTATTATTATTAGAAAAAGGGGTGTATTAAAATTATTTAATACACTATATTAATGTATTAATATAGTGTATGTATTACTAAAATTTCGTTTCTTATTAATTTCTACCAACCTTACCTTCAGTCTAATCTACTGATATATATAGGGAATTTCGAGCTGCTATGTTGGTAAGACACCCTCTATGAACACCACTCTTTGTTTTGTTTGTATTGTTTTAATTACTTCACAAACACACACTTATGTCCTTTTAAGGGTAAGAAAAAGACAAAATATTATTAAATAAATGAGTATATTTACATAATTCCAATAATTTCAATTTATAACATTAAACATATATACACACACCTTGTGTTTTTATATACATACACACAATATTATATATTATATATATATATATATATATATATATATATTATATATATATATATATATATATATATATATATATAATATATATATATATATATATATACAAGCTATTAAAAAATTCTTAAAGGTAAATTAATAAATAAATAGAGGATAGTGCAGATTAATCACAGAGAAGTCGTAAAACTCTTTCAAATACTTCAATCATCTTCCAGTCCACTCTCCTCTTCACTTAATGATAAATCCTTAAACAAACAAATCATGTAGAGATGTTTATAAACAAGCCAAAACTTTTTACGAAGTTGCACGATTTAGCAATTTACTTAAAAGAAACATGTATTTGTTTCCAATATTGATTTGTTTACTTAAAGTTATCTATTGTATGTTAATATACTACTACATCTATGAATAAAGTTTAAAGGAATGCTGATAGTAAACTTAACCTTTATATCCTCGTATTACCCTATAAGCTCATTATTCTTATGAAAATTCCCTAAAAGTCAGGTTTGGAATACCTTAGACTTTTCCTAACTAAATCTGACTAATCCTTATTTTCTCTGAATAACACAACTAAACGTAAAGAATAATAATGGTCCTGCATGCACACACATGCCTAGTCCTGAGCGCACACACATGCATGGTCCTGCATACACACAAATGTGTGGTCACAGACAAGGTACTTTAACACCTCCACACAGACACAAACAGACAAGTACACCTCCACACAGACAAGGTACTTTTACACCTTCACACAGACAAGTACTTTTACACCTTAGACAAGGTACTTTTACACCTTCACACAGACAAGGTACTTTTACACCTCCACACAGACAAGGTACTTTTACACCTTCACACAGACAAGGTACTTTTACACCTTCACACAGACACACCTCCACAAGACAAGGTACTTTTACACCTTCACACAGACAAGGTACTTTTACACCTCCACACAGACAAGGTACTTTTACACTTCACACAGACAAGGTACCTTTTACACCTTCACACAGACAAGGTACTTTTACACCTTCACACAGACAAGGTACTTTTACACTTCACACAGACAAGGTACACAGACAAGGTACTTTTACACCTCACACAGACAAGTACTTTTACACCTCCACGCAGACAAGGTACTTTTACACCTTCACACAGACAAGGTACTTTTACACCTTCACACAGACAAGGTACTTTTACACCTCCACAGACAAGGTACTTTTACACCTTCACACAGACAAGGTACTTTTACACCTTCACACAGACAAGGTACTTTTACACCTCCACGCAGACAAGGTACTTTTACACAGACAAGGTACTTTTACACCTCACACAGACAAGGTACTTTTACACCTTACTTTTACATCTCCACACAGACAAGGTACTTTTACACCTTCACACAGACAAGGTACTTTTATACCACTACACAGACAAGGTACTTTCTCTTCTTCTCAACTAGCTTTTAAGTAATTAACAAAGAAAGATTACCTGGATATCTTCCGTAATTTTTTTAAGTTCCGCTAATCCTGTAACTTCTTCTAAATAAGTATTGGAATTGAAGACGTTAGTCAAAAAATTGAGTCGATCAGAGTTATAGAGGTGTATGACGGAGGAAGAGCAGGCAGTGCACTTAGAGAAGGAACTGGTGCTTGGCATAATGTGGTTGTATGTAGACAGAAAGCCTCTGATAGAGTGAGGAACAACACCTAATAGGCATTCATCACTCTGCTTTACATTACTACAGCTGCTGTTTCCTACCTTAGCACTGCTAACCTGTGCAGGACACAACACATTTATAAATAATTTATAAACTGCATATTTCCTAAACTGAAGGTCCTAATTGTTCTTGATAGTCTACGAGCCTATCCGCCAAAACGTCTCAAAGCCTGGCAGTCAAAATGTCTCAGAGCCCAGTGGTCGAAACGTCTCAAAGCCTGGCGGTCAAAACGTCTCAGAGCCTGGTGGTCGAAACGTCTCAAAGCCTGACGGTCAAAACGTCTTAGAGCCTGGCGGTCGAAACGTCTCAGAGTCTGGTGGTCGAAACGTCTCAGAGTCTGGTGGTCGAAACGTCTCAAAGACTAGGGTTTTAACCCACAAGATTGAATTATTTTACCTCCTTGATAAAGAATCTTAGGCTCTATCAATTCAGATTGGGGAATTTAGGCCTCGGGTCCTAAAGTGTACCAAGTAAATTTAGGTTTGGCCCTATAGAGTTGTTCATATTGATTGTGTCAAATTGATTTTTTAACCATTAAAATAGGTTCAATAGACCCAGATATATTTCTTGAAAATTTCTCCAAATACTAAAAAAAAATTGCCCCCACGTCAAGTTTAGAAGATAAAGAGATTGAAGAATGTTATAATAATATGCAAAGGGCAATAAATGAGGATACATGCAAGTTCACCATTATTATGGGTGATATGAATGCAAAGATGGGAAACATGAAAGATTCTGAAGTGGTCGGAAGTTATGGACTCGGTATAAGAAATGAAAGAGGAATGGGATTAGTTGAATTTGCAGAAGCTAACAATATATTTGTAATAAATACATTCTTTAAAAAAGTTAAGGAAAAGAAATGGACTTGGGTAAGTCCAAAGTCCAGATGGAATCACAAGGAATGAAACCGACGATTATTTTATCGAATCACAAGAAAATGTTTATAGATGTAGAGACAGACGATAAAATAGCCATAGGTAGTGGCTACAAACCCTTACAAGCCATTGTAAATATTAACTTGAAAGTTAAAAGGAAAAGAAATTATAACAATAAAAATAGGAAAAAATTAGAGCTAGATTCAAGTCAAATTTATAAATACGAACTAGTTTTAAAAGAACAACTGGAGAAGAATGATGCAAAGGAAAAAATGAATGACCTGGATTTATACGAGTAAGAAATAGTCAGTGCAATAAAAATAGCTAGTGAGTACATGGTAAAAAATAAGGAGGAGGACAGCTTTAAAAAGATGAATAAATTACCAAAGGGATTAAGGAAACTATTTGAAAAGAAAAATAAAAAAACAGGGGAATAGTGAGGAGTTGAAGGAAGTATCAAAAAAGTTAATGGGAGAATTGAAGAGTTGGAGTAGGGAGAAAAAGATCAGGGGATTGAAGGAAACGTAGAGAAATGAGAAAGTATTAAAGAATATTGGCGATCACAGGCAATTGGAAAAAACTAAATTATAGCAATGAAGGATGAAAAAGGAATTATTAGGCATGATAAAAATGAAATATTATAAGTTATAAGGGATTACTATGAAAAATTATACACCTTTAAAGATAGACATTTAAGTAATAGAGATGAAGAGTTCTTGATATTATGAAATCAGAAATTGAGAATGCAATAAAGAATCTGATAAAAGGAAAGGCTGCTGTTATAGATCAAATAGGAGATGAAACGATCATCGAAAACTTACATACGCTTTTTAACCTATGCTTGATAGGGGGAAAATGCCAAAAACTTGGTTAGTGGCGGAATTAATTTTATTGTTTAAAAAGGGTGATAGACTAGACGTAGGAAACTATAGGCCTATCAGTTGACCATCAGCTATATATAAAGTCTTTATGACCATCATAACAAAGAGAGTAAGCAATAATATTGAGCAGACATTATCTCCGAACCAAACAAGTTTTAGGAAAAACTATTCTATGTTGTACAACATATTGACCTTGAAATTGCTTATAAGATGTGCACAAGAATATGAGTTTTCAATGATTATAATTTTCATAGACTTTGAAAAAGCCTATGATAGTATCTTTAGAGATGAGATGATTGGTTGTTTAATAGAAGCCCATGTAGAGAAAGAATAATGTAATATTAGGTTTTATGATTTTACTGTTGGACAAATGAAATTTAAAAGAGCAAAATGTGATAGTTGTCTGTATACTAATTTTGAAGGAGATACAGAGTGCTTTATATTGGTGTTCGTAGATGACATACTTATGTACTCTAAATCTGAAGATTATATTAATGAAATAAATAAGAATTTTTCATCAGAATTTAAAATGTCAGATTTTGGAGAAGTTAAAAGTTTTCTAGGATTCAGAAGAAATACATAGAAAAATTGCTTGAAAAATTTGATACGCAAAATTGTAAAAAATAAGCAGAATTATCTATTAGAATTGACCTGAGGGTGAGATATCGGCTGCAATGACGAGATATAGAGCTCAGCTGCAAGGGCTGCGGCTATATTAGAAACACCAGGCCTACTGACGGTGCACTGCTGGTCTAGTGTTCTGTCACCAGTACTGTCTCCCGGAGCCGTCACATCCTTGCAGAAATAACAACCCTCTCCATCTGACTCATCATCTCCTGCAAGCAGTCATTCTATCAGTGATCGGATTTACCCAGGTCTTAGCCAATCAGATGTTTCAATTCAATGTACTAATGAGTATCGATAAAATGATACCTCACTTTTTAATGCTTCTATTAATTTACCAGTTAGTTTTTTCACAAACAGTTGTTAAAATTAATTATTATTATAAGTGTAATTATTATCCCAATAATTTCAAAAAATCATAAAATGCGGAAAAATTAATTTTGAGATTTGTCATGTATGTAGACATGTATAAGAATAACATTTGTACTAAGTTTCATTTAATTATCAGCGTTAGTTTATTTAGTTATCAGCGTTTTTATAGAATGACTTGTGTATGTTTTTTAATTGTAAAAAATTGGAAACTGATCCAATTGAGTTGACAATCAGTAAAAGTATATACCTTTACAATATGTGTACCAAGTTTTGTTTCAATATGACTTATATATCACTGATTTTTGTTAAATTAAGCAGCATGAGTGCGTTCAGTGCTGTATAGGTGACTGCTGAGAACAAAACGAATATATTTACTATCTGAGGACAAGCAAAGCGAGTCCAAAGACTTGTGCGTATATACATACATAATATATATATATATATATATATATATATATATATATATATATATATATATATATATATATATATTTTTTTTTTTTTTTTTTTTTTAAATGTCAAACTGATAGACAAATTTTTCTGTGTTCTATGAATTTTCGAAAAGTTTGCTGAGTCATTTTTGGGGGTTAATGATGTTATAAAAATTATTTTTTGGATAGCACAACTAAAAACCTAAAGATTGATTTTTGGTGAAATGATGACAATACTCACACACAACTTGGTGAAAACTACTTGGGAGATCTTGTTAAAACGTAAACTGTAATAGTTGAGTTCACTTACCAGTCTTTGTACAGTGTCTCATAACCAAGTACGTATCGAATCCAATAGCTGAAGTGATAGTTATTTTACTGAGAGAAGCAGCAATCAGTGTTGGTAACCACCTGCTTTCTCTACTATCTGTTACTAAAAATACAGCATCATGATTTTCAATTAGTTGATGTAGTTTTGTAGCATTGGTAAGACTGGCTGTAGAGTGTCCAGGCATCGGGATATCCAGCACAATTCCAGTAGAATTCTGAACAAAATTATATCATGCTTGAAACAAAAACAACTAATTTAATTGTCTGCAACATCATTCTGGCAAATATATGTATGTATTTCTAGTAGACTTTTTGTAAAAACACTATCTTTCGACGAAGGAATATTTTTTTAATCAAACTTTGTACAAAAATCAACCTTTCTTGCTTATCCATGCCACTAGTACTATATATTCCTCTATGATCCATGCAATTTTGTATTCAAAATATAATAAATAAAGTTTACATTTAAAAAAAAGTCAGATCACAAATTTAGTAATAAACAACTTACAATAGATGGTAAGATTTGCTTTAGTGCCTTGGCAGCACAAATTGCTTTGTCTTGAAGGCAGTCAGTGATGTTATAGAGGCACTGCCGCACTGGGTTCGAGTAGGATACAGTCCCGTTATCTACAAATGTTATTGTTTTAACTCCCCAACTCTGAAACAAACAATTCAAACAAAATATTCTTTTATAAAAAGAAAGCAAAAAACATAATTTATTAAATTTGGAATACATATAGTAATAATTAGTCTTCAGAGCTGTATAGATTTTGGTTATAGTGAGACCAATATGTTAAATACGAGGGACTATTTAAAAAAAGTTTGGGTACGGGGTCCCTTGGAATTTTTCATGACCACATGGTTGAGTTACGGCTCTAGTAGCATGTGGATGTTTTAAAGCTGTGCTTTTTATCAAATTAAGTTTACACTGGGATAAAATGTGTGTAGACAGGTGAATTTTTGCATAGTTTTATAAAAAAATGACCTCATCACCTCAGAAATTCTTAAACATCTCCCAAAAAAAGGAATCCTTTTCTTAACCTATATCTGTCATTCATTCAAACAAGTTTTGAAAGATCAGCTAGAATAGAGCAAGGCAAAGTAAAAAATCAATGACTTCGATTTATATGAGAAAGAATTAATCAGTGCAATAAAAATAGGAGGAGGACAGCTTTAAAAATTAGAATAAATTACCAAGAGATTTAAGAAAATTATTCCGAAAGAGGGCAATAGTGAGAAGTTAAAGGAAATATCGAAAAAGTTAAGAGGAGAAATGAAGGATTGGAATAGGGAGAAAAAGATCAAGGAATTGAAGAAAACCCTGTGGTTTCCTTCAATACTCCCTCCGTTCTCTACAGAAAGGAGGAAGTATTAAAGAATACTGGTGATCACAGGCATTGGAAAAAAACTAAATTTAGCAATGAAGGATGAAAAAGGAATTATTAGGCATGATAAAAATGAAATATTATAAGTTATAAGGGATTACTATGAAAAATTATACACCTTTAAAGATAGACATTTAAGTAATAGAGATTAAGAGTTCTTGATATTATGAAATCAGAAATTGAGAATGCAATAAAGAATCTGAAGAAAGGAAAGGCTGCTGTTATAGATCAAATATCAAACGAAATCATAAAATACGGAGGTGAAACAATTGTGGAGCACTTACATAAGCTTTTTAACCTATGCTTGATAGGGGGAAAATGCCAAAAACTTGGTTAGTGGCGGAGTTAATTTTATTGCTTAAAAAGGGTGATAGACTAGTAGACGTAGGACACTACAGGCCTATCAGTTGACCATCAGCTATATATAAAGTCTTTATGACCATCATAACAAAGAGAGTAAGCAATAATATTGAGCAGACATTATCTCCGAACCAAACAAGTTTTAGGAAAAACTATTCTATGTTGGACAACATATTGACCTTGAAATTGCTTATAAGAAGTGCACAAGAATATGAGTTTTCAATGATTATAATTTTCAAAGACTTCAAAAAGGCCTATGATAGTATCTTTAGAGATGAGATGATTGGTTGATAATTGGACTTCTTTTAAGCCCATGTAGAGAAAGAATATATAAAGATTTTTAGAAGTGCTTTTAGTGGAACAACATTGCAAGTAAGGTTAGGTGATAAAAAAAAGATTATTAAAGTAGGTAGAGGCGTAAGACAAGGTGATGTGAGTTCCGCCAAAAACTTTTTAAATACCATAGAAAGAAGAAGCAACATGTTAGATTGGGATGGCTTAGGTGTTAATATTAATGGGGAATGAATACATAGACTGGCATTCATGGATGATTTTATATTGATTTGTAAGAATAAGCAGGAAGCGGAAATAAAAAATTTAAATAAAAAAACAACAATGAAAGGCAGCATTGTTTCTGTTAATCTAGAATAAGAATCAAGTAAAACTAGTTTATGAAACCCAAAACAACCAGGTAAAATAACCAGAAAACAAATGGAAAATATAAAACACTATAGATTAATTGTAAAGTTAGAAATGTAGTATGAGAGATAATACCTTAAGTACTTAGAGAGTAAAGTTGACATTTAACTTCTCTAGGAACTTTGTTATTAATTGTTACTTAATTTTTCTTACTTACCAACTACTTACTACTTGTAAGCAACTGACTAACATATCTTACAAGGTATCCAACTCACCATCAAATTTCTCGCCAGTGCGCATCCCAGAGTCCCAGCTCCAAGAATCAAAGCTCTTTGTTTAGAAATAACATCTAAGTTTAGGTCCGGAGCCAGTCTCCATTTCATCAGTTTTAAATTCAATTCTGCACTTGTGTCAGCTAACCTAAACCAAATAAATGTTAATGCGAGAGTATAGAAATTACTGAATAGATAAGGAATGGAGGAAGGCAAGTTGATACTTCAGTACAACCATCAGGGTGTCTCTAGATGTCAACTATTTGTAAGAATTAATAATAGTAAACTCTTACAGATTATTTTCTATCTGCAAATAGTAACTTACAGTGTATCGACTACTTTAAAAATCTTGACAGCCCAGTTTAGGCACCACCGATTCTAAAAAACAAAAAATCCCTACAAAAAGGCAGCGGGGAAAAAACTTTGTAAACAAATCAGGTTATGTTACCCGTGTTTTCATGGCGATGTTTCTACATTTCTTTTGTGTAGTTTTATTATTTAGGAATGATGCAAATGTGGAAAAAATGAATTGTGAAGGGAAATAATAAACACAAGAAGAACCACAAACGAAGTGAACGAATGCCGGGAAGGAGGTTATTTCCCTACAGGAGTTATAGGAGTAGGGAATTTTTTTCTCTTTCAAGAGAGGGGTTGGCAGCGGCTTCTCTGATTGGTCGATCCCCAAAATGCTTATGACCTTGGGGATTTTTAAACTTAACGATACACTGTAATAACAAGATTTGTTAAGTTAAACATTTAACAAGATTGAGTGAAAATGACATTGTAAGATAAGATGTGAAGTATAAATAATAATATTAATAACACAAAGTTAATAAGTAAAAAAAAATATTTTATTTATATCTTAAAAAAATATGGGTCTTGAGCCCATATCTGCCACATGGTGTCAACCCAGGGGGCCAACCTGATGCCACTATGCTGCCATACACACACGTGTTTGTTTGTACGTGTCACGATAACTGCCGTAAAAATGGACTGATTTTGATAAAATTTTGTATACATGTAAAACTAACTATGTGTCAGAGCTGTAAAGTTGGTTAGTTATATTCCGAAAAAGATTTTTAAAATGGCGGCCAAAATAGCGGACCAAATAAAAAATAATTTTAAGCAAAAAAATTGTGTTGTATATTATTTTAAAACTCTTAAAGAGTAGAAAAAGAAAATATATTTTTCATGGTCAAAATTTTAAATTTTTTTATAAAATTTTAAAATGGCGGCAAAAATAATGAACTCAAAAAATTAACTTTAAAGGAATAACTCGAGTAATATATTGTTGAAAAGCTCTTGAGTAGAAGAACAAAACATGTTATTTACCAAATTTCAATAAATTCAACATGGCGACTATAATTGTGCATAAAAATTAGTTTTTTACAAATTTTATAAGTATATACATGAGAAAGGTCAATTGTAATATACTTGTATACATGCACAATTGACTATGTGTCAAAGCTGTATAGTTTTTGGTAATATTCCGAAAAAATTTTAAAATGGTGAATAAGGAAGGATTACAACACATACCTGACTGGATCCATGGTGTCTTTGAGAGAAGTAAACCTGGGTCCAAGTTTATCCCTGGTGTTCTTTTCCCATCCAACCCACTTACTCATATCTTTGTCAATAACTAAAAATGAAATGAAATATATTTGACAAAAGTATCATTAAAATTACATTGAAAACAATTCAGTAGGGTGAGTTTAAGTGAACAGACACTTGTCTAACTCATTCAAATACATTATACAAATCAATATTCCAATAACTGTATATCTAGCCACCAAAATATCAGGTTAAAAATAAAAAGAATTAAAAAGTAAACAGCGGAAATAAAGAAAAATAATAATATAAATAAAAACCAAGCAAAAAAGAAGAAGAGTAAATAATTAAGTAAATTAATATTAAATTTATGTTAAAAAATACAATAATAAATAAATAATTATTTAAATAAAATAAATACAAACAAAATATATTAATTATGTTACATTTTTTGTAATATTGGTCTCCATAATTGAATATTCCACCAGAAATTGGGCACAAATGAGACACCAGGTAATATTAATTATTTATTGCGATATTTCGCTTTAAATACAGAGCATTATCAAGCAAACATCAAAGATGTGATTTTGTTTAATTTAATTTATTTTTAGTTAGTTTATAAGATTTTTTGACGTCACTAGACAATGTACAGACATTGTAATGGTGGGAATAAGAATTATTATTATTATTACTACAAATATGTAATTTAGTTAATTTTCTTTTTTAGATGTTTGCTTAATAATGCTCTGTGTTTAGAGTGAAATATCGCTATAAATAATTAATATTACCTGGTGTCTCATTTGTGCCCAATTTCTGGTGAAATATTAATAATGATTAATGGCAGATCAGCCATTGTTTTACAAGTGGTAGATCTGCCATTAATCATTATTAATGGCACTTGCCAACTTTAACTTTTAATGCCACTTGTACAACAATGGCAGATCTTCAACTTGTGCAACAAGCTGCAGATCTTGTACAACAAGACAATCCTACGCTAAACAAGTTTTTATGCGGAGCAAAAAAACTTAGCTAACGAACGATAGTTTTATATGTTTACGCACCTATAGCCTAAACTACTGAACGTATTTTGATGTTAGAGGACTTTTTAGATTCCTCCTATGCTCGTGTGCATTTCTACCTAAATAAGTTCTATTTTATTCTATTTTTTTTATTATCTTACCAAAAACCACTTATGTGGTAAAATACTCCCCGCCAAGTCTTTGGTCCAAAAAAGTACTTAAAGTACTTTTCTGTCCCGCTAAGTCATGTCCGTATTGGGTGGAGACGGTCCTAGGCGTTTCAAAGTGAAGTTGCTAGGTTGGCAATAGTTAAGGGCCCTATTTACATTGAGAGGCAATCATCGGCTTCTTCTTCTTGGTGGCGTGCCAACAGTGTGAACGAGTTTTTTTAATTTCTTTACAGGGAGACATAATAGACCTAGGCTGTTAAAAAATATCTCTACCTTTAGTATATTGACACCCTGAGATCTAATTCCTTTAAATATTTCTGGTAATTACTACCCAACATGAGAAAATTCAGTTACTTACCACTTTTTGTTTTTACTTGGTATCTAGAAGTATTCTGTTTGCAAATAAATCTCAAACAAGGATGTCCCCCTAATCCATTTCAGGTGTTTTAAGACCTCCTAAATTTTACTCCCTTCTACCTTATTCACTCCCCCTTCCTTACCCAATTTAATTTTGTCATCTGAACAACTTCTAAGCATAAGTACATTTTTCCGACAAATCTTCAATAAAACTATTAAAATAATTTTCAATAACAACAATTTAATACAATTTATAATTTACAGAATTAGAAATTAATTTATTTTTCCTATTTATACCATTGGAATATCAAAGGTTGCATACCTGAGAGTGAAATATTAAAGACAGGACTGTTGTAGAATGAAGGAGAGACCCGGAACGATATTACTCGCAATGTATTTCCTTCTGCTTCCTTCCTGAAATCAACCTCTTGCATTATTCACTAGTTAAACATACATGGAAGTAAATAAAAATAAAAGGCATCATTCTCTCCACCAAATATATTTAAAAAAAACAAACCGGCTTTCAACCCACAAAGGTCATCTTCAGGCCGGTAAGAAGAGAATTATTGAGCCTGTAAGTCCTTGTTAGTTATGAATGCGACTTTTAAAAATATTTTGTGGAGAGACTGATGCTTTTTATTAAGATTTACTCCACTTGCGCTGCCTTATTCATAGTATTTATACATGGAAGTCTTTGAATAGATGGAAAATTCATACATGGAGGTGCGCAAGGCAGGCGATTTTCCCTCAATATTGGTGCTTGCTCAACAATGCATTTGTTGCTGAAGTTATCGGTGTATGCTTTATAAACTTGGAACTCAATTATTTGTGGATTCATCACACAGTTTACACAAAACTCACAATATTATTTTATCAGCACTAATTATTTATTGTTTCGACACTAATTATTTCAAATTGTTTTAGCCCATTTGCATCAGAAAGAACATCCTCATCAAACTTTGTTGGAAGCAGCTTTATTTTGGAAATATTGATTTTGTTTTAACTTTATGTTTAATTACTCAACAAATATTTTTGATAATATCCAACTATAATCGTTTTAAAGGACATTCAATAATTAAACAAAATAACAAGGCTTACCAATGATAAGCTATCAGAGCCAATATATTTCTAAGAGGCCAGCCTGGGTACTTAACATTATTAGATGGGTCTAAAAAGCACAGATACACCTCTTGCTTCCTACCTATAATTATACAAAAATATCCTTTACACAATACAATAAATAATTATGTTTTTTTGAGGTTGTACGTAATTGAGCACTTTATTGGACCGTTTTTAGGATGAGAAGCCAATCATTATTGTTATAGGAGGTTACTTTTCACCTCCGAGGACAATAATGAATGTAAAAAAAATCCTAGGACGTAAAAGTAATTCATATATTGCCGCCATTTACTGTAATGTAGCGTGTCAAAAAAACAATCTGTGTTAAACCTTCATGAGTTTTCTTTAAAACGTTCATTTTGTTTCTGTTTTGTTCGTAGACTAATTTTTTTTTCGTTTTAAAAGGTGTTTTAATTGACAATTTTTGTGTGTTTATTTGTTAAAGCTTTTACATTTTTGAGTTAAAGTGTGAAGCTATGGATGAATTCATGACGACGATAATATGGAGTTTAATTGGACGTTTGTTTTTTTTTTTAAGTTTATAGCGCAGTTTATTTAATGAGTGCTACCTCAAAAAAATAGTGTATGCCATCGGCTGAGAATGTCTTTATGTCTTGGCAATTTTTCCCGACTCGCTTCGCTCGTCGGTAATCTAATTGTCGTGAATAAAGACACACTTCTCAGCCTTATGGCATAAATAACTATTCTAAGCACGAGTTTGATCTTTATAAACATCAAGTGCAGGTAAAAACAACCCCACAACAGGCTGGTAGCCACACTCCTTGGTCATGGTCAAATAAATACAATTTTTCACAAAAATTTTAAACAAAGACAATAAAAAAGTTAAACAGAATAAAATAACACAAAACAACTAAACTAATGAAAGCATAAAATTTTTTTTGTCAAACTAAAAAGAGACAACCTTACAAGCATAGTTTACAGCGAATACTTGCTCAAAATAGTAATAATAATTAAATTACCTTCATTATAGTGAGAGATCAGCTGCTCCAGAGTTATACATTTGGGCGAGCCACTTTCTAGTTTTATACCAAATACAGTTCTTTGTTCCTTGGCTAACTCTTTGTGAGATTTGAAAAACTCTTTCCACTAAATCATTTAAAACAAACCAGTTACAAAAGTAAAACTTAGGTACGGGGTATCTCTGAATTACTTCTCACTCTACTCCACTCACTGAGCTCATTCTAACAATATAAAGTAAAAAGATAGTTTTATTTTTTTATCTACTCCTTGTATTTTAAGTTCTACTTACAGTCTTGTTATCTCACACTGTAAATGTACTTTTACTCCCTAGGGAGGAAAAGTGAAAGTGTTGCCAACTTGACAGAATTTTTTAGTAACATTTTTTGGAATTTTAGGAAATTTTTTCGGTGTTATGTTGGTACTACGGGTAGAATATACAATATACACACGCTAATGTTTAAATTACAAATATAGTATTACACATTATTCTATTGACAGCTTACAATAAAATAATGTGAAGATAGTGGCTTTATTCTCTCTTCATCAGAGTAATTGACATGGTAAGAATAAACTAAACTAACACAATAACAATTAAGGAGCTGAAGAATATATTAATAGTTGTTAGTATTAGTTCTCTAGTCGTAGATAAAATTTAATATGCAACAAGGGATGAAAGTTTTCAGCTTTCGTATTATCTACCTCGGCAAGCCTTGGGAGCTAACTAGTTTATCTCCCTCGAGCTACCGGCCTCGTGAGCTAAGTAAGTTTCCTCCTTCGGCGCTGCCTTAGGACGAAACTTTAACTTGAGCTGTAAAACTTGCTTTCATCCCTTGTTGCATAAATAACTATTACATTTATTATTTTTAATTTTCCTCATTTATAACGTAGGTATATAGGAAAAGTATCGTGTTTGCAAATACTGCCAACACAAATTCTGAAATAACAGATAATTCCGGATGTCACCGGAATTATCTGTTTCAGGTCTTTTAAGACCTGAATTTTAGGTCTGATTAAAACCTTCTGAATTTTCTCAAAGTTGTCTGTCTGCGCGTGTGTGTGGGTGAGTGTATCTGTTATCATCGTAGCTCCCATAGTATTTATATAGTATTTTTGCTAGAGAATTGAAACTTTGAACAAAAACCAGTCTATGGGTGTAATTGTCAAAGACTCCTTTTTACCTTAGCCTTTGATAGTCTCTCTTATAGTTAGATAAAAAACGAATATGTTCTCCTTCAGGTTCCAGAATTATAATAAATTGAGAATGACATAAATCATAATAATAGAAAATTTAAAATAAAAACAAAAATATATCGCAGGTTTGCAACAGTAATTGCGCTATTCAGAAAATAATTTTTTTATAACCTCATTAACTCGCAATAATGAATCAGCAAAAATTTTGAAAAATCATAAAACGCAGAAAATTGTTGAGATCAATTTGAGATTTGGCACCCAAGTGGCCATGTATATAACTAACACACACACACAATATATATAATATATATATATATATATAATATATATATATATATATATATATTATATATATTATATATATATATAACATTAGCTTAATTTTTATCAAATGACATGTATGCGTTTTTAAAAAATTGGGTAATAATCCAATTTAGTTGAAATTTGATACAGGTGATTTTTTTAGATCATAAAATTTAAGCAGCATCGGACATAGCCAGTGCCTGGATGAGTGACCGCTGAGAATGAAACAGGTATAGAGAGGGATTGATGTCCAAAGTAGGGAGGATGAGCAAAACATGTGGCATGGTGAATCCCATGTGACGAAGAATAGTTTCGAGGTACCCCACACCCAATTTTTTTGTTTTTGAACGTTTAAGGATATTTTTGAGTTTGAAAAGGCAATTGAAATTTACCTGATGTTGAGGGATGATATGACTGAATGTTGCACCGTCATCCACATAACTAGCTTGGCAGGACAGCGAGGCAGGAAATGAGAACCAATAATAAAAATCATACTTCTTTAAATCCTTAAAATAAACAATGGTTTCAGGGTTATAACAATGTACGTGGTACTTTAGAACTTTGCTGTCCCATATTTGAGTCATGAAAATCGTTATATTCCTACAAGTCAACATCCTACTCTCAATGTTTTAAACAAAATACGTGAATGCTATGTGCAGTACAATTAAACTACCGTCTGATATACCCTGGCTCTCCTATATTTTGATTAACTCTTATTTAACCTGCAATAATGACTCAGCAACAATTTCAAAAATTAATTAAAGACGAAATACCTTTCTTGGGGGGGGGGGGGTCGCCTCCTTTGCCCCCCTTGTAATAAGGCTCGCTTAGCTCACTTGATTACATAAATTATTTATTAATTCTTATAAAAAAGAGCTTTCTTCGCTCACTAAATTCTGCCGATTAGTAATTATCTATACAAAAATAAGGCTCGCTTTGATCACTAGTTTGTGTATATTTCTAATATGACAATATCCTTAGAGAGGACTCAGAGGAGATTCACTAATTATTTGCTGGGACCCCAACAATGGACTCTCTACTTTGTGCTATGTTGGCAGGCTTAAAAACCTTAACCTAGAACCTCTACTAGAAAGGAGAGTGGAATCACTTAGTGTATTTCTTTACAAGGTTATAAATGGCACATATGATGTGCCAGAGTTGCTTGCCATGTGTAACATCAGAGTACCCAGCAGAAATTCACTTAATCAACATCTATTTGCTGCTGACTACCACAAAACCAACTATGGATATAGCAACACCATGACACAAGCCATGAAGATGTTCAACACTTCCTGCTCTTCTATGGACCCATTCTGCTCATCAACAGTTTTATTAAAGAACACTATTGTGTGTTCCTTAATAAATGTTTGAGATTTTAATTTATCTTAGTACCTAGTTTTAAGTTTAACTGTGCGATTTTCGGACATAAGTCTGAATCCACTATAACTATAATAATAAAAGTATAACAAACAGATTAATAATGCGCATCTCCTTTAAAAAATACAGAAAAAATTACATACAAGTAGTTCATGATAACTGAGTAACTGCTTAAGTCATATATGTATAAAGAGACTAATACTATTAGAGGGAGTACAGAACCGATTTACACAGTGATAAGGGGGTTGGAAGTGAGACAGTTTCCATAGGTGCCGTAACTTACTTACCCCTATAGTCTCCCAGAGAGAGACTAGATAGGCCTCACCCCTCTACAACCTTTTAAGGCACACACTCTAAAACGGCAGACATTTTTCAGTGATGCCACATTAACACATTTTATTACAAGACTAAAAAATACATGCAATAGATAATAATTAAAACTTATTTTAAATTCATTTTACTTGATTTAAAACAAAATAGTTCGAAAAATAATGTAATATTTAACTGATATTGTAATTATTATGAAAAATAAAAAAAATTACGTCACCAATGTACAGTTATGGCACCTAGCTACCCAAGGAATGATAAGAACTGTTGTATCCTCCCTCTAATAGTATTAGTCTCTTTGTCACCAATGTACCGTGACGGCACCTAGCTACTCAAGGAATGATAAGAACTGTTGTATCCTCCCCCTAATAGTATTAGTCTCTTTGTCACCAATGTACCGTTACGGCATCTAGCTACCCAAGGAATGATAGAACTGTTGTATCCTCCCTCTAATAGTATTAGTCTCTTTGTCACCAATGTACCGTTACGGCATCTAGCTACCCAAGGAATGATAAGAACTGTTGTATCCTCCCCTAATAGTATTAGTCTCTTTGTCACTAATGTACCTACGGCACCTAGCTACCCAAGGAATGATAGAACTGTTGTATCCTCCCTCTAATAGTATTAGTCTCTTGTCACTAATATACTGTTACTGACTTAGCTACCCAAGAATGGTAAGAACTGTTGTATCCTCCTCTAATAGTATAGTCTCTTTGTCACCAATGTACCGTTACGGCATCTAGCTACCCAAGGAATGATAAGAACTGTTGTATCCTCCCTCTAATAGTATTAGTCTCTTTGTCACCAATGTACCGTTACGGCACCTAGCTACCCAAGGAATGATAGAACTGTTGTATCCTCCCCCTAATAGTATTAGTCTCTTTGTCACTAATATACTGTTACTGACTTAGCTACCCAAGGAATGGTAAGAACTGTTGTATCCTCCCTCTAATAGTATTAGTCTCTTTGTCACCAATGTACCGTTACGGCATCTAGCTACCCAAGGAATGATAAGAACTGTTGTATCCTCCCTCTAATAGTATTAGTCTCTTTGGTCATATAGCATAAACGGAAATCTTAAGCAAGAAATGGCTTGTTAAGCACAGAAACACACATGGCAAAGGAAATTCGCTCAGCGTGCAGACTAACCTCACCAGAATTTTGGAGTTAAAAAAATAATAATCATACTGCATAAGTAATGAGGATAAATGTAGTGAGTAAAGCTGGATGCTGCAGAGCTCTACCGGAGATAATGTCCTGCCTGATACCATCACCACAACATGAGATCATATGAGTCTTGTCGCAGTTTTTAAAGCTTTCTAATTTATTATAGTTTTTAAGAACGCCCTTGATAGCTACTAACGGGAAGTTGCACCTTGAGTCAGGACTACAGAGTCCTTCAAGACTTGTAAAGTCACTGCTGTACAGTCTCCAATCCACTTCCCTGTAAATCACAATAACGAGCAATTAACAGTCACTTCATAAACAACCTAATCAAACTAAGCTATCCTGTGATTATTACTTTTCCTTATTTACACTGTAGACATATACCTCCTTGGGGTCGCTTTGCACCCATATTGTTGTTCTTCGGTATTATTTATTATAACATAAAGCATTCTAAATTTTTAACTAAATGTAACTTATCTAATCTAACTTCTGACTAATATTAAATATTTTTCTCAAAACATAATGACCAGCTATAAAATCCCAGATGAGTGAACTTTTGTCAAAACAATTTATAGTAGAAGAAACTTTCTTTTTACTCATTAATGATGACGTCAAGTTAAATAATTCGCCAATTGCGCTATTTAGAATGGTCTGATTGATCTAAAATTGTTCTAAAAATATTAATCCCATTGATTAATCCGTTTGAAAGAGCGTGTTTACAAGACGCTGAGTATCTAGAAACATATACATACACACACATATACACTACGTTAAACAGCAAAGTTAATAGGTGTGTGTATTCTGTTCTAGCAACGTTTTTGTTTAGTCGATTGAGTGAGATGATGTCTAAAGTGATCTCGCCAAAACATCACGTCTTATATTGTGAATGTTTACTTAGGTTATAAGGATGTTTAAAACAACAAGTAAGTGATTTATTTCTTTCACAAGTAAGTAGTTTCTTTCTTTCAAAAGTAAGTGATTTCTTTCTTTTACAAGTAAGTGATTTCTTTGCATAATAAGGGTGCATTCACGACGCTCGAGCGTTCTGAACAAGAGGTGTATTCTAGTTACCGTGATTGTGCTCAGAGGCGTGGCAAGGGGAAGCGGGAAGCCAGGATAGTAGTGGTGGGACTGATCCTACTAATCGTGCTTTCGGCAGGTTCAGTTCAATCACTTCTCCCCACTCCTATTCAATTGAAACCTTCTTAGCGGGAAATACAAAATTTTATCTCACCTTCATATTCACATGTACTGTACTGTGCTGTTTCTCTTTAATTTATGATTTATGATTTATTTAAATGATTAAATTTTTGAAAAAATGACAACAACAGTAACATAACCTAATAACTGTACACACAAGCCTGAATAAAACGCGTTCGAGAGACCAAGTGTGGTAAGTACGATGGTGGGGGAATTTTTGTCCCCACCATCCCCCTCCACCACTGAACACACTGACCCGAGCGCTCAAATGCACCCTAAGTTACGTTAAAAATCATATTTCAAAAGTTATTTGATGAAAAGCAGTAATATTAAAGTGAAATAATAGTTTGACAAGAAGGTTATCCGTTAAATACGATCCCCTCTGAACAGCGTATTGGGGGATCGATTTAGATTCCATCTCCTCAGTTCTAGCCTATCCGACTGGATTCCCGCCACAGAACAGAAATTTGTATTGTCTATAAATACAAATACATGTATAATTACAATATGTCAATCAATTAATAAATAAATAAAAATAAAATACAAATTCATGTATTGAATATTAGATATAGGTCTTAACTTCTAAGTAGGCAACAACACTAATACTAATGATAGAATAATTAGCATGTATTCATTAATGGTAATCAAGAACAATATGAATAGAATAAAACGAAACGATGTGACATACGTCAAGTTGACACCTGAAGTGTCATCCCAACACTCCCCCTCACGAAGGTGTCTCTGCCACTTGGATCAATCCTAGTCTGGATCTAATAGTGGCATGTTTTGGGCTGTTGAGTGACTTAGTAAATATGTCCGCATCCATGTCCTCCGTTGGCGTATATTCAATACTAATGATTTTTTCGGGGACTTTGTCTCGGATGAAATGCTCCCTCACTGATATGTGTTTTGACTTGGAGCTTACTTTGGGGCTCATTGCTAAGTGTTTAGCCGCCTGATTGTCACTTTATAAAGTGATCGTCTCTTGGGGATGACCCATGTCGCTAGCAAGCACTTGTTGGTGAATAGCTTCTTTGGCTGCCTCAGTCATAGCCATATATTCCGATTCAGAGCGACAGTCCTTTGTTTTCTAGACTAATAGGAGCTCCACCGTAAATAGGAGGTCTGTCTAAACTCCATTAAAATCCCTCAATTTCAATTTGTAATGGAGTTCAGACTTTAAGAAATTACAAGTTTGTTGCTATGAGAACAAAAATATTTTGTAATTTTATATTTTCTTTTGGTTATAACTGTATCGACAATTTCAACTGTAACATTGGGGGACACTATTTACTTGGGTCCTATTTTATGTTGGGACCAAGGGTACTTTCGCACTATATTATCTTTATTTACTCAATTATCAATCTTTTCTTTTCCCCCTTTCTCAACCCCATACAAAGCCCCTTTGCTTTTCAACATCCCCTATTAAGATTGTTAAATAATTTCTTTTATATAATTTAGTAAATATATTGTCGGTACCCAAGAGAATAATTGCCCTATATCGCCATATTTACTTGGGTCCCAACTTTATGTTGGGAACCAAGTAAATAAGTACCAATAAAACAATAGCCGGTGTAGGACCTCCTATCCATTACACATGCTGCATAGTCAGCGTCCGCCATTCCTGTTATAGGGCGTCCTGTGCGTCTGTAGGTCAAGTGAAAATCCATAGTCCCTTTAAGGTACCTAAGGACTCTTTTAGCCGCGGTCCAATGTTCGAGTCCATAGCATGAGTTAAATTGACTCAGGTAGCTAACTGCGAATGTGATATCAGGTCGCGAAGCCACAGACAACTACATTAATGAGCCTATTAAATTCTGATAAGGCAATTTAGGGTCTGGTTCATTTAGTGAGTTTTTCAGTTGAATGTTCACTTCCATGGGTGTTTTGACACTCTTGCAATCTTCCATCTTATATTTAGATAAAATTTCTTTTATATATTTTGTCTGATTCAAATTAAACGTGTCTTGAGATTGCTTGAACTCGATTCCAAGACAGTATGACAAATTTCCTATGTCGCGCATGTCAAATAATTGAAGTAGCGCCTCTTTTGTGGACCAAAGAGCTGTGTTGCTGGTAGTTGCTACGATCAGGTCGTCGACATATACCGCTATCAGCACTAAATCCCCCCCTGACGACCTGATGTATAGCATTGGATGCTTTAAAGCCGACTTCTTTTAGTTTTTCGTCAAGTTTTTTAAACCGCTGACGGCCAGCTTGTTTTAAGCCATAAAGTGCTTTGACTATTTTGCATACTTTTTCTGTACCTTTTTTTCTAGTCTTATAGTTTCCAACGTGTTCTGGGCCCATAACCTATTGAATATTAGATATAGGTCTTAACTTCTAAGTAGGCAACAACACTAATACTAATGATAGAATAATTAGCATGTATTCATTAATGGTAATCAAGAACAATATGAATAGAATAAAACGAAACGATGTGACATATGTCAAGTTGACACCTGAAGTGTCATCCCAACATCATGCACTACTACGTTGGTTTTTACAGCATTTGTAACCGTATTTAGATATTGTACTTAATACGATTCTTAGATTTAGACTGTAAATAGAATACTTAGAACGTACTGTGAGAATTTACTAAGTATTCGACAAAACTAAGAAAGTAATTAAAATACAGGAGTCTCTTCAACACTGGAAGAGCAACAAGTATTACCTGTTAAAAGACGAGTAATCAATGTAGACAGAGCATATTCCTGGTTGTAAATGTAAACCCCAAATGCTTCGTTCATTTTCTTCCAGTCTCTCAACATCCAACTTTAACTGACAAAGTTTATGCCAGAATGATTGATCAATAACAGACTGAAATTGCATAAATTTAACACTATCTACGCTTACGCTCGAAGCCATTACTTTCTCAAATATCTTTAAATGAAATGAATAAGAGGAATATTATATCTTTTATTTATGAATAAGATCAAATAAATGAAATTTACATAGATTATTATAGGGTTTACAGGCGCTCTAACATAAAAAAATATTACATAAAAAGAAAAGTCCTCAGCTGCTCAACAATGCTTATTGATAAGAAATGATAAGGAAAACATCCTGAGTCCGAGGGGATACGTAGTCGCAAATGTTCATTGTCACAAATGGCCATTGAAGCAAAATTATTTCAAGGTCGTCAAACTTGATTGATGACGCAAAGGGCGATGTCACAAATGTTCGTTTGAGCAAATCTCATTTTTTACGTTATTTTTGCTATTTCGCAAATGTTCAGTGTCCCAAACGGCCACTGAAACAAATCCCCTACTCCTCCTAATTTGCTTCAACGAACATTCTTGATATCAATTTTCAAAGAAGAAGAAGCTTATTTTTGTTTTTGTTGACAAGTAAGCAAGTCCCCAGTTAAATGTTCTTAAAAGCTTAGCTTGAATGTTTTAATTTCTTTAAATTTATTCATGTACTGTATTTTGTAGTTTTTAAATGTAAGAATCTTATAATTTTGTAAATATGATCAAAAGAAAAATTTTGCAAGCTGCGGTTGCAGCAACGCTCCTGGAGACTGGATTTGATGCAGCTGATCCAATGGCTTTAGAGACTTTGACTGAGCTCTTGCAGAGTTGTAAGTGTGGAGCATAGTATTGCTTCCTATAATTTCCACAGTTACTTCGTTTACACGCGGGGTTTTGCTGGAGGTTTAACCCCAACTATTCACACAAAAGAATTTGATCACAGGGTTCAACCCCACCTTTTTAACCTATAGTTTAGAGAGTTTCAGAGTTGAACCCTGTGTTTAATCCAGTTCACACGACAACTGACAACAACTGGGGATTTAAACCCTGTGTGTAAATGAAATAAATTTATTTTAAGTGATATCCAGCATAATATGTGTTTCACTAGTTAATATTCACCTGCTGTAACAACCAGTTCAAGTAGCTTTTCTTTTTTTCTTAATTTATCGCTACGTACAAAAGTTTTTCAACTCTTGCATCATTTTTGTTTCCATATTTTTAAATAAATGAGGTGAAAGACATAAATAATCTAGGTACATGCATACCAGAAGACTCGAGTTCATAGATAAATAAATTGGCGAGATATTCATCATCTGTTTCATAGATATCATCTATTTATATTCAATAGATACATAGATGATCAAGATCAATAGATAAGTGGTTATTGTCACAACCTTTTATGCTCATACTGAACATTTGCTGTCATAATTATAGAAACATGTTAAACACAAATTAAAATTGTCCCTTTTTAGATATAGTGGAGATCGGAAACAGCAGTAGAGGCTATTGTGAACTGGCTGGTAGAACCGAACCTATCTATGCTGACGTCCTCCTTGCTCTTGTCAATATGGGTCTCAACATTGGTGAAATAGAGGCTTTCGCCAAGAGAGAAAAGAAATGTGTCATACCCCCTCCTCTTCAGATGACTCTGCAGAAAACTCTCAACATGCTTCAAGCCGGTGTAAAACAGTCGCATCCACCCCACATACCAACCCATCTACCTACATTTCCTGACCCTCATGCATATATTAGAACACCTGTGAGTTATTTTTTGCATTCGTCACAATTTTTCTTTGTTGTCTACTTCATTTCAGTGCTTATTTTGTCATAAAACTTTCAGCGTTCCTCCTAACATTAGAATAAACTTCATGCTAACATCTATTTGTTTGTCCATTTAATCTCCACGACCCACTGTCCATTCCTATGGTAACAATTTAAAAAAAAATCCTTTATTTACAAGTAAGCATACAAAAAGAAAAAAGAATACAAAACAAATTAACACCAAAGTATACAAGTAACCCACAAGGCAAAGCCTGAAAGTGGGGGCGTTTTAAACTTTAAATAATGAAACTTATAAAAACAAGAAAATAAAAATTTTAAAAATTAAATTAGAAAAAAGATAAACAAAAAAAATAATTAAAAACAAATTAAAGTTAATTCATTTATTTAATTTGTTAGCAGTAAGCAAGATATATCTTTTAGTTAAATTGTTAGATCTCACATTGGCTTCAAAAGAATTAAATATTCTGGCACAGTGAACAGTGCAGAAATTAATTAATTTAATTTCTGGCAGAATTAAACATATCTGGTGAATTTCCTTTGTATTACCAACAGGATAATAAAATGAGCATTTCCTTTGAAAAATACAGAAAAAAATTAGTTACGATTAGTGCTTTATATTTGAGTAACTGCTCAAGTTATAAAGCATAAACCGAGAAATTTAACAAATAGATTGTTAAGCACGGAAATTCCCATTCCGGTAATTCGCCAGACATTCAGATCACTGCATCAGAATTTTCTCATGATCAGGTCCTTTGAAACAGATTTTGGTCCCAGGTTCACTTCACCCCTTGACCCATATTACTTAAGGATTTTTTTAAAAGGAAATTGGCTAAAAAAAGTTGAAATTGTTGAAATCAATTCAAAGTATTGGACATAATTTTAAATCTGAAGTGAGGGTTTATTATGGTCAATCGAATAATCTGATGATCTATGTTGCTTTATTATTAATTAAATCCTTAACTAAACTGATAAAGAGCAGAGTGTGGGGTTTGTTCAAATTCACCTTAAAATTGTATAATTATAAACTGACTCTACAAGGTTTTTTTCCTGATACACTTAAATAGCAAAAGTGGTGCCTGTGTACTAAAAGGGAGATGAAAGTTTTCCACCGAGTTACAGACCTATCTCCATAATACCCATATGCTCCAAAGTACTGGAAAAATTAATCAAAATCCTATTAGTGCTCTACTTGGAGGGAAAACAGGGTAATTAGTGAGTTCTATAGCCAATAATATGGCTATAGAACTGGTCGTTGCATCATACAGGCTCAATATGATGTTTAATAAAAAAAAACAATCTAGAATTAACAACAATTAATATATTGTCAACGACAATAGTATAAAAAATAATAACTGACGGGTTTCGACTTTACGTCATCATCAGAGCTGTTTACAGACTGAGTATTTTAGGTAGGAAGTAGGAGGGAGCAGAGAAAGGAGTTGGTGGGGGTGGGTTTTTTTGTTCCTTTTACTATACCTTTTATTATACTTATATCATTATTATATATAATACTTATGTATTAATTATATATTATTATACTTATCCTTTTATTATACCTGGTTCCCTAGATTTCTTCAGACCCAACTGCACCCACGCCAACTCCTTCCTCTGCTCCCTTCTCCTACTTGCTACCTAAAATACTTAGTCTGTAAACAGCTCTGATGATGACGTAAAGTCAAAACTGGTCAGTATAATTGTTTTATACTATTGTGGTTGACAATATATTAATTGTTTTTAATTCTAGTGTGTTTTTTTTTTTATTAAACATCATGGTGAGTCTATACCACAAAATCTCCGTCAAAACATGAAACAATGATTTGACCATACAGGCTGTTACTAGGGTTGTGAACAGAATTACCAGTTTGTAGAGAAAAGATTATTGGATGTTAGAAAAGACTTTGATAAGCTGCCCCACGCCATTTTTAATTATAAGCTAGAATTCTTAGGTATAGAAGGCAATGCTAAGAGTATGCTAACTTCATATTATGAAAATAGACCACAGTGTGTGGAATATCATGGAGGGATTTCTCATCTACAGCAACTAGAATGAAGAGTCGGACAGGGTATGGTGATAAGTCTGTTTGCTTATATAATGGATGCCCATGACTTAGAAGATTACATAAGAACACCATCCAAGACTTGAATTGCCTTTATTGATGACAACTAATAACCACATACATGGGGTTATTAACCCCATGTAATACATGGGATTATCAATTTCTTATTAACAGTGACGCTGCTACAGACATTTAATGCTGAATATTAATATAATTGGTCATAGTATCATATACATCCTATCAATTATATTTAGAGAGATACAAATATTTTGTTAAATATGTTGTGTCACCTAACCTGGATATATATTTATTTAATGGCACTTTTTGCAGACTCATAAGCAACCTGTGACTGAGTATGAAGCAATCAGAGAGAAAGCTGCTGAACAAAAGAGGGATTTAGAAAGAGCACTAAATAGATTTGTAGCCAAGACTGGAGACACTGATAGTCTATTCACCTCAACAGACACCGTTTTCCCATGTAACTATGACAAATTTTATTCTATTGACAAAGAAATGTATGTGATGCTTACAATCTATAGGATGTACAGTGTCAGGATTTTATAGGCAATAGTTTGTGTTTTGCAGTCATTTAAGAGCTGTGTTTAATGACACAGTTTTTAATAAAATTGTGATTTATTGTTTTTACTTTTCCTTATTTATAGCATAGGTATATTGGAAAAGTATTGTGTTTTCACCAACAACACTTTCTAAAATAGAGCTACTTAAGATGACTGCCAGAATCCTAACTTTGTGCCAGAAATGGAACACAGGGAAATGGAGCAAATGGTCGATATGCTTCATCCATTCCACTGGACAACATTATTTTTATAATGCTGTTGTTTACATATTTTTGGGATTAAAGATTTTTAACATCCTCAAAAGCTAAAGGAACAGCAAGGTTTGGATAGAAAAGGTTTTTATAAGCTCAAATTACAATAACCTCTGTTCCTAAAAGAGTGAGCAGGATAATTGCAGAGCTGGCAAAATAATTACAAAGCTGGCAAGATAATTGCAGAGATGGTAAAATGCAGTGCAAGCAATAGAAGCAGCTTTATTTTAGAAAGCGTTGTAACCAAAAAAATTACCTAAATTAACCGTTAAAGGTGTCCTTGGGACCTCCTGCCTTATTTTCATAAAGTTATCTCTTTATATGTGTATGTGTCTGTTATCATAGCAACTAGTGTATTTATGCTAATAAAATCAATCTTTTAGTCTAGTTGTGCAATTGGCTAAATATTTTTATTATAACCTTTAAATATATTCCCTCCCTTTACAAGTATACCCCTTTACAAGTATATCCCTTTACAATTGTATCCCTTTACAAGTATATCCCTTTACAAGTATACCCCTTTACAAGTATATCCCTTTACAGTATTCCCTTTACAAGTATCCCTTTACAAGTATACCCTTTACAAATATATCCCTGTACAAGTATTCCCTTTACAAGTATATCCCTTACAAGTTACCTTTACGTAATAAATATGTATACTAACACAATATAATTGTGCGAGAGACAATTCATGTGTCAACTATTCATGTTTTGCCAAACTCGGTAGTATCAAATGATATATGTATACTAAGTCTCATTGCAATGAGGCAAGTGTATCTTCAATTTTTGTTGGATCATAAAAGTTAAGCAGCATCAAGCGAGGTCTGTGCCTGGATGGGTGATTGATGGGAATAAAATAAATGTACTTACTGTCTGAAGACACGCGAAGCAAGTCTGAAAAATTGCTGATTTTTATATTTTGAGGATGAGGGTAGCGAATCCAGTGATATGAAGGATGTACCCATTTTTTTAACATTTAAATCAGGTTTTGGATCAGTTTATTTAATCAATATGTTTTCTTTTTTGTACATAATTATTTAGAAGTATTATAATTATTGATTATATTTGTAAAAGTCTTCTTAGTTATAGAGTGTTTTGTTGATTTATTAATACAAATAAATAATAGTTATTTTTTTGTTGTCTAGTGATTGCTTGTAAAGCAACAGTACAGCCATATTTGACTGCATTGCTGCCTAAAGATCAAATCTTTGAATTTGAAGATGAATATTTGCCTCATCACCTCACATCCCCTGCTAAGAAAACTCAGCAAGAGAACGCTACGAGCGTTGCCGGTGGATCCAACTCTAATCAGCTTAAACAAGAACCACCTGAAGAAGGAAGTGACGAGCAGGCTCAGGAGCCTCCAGAAAGGAGAGAGACACCTGTTGAAGAACCTATTGATAACCCTTATCTCAGACCTGCTAAAATCCCACCTCCTAAAATTAAAATTAAGGATCTTTTAGCTCAGTGATTTCTATATTTATGCACTGAATATACACACTTCAACTGAGTTATTTATTTTTATTAAATTGATTTATTATAATATTATATTATTATAAAATATAATATTATAATATAATTATAATAATAATAATATTATATCATGAAAAAAACGAAACTTGAAAAGGTATGCAATATACTTAGAGAGCTCACTGTTTTAGATCTGGTTCTACTGTTGCTCTGATCTATGATATCATGGAATTTACAGGTTTAATATTATATGTTTGAGAATGAGGTTACAGAGGTTACAGGTTTAATATTAGTTTGCTTTGACAACCTGTTACAAGGAAAAACTCAACAATTATAGATAATGTTTGTGATTTAGCTGTTTAGATAATTTAGGGTGATGATGCTTTTTAGTCTCTATAAGGCGCGATCGAATTATCCCTTCTTGAAATGGACATCGGATGTTTCTTATGGGAAATATTCGAGGTGCGTTAGTTTTTTTCAAATTTTTCAGTAATTAGCTGGATTAAATGAAGCTTATTTCCGTAATCCAGAATGTTGTTTGCTCAATGATAAATGAAGCTTATTTCCGTAATCTAGAATGTTGTTTGCTCACTGCGAACTATCTAGCTTAAGTTTTACGTTCGTATTTTTAAAGTTACAACTGTTTCAGTTTGGTGAAAAAACTGTGGTTTTAAAGGACTGTTTGTTTACTTTAGTTCCATCCAAATATTTTACTTATTGTTGGTAATTGGTTCGAGTTATGATTATTTCATAAATCTGCACGCTCTTTTGGTTAATTTTAAGGAGTATTTACATTCATTCAACAATTTATTTTTAATCTAACTTGGTACATACATAACTACTGTTAGACGTCAATGTTATCTTCTTGATTTGTGTTAAAATTTTGAATGTATTTATGAAAATTAGTACAAATTGTAATTATTTGCAGTCAACAACAAAGAGGTAATTTGTTTATAATTAAAGAAGTGCGTACATCAACTTTTAGGGTGTGGAATATCTGTTACTTTGTGGATAAGTTGCTCAAGTCACTTCTGTCCTAATGTAAAATATCAATATCTTTTATTCAATTTTATCATTGTAAGACTTGTATCCTAGAACTTTTTTACCTGATGAAGTATGTATTCAGAAATTGGCAATAGTTGGATGAACTTCTTTCTTATATAAGTACTGTTAGATGTCAAAGTTATTTACTTAATTTATGTCCAAATTCTACTTACAAGAGGATTATGTAGAGTCTAAATGTCTTCACTATTTCCACTTCGCAGCTGCGAAGCTATGTGAAGTTCAAAATCAAGTTCATCAGGGGCAAAGACCTCTAGGGTATCAGTCCCAACCTTCATGATAAAAGTAAGTCTTACAGCTGATAAAATTAAATAAAAGATATTAATATTTCACATAAATCATCTATTGCAGCAAAGCACAGAGGTGACTTGAGCAACTTATCCACAAAGTAACAGATATTCCACACCCTAAAAGCTGATGTACGCACTTCTTTAATAATAAACAAATTACCTCTTTGTTGTTGACTGCAAATAATTACAATTTGTACTAATTTTCATTATTACATTCAAAAATTTAACACAAATCAAGTAGATAACATTGACGTCTAACAGTAGTTATGTATGTACCAAGTTAGATTAAAAATAAATCGTTGAATGAATGTAAATACTCCTTAAAATTAACCAAAAGAGCGTGCAAATTTATGAAATAATCATAACTCGAACCAATTACCAACAATAAGTAAAATATTTGGATGGAACTAAAGTAAACAAACAGTTCTTTAAAACCACAGTTTTTTCACTCAACTTAAAGAACCTGTAACTTTAATAATACGAACGTAAAACTTAAGCTTGATTGCTCGCAGTGAGCATACAACATTCTAGATTACGGAAATAATTCTCATATATCACAAATCTGGCTAATAACTGAAAAGTTTGAAAAAAAACTAACGCACCTTGAATATTTCCCATAAGAAAAAGTATGTTGGTGATCCGATGTCCATTTCAACAAGAGGAATCTAAAAGGCCGTGGATAATTCGACTGCGCCTCCTAATGTTGTTTTAAAAATGTTCAAATAACATAATTCTGATGAAATTGCGGTTTGGTACTTTTAGAGTGAACATAGTGCACAGTGGGCATTGTGTGTTTTTATATAGCACTGATTGTTGTTGAGGCCTATGGGTCAAGTTGAAACTTTTTATTTTTTCGAAATATATTTTTCAATCTCAATTGTTCAACAATATCTGTTTTGTGGCTATAATATTCTAATTGTTGTGAATAAAATAAAGAATTATTAAAAATATTTTTATATTTATTACAAGTATAATACGATGTACATATGGAAAAAAATGTTAATATATGTCTTTTTTTTATAAAAAAATATTTCTAAGAGATGTTTTCTTTATTTTATATTTCTGCTCCATGAAGGGTTTATATTGTTTTGATTTGCTTCAACTATCTGATTTTAAATCAAACATTAAGGGAAGGGGGTGGGGGGTTCATGAACATTACTTAAGTTGCAATTGTTTTGTGTTCTCCTTTTTAGAAATAATTTCATAAATTTTCGTTTTATTCTTGTGGTCATTTATTTATTGTAATTAACTAATTATTGTAATAAATAAATAAAATTAAGTGAGCTAAAACTAATTATAGCTAAGTATATTGCCAAAATATGCAGAAGTTTCATAGAGTTAAACTCTATGAAACTTCTGTATATTTTGGCAATATACTTAGCTATAATTAATTTTATTTATTTATTACAATAATTAGTTAATTACAATAAATAAATAACCACAAGAATAAAACCGAAAATTTATGAAATTATTTCTAAAAAGGAGAACACAAAACTAAGGACACAAGATTTGACTCTTGTACATAGACATAGCTGTATGGCATCACATCAACTTGGACAGGATGTGTTGTGTCCCTGTCCTCCCTTGAGGGTGAAGGTAAAAAATAAAGGAAAATTAACCTGCTTGATGTGGTGAATGTGGACTGTATGATTGCAGTTTAGTAAAGCACTAGAGCATGTGAAGGAAAATGATTAATTAAATGGCGTATATAGCGTGTGTACATCCGATACGGAACTGACTCAGAAAAAATAATGCGTACCACAGCAGGTTCTCCCACTTCTTAGAAGGGACGAAGTAAAAGGAAATATAAGGAAGGGATAACCATCTTGGGTCCAAATTTAAAAATTAAAATAGACAAAATCGTCCAGGCTCCCGGCCTTGAAAAACATTGTTTTTCAACATGAAAAGATAATTAGACTGAAAAATACCAAGAAACCATGAAGGTTAAGCCTTCAGAAAGTAAAGGACTTTACTGGGTATGATGAAAATTACAAAAAAAAATATTACTTAAACAAAAAAAAACACTCAGAAGATAAACTGACAATAGTATAATGTAAAAGAAAATAATATACAGTTCCTAATAATAAAGAAAAAAATAAGATAATACTTATTTAAGAGAGAGTAAAAATAATAATAAAGAAATTAGGAAAGAGGTACAGGTATTAGGTTATGAACAGGACATTAATAACATCCAGTACTAGTTGGAACAGTAACATAACGAACAACTCCATCAGAGGGATTTGGATGAGCTGAAACAATCATAGCCAAATTCCATTCAAGGGTGGAGTCCTATCCTCTTTCATGAAAATTAGACTGAGAAACGGTCCATTTAGAACACTGTTGTAAAGTGTTTAAATATTCTTTACTCCAGCGGTTCCAGAAATGTTGAACAATTTTAGAAACCAACTGCCAACGTTTAAGTCTATTATTTGGTTTTTCCAAAACATCGTGTTCAGGTAAGGCAGGTAACGAACTACCTATCAAAAAATGTTTAGGTGTCAAAACGGGTGGATCGTTTGGAAACGCAGAAAGCGAACAAAGAGGACATAAATTTAAAATGGCTTCAATACGCACTAAAACGGAAAAGAATCCCTCTATGGACAATGTTTGAAGACCTACGATTCTTTATAAGTGATATTTTATGGATTTAACGTTGGCTTTGTTAATACCGCTCATATGAGGTGCGAATGGCGCAGAAAAAAAATTGATTTGATTATTAGCCAACTCTTAAGTGAAGTAATTTTGATTATCTTCGTCACTAAAAAATTCTATAAGTTCTTTAAGTTTTCTAGCAGTAGCAGTAAAATTAGTACCGTTGTCACAATATATAGGAGATGGTAAGCCACGACGCGAAACAAAGCGTAGTGATAAGTTATTAATAATAGTATATTATGCTGCTAGGCAGCAAAATGGAATTTTGCAGACGAGTTTTATAAATTAGCCCCCGAGCTGAAGGCAAGTGCAGGCTATTGAAATTACCTGCCGAGGAGCAAGCTGATGCTGGTAATTCACCCTTTTGATTGTTGAGGCGAAGCCGAATCAGGCAAATGGCGATTTGCCTACAGAGGCGCGGTGCCGATGCAGACAAATGCTAGAACGAGTCAGCAATGTTTCCTTGGCTTCATAGTAGCATATATTATTTTATCTACTTACGGCAGAAAAAATATGCAAGAGTTAATTATGATTTAAATATATAAGAGATAACGTTCTCACTAATGGTTTTAATTTTTTTTAACTGACACCAATCTTTGAATATATTATAAGTTCTTAAATACTTACTGCGAGATTTTGCTGGCAGTAAAGACTGTTTTGAAGTTGATGCAATACTTAAAATATCAGGTGGCGTGTAGTCTAATAATTCATTAATGTCAACAATGTTTCTATGTTCATTCTCCTTATTATTTATCTTATTCATTCTGATTATAAGCAACTTTTTGTTTGTTTATAAATGTTATCGTTTATATGCGTTTTATATTACTGCCTTTATTTAAACAAAGTAATTTAACAAAAAATAAAAAAAACCGATGACACAAAATTGACAACTCATGGTAAAAAATTAAAGCAAGCCGTAGATATCAGGGTTGCCAACTTTATTTTTTTAAAAATTATATTATAATGTTTTTTGTAAACAAATTTAATACTTTTAATCATAGAGATATATACTAGAGGGGGCATAGTCTATCTTAATACATTGAGAGGCCTGAAACATTTTTAGTGGGGCTCTCAGGGGCTCTGTGTAACCTCATCGAAACCTCCTCCAAAGAGGGAGTTAAGGTTAAAATTAATCAATAGTTTTCGGCTTCCCGCAGATTGTTTGTGTTATGATTTGTAAACATTCTACTATATAATTTACTGCTTTTTTTTGGTATGTTTATTTGATGATAATGACAATCGAATGTGGTCAGATTACTTTTTCGATGTTTCAAAATTCAACCAATAGGGCCCCTCTAGTAATATATCTCTATGCTTTTAATGTCCTAGGGAGTTTTGACTTTTTTACCATTATATTTAAAGTACCATAACTCCCTGCTAGGAGGTTTTGTATTACCAAGCCATTTTCCCGTACTGTTTTTGAATATTTTATTGACAGTGTAGGCAAAATTACATTTTGCAGCTTAAAAACAGTTCGGTAATGAGCAATTTTGCAGCCGTAAGTAGATAAATTATTATTATCTGCTTACGGCAGGAAAATGAAGCATTACTGAACTAATTTTAGGCGAGAAAGTAGCATTTCCCAGATCGGCTGGTAATTATAGTCATGAATGACTGCATTTTACCTGCCTAGGCAGGAAAGTAGCATTTCCCAGCCGCCCCTGCCTATGCTGGTAAAGAAAGTTAATAGATAATATTTTTAAACATGATTAGTTAATAATAAAAAGCCTATTGAATTTATTTAATAATTTATATAATAAATAATTACATTATTTTACTAATTAAAAATAAAATAAAACAGTTTTGTAATGTAATTCTTTAATTAGAAATAAATTTTATTATTTTAAAGGCAACACTTTTTGTCTTGGGTTTATTATCTCATCTTTTTTGTCAAGTCATTTACTACTTTTATCATACGAACCCGTATTTAATACAGTTTAAAAGTTAGTTTATTCTATAGCGTTTTGTGATGAATATTGTTGAAGATATAGACGAACTTTTCGAACATACCCCGTCGGATGTTTTGGAAATAGCTACAAATGTCAAAGAGGGCCTACTACCCGGCGAATCAGGAAGTAGTATTTTTTTTTTTTTTTATTATTTTTTTTTTTTTATTTTATTTATAGTGCGTGCTCCACTCTTAATTACTACACGCACTGTTCAGTATTAGGAAAAGAATCGATGAAAACTTATTTTTTGTATATTACTTACATATTTGCATTTGAATATTCCTTTATCTTATAAAAATTATTAATTGTCGTTAAGCGATTTATTTTATTATTATTATTATCAATTTTTATTTTATTGTTTTCCATAATTAAATTTAAGTGTTTTCCCCCATTATGTGGATGTCTTAGTGTTCGAAGGTATTTTAATAAACACAGTCTGAAGTAATAATAACTTACATTTAAAATAAAAAATAAAACTAAATAAATAAATAAATAAGAAATATGTAGAACATATAAGAGTATTGAAAGACAAAAAAAAAAAAAAAAATATATATAAACAAAGACAAGTAAAGGATACTTAATTGAAGAGAAGGATGAGGTATACTGGTAGTTATTCAATTTACAAGATCAAGATCAATAGAGTTTAAGAAAACGTTAAAATGGTGGATGAGGTCTGAGTTGATAAAAGTTGGAAGAGGCGGAGGCCAGCTAACTCCTTTTGTCATAAGTTCCTTCATCAATTTTGCTCGCTGCTGCTCAAAGACTACGCAGTCAAATACTAAATGGTTCCAATCTTGTTCAGATGTGTTATCGCAGGGGCAGTTTGGTGTGGGTACTATATTAAAGCGGCGTAAAGACTTTTTATGTTTCCCGTGACCAGTGAGGACCATGGTAAGTTTTCCATTCAATATTGAGGGCATTTGTTGCCTATTTTTTACAGTAGGGAAGAACTCTTTAGTTATGGAAGCTTTCGTAGTAGTTCTTCAATCATTTTCCCAAGATAATAACGTATTTCTTTCCTCTTCTTTCAGAAAAGCACTCTTAGGAGGCAAGCAGGGCAGAAGTTGACTGGCTTGGTCTCTCGCTGCTGTTTTAGCCAACTGATCAGCTCTTTCATTACCGGAAATTTTGTTGTGTGCTTTGACCCAACCGATTTCAATTAACAATTGTTTTTCCTCCTTTAACTTCTTCACAATTCTTTTTATTTCCAAAAAATCTGCGAAGTTGTAATTATTGCAATGCAGCCTATCGAGAGTTACTTTACTGTCGCTCCATATTGCTATCTTGCTATACTCTTCTCTCGTTGACTTATCGATGTTATTAACAACCCATTCCAATGCTACGCGAACTGCCTTGGCCTCAGCTTGATTGTTACTGCAGTGCGGCTCAAGTCGAAATATACCATTGCTTATTTCTCTGTTAGACCTACACACAACAAATCCTCCACCTACGTGAGTATCACATTTGCTTCCATCAGTAAATATTGATAAGTAATACTCGGTGTTTAAGGATGCTTCTGTAATACAAAGATCTAACCCTGGATGTGGCCAATGATTTACATTCAACTCTTTTTCATAAAGGTTTCTAGTTTTTGGCCTCGTACAGTATGTTTTTTTCTCTTATTCTAAACATATTGGAGTTATATTTGCCACGAGGCATGCATCTTCATAGGAAATGGTCCTATATCCTCTTATGATACGAATTGCAATCAAACGTTGAATTGATTTTAATTTCTTTGATTGTATTTACGCTTTAAGGCACACTCCATACAGGCGCAGCAAACAGGATTAAAGGTAGAATAGCGCCTCTATATATGGTTTCAAGGGCCTTTGGGCCAATTCCCCAATTTATTTTAGCAGACTTAGAGAGCATATTTATGAGTTGAGAGCATCTATCGGCTATTCTAGTAAATGCCCATTAAAACTCCATCTAGAATCAAGCACTACTCCTAAATATTTAAATTCTTCTACATTCTGAATTCTTTCTCCGTTGAGGTAGATTTTTGGTTTTTGTTTTTCGCGTTTACGAGTAACAAGGAGAGTTTTTGATTTTGCAGAATTAAATTTTTTATTCTCTTCAGCCCATACAAAGATGAGTTCAAAACTTGGTTAGCAATTAGTTCTAGCTCACTAATTGAGTAACTCCTGATCTTAACGATTATATCATCAGCGAAGGCAGATATATCAACACCGGGAGGCAGTTCTTTCTTAAGTAGGGGATCATAGAGAATCTTCCAGTATCCTGGGGCGCCACATGATCCCTGTGGAATCTTTTGGAAGCTTGACGTTTGATTTGGATGGTTTAAAGTAAGCACCATTGGTCGGTCAGAGAAATAGCTGTATGATAGCCAATATAAGTTCTGGGAATTTCAAGTAGTCTTAGTTGTTTCAGAATCGCTGGCCACCAAGCACTGTCAAAAGCGCCTTCCACGTCAAGCGAGATCAAGAGTGTATACATTTTCCTGTCAAGGGAATAATCAACAAATGTTTTAACATCCATGAGTGCTTCAATAGTTCCTTTTTGAGTTGTAAACCCGTATTGCTTATCACTTAGTAAGTTTTTGGAATAACAAAAGTGCAAGATTCTATTTATAAGTAGTTTTTCAAGAATTTTGCCAAGGAGAGGTAACAACGATATGGGCCTAAATTTGTCGAAGGAAGTAGGTATCTCAAAGCATATGCAATGTTTAATGAATGGGGCTCAGAGAAAAAAGTTAAAAATGTAAGTGAAACCTTGTGTTAGCGTATTTAAAAGAACTGTCAAACACAAAATCGAGCGCTACTCTGTTGTCAACTTTCTCGATGATAAGATCTGTATTATCAGTAAAAGAAAATGTAAATATAAAACATTATACAAACGTAATAAGTTTTTCAAGAATGCTAGTTTTGATTCATTACTGTTCGCAGATAAAATATTGTGAGGAACGAGGCAGGAAAGGAAACATTACTGACTCGTATATTTGCCTTCCTTGGCTTTGCCTCGTCAGTCAAATTATATATTACCTTCCTCGGCTTCGCCTCTGCAGGTAATTTAGATAGCACACCCTCGCCTTTGGCCCTGGGGCTAACTTCGATACTAGTCAGTAATATTCCATTTTCCTGCCTAGTTATGTACACAACTATTTCTTCTTATTATAGAGATTGTCAAATTTTAACTAAAAGTTTTATTCTTAAATATACTAGTCAAGGTATAATAACTTCTTTAGTATTAAGCAATATATTTATGTATTTTACTTAGCTTCTTCTCCTAGGCGGCAAGCCAGCGGTGTGAACGAGTTTTATATTTTCTTTTGCTATATTTTGAGATATCAAACAATTCAGGTGTTCGTGGAGATTAATTAAAAAAAATTAACAGATTTTAGCAGTTGTCATATAGCATCTAATCCGGTTTGCTGAGTCAACATTTTCAACAAATCGACAAAATTAAGGGATAATATTTTTCGTCGCGAAAAAGGTCTAAATTTATGTTTTCGAGACGCTGAATCACATAAAACTGATCCGAAGTCGATACGACCACTCTAAGTGACCAAAAAGTCGAAAAAACCACAACAAATGATCCAAAATTACGGTCGATGAAAATTAATTTACGAGTAGTGTGTCGTTTTTTCACATTTCAAGTGGGGAGTCGTTTTCTATGTTTTTTGGGCCTGTGAGTTGAATGACAGTGGTCCGGTGTCGATACGAACACTCAGAGTACCGGGTTTAAATCCTGGTAGGAACGGTAATTTTTTATGGTTTTTACGTAATAATAATAAATATATAATAATAAATACTAAATATAATATATAATAATAAATACGTAATTGAAATTTTACGTAAGTTGACAACTACAAAATAATTTTGGCGCGGTGGTCCGCATGTCGGGCGAATTTCATTTGGATGCGTGTTTCTGTGCTTAACAACCCATTTCTTCCTTAGGGTTCTGGTTCATATTTGAGAACCTAAGCAGTTACTCAATTGTCAAGCTCTGCTCGACAATTGTCTGTAATTGTAACTCATTTTGTCTGTATTTTTTAAAGGAAATGCGCTAAAACCTGTAAAGATAACTGACTAAGCTTAAAGATAAGTAACTAAGCTTTAAACTAGTGCAAATAATAGTGCGTACTTCTAATTTTAGAGGCATAGTTTTGTACAACCAATTGGATAATTATGCGCATTTCTTTTGAAAAATACAGACAAATTGAGTTGCGAGCAGTGCTTGACAATTAAGTAACTGGTTAGGTTCTAAAGCATAAACCGGAACCTTAAGCAAGAAATGGGTTGTTAAGCACGGAAACACGCATTCTTAGTGTAATTCGCCCAACAGCGGACCACCGCGCCAGAATTTTTTATTTAGTAGTTGTAAACTTATATAATGTAAAAAACTATAAAAATTATCATTCCAACCAGGATTGTTGTTAAGCATGGAAACACGCATCCAAAGGAAATTCGCCCGACATGCGGACCACCGCGCCAGAATTATTTTATTATTTATTTATTTAATATTTATTATGTTTATTATTACTTATTTATTTTTAAGGTTTAAAAAGTTTTCATAGAAATAATCTAACTATTACAATACAAATATAATATATTTATATTATATTTTTTTTCTCCAAAAGTCATACCACATACAAATTATATAATAAATTCCTTACTAATATAACCCCACACACAGGCTTTGCCTTGTGTGTATTTTTTGTCATAACAGAGAACCAATAATATGGTATAATATTTTATTTCCTTCTCTTATAGTTAACCTAATTTTCATATTGTAATTAAAAATAATAATATTTTACTTGTATTTTTTTTATAAATATTGTACATATTGTTTGAAGTTTTGTATATTTGTTTGTTTGAAGTTTTGTATATATTTGTAATCTTTTTACTTGTGAAGCTGAAGAGCGATTTTTTTATCCAAATATTCTTTATACTCTTTCTTAGCTTGATCTAGAGTGTCTGTATAACAGACTGTTATATAGGCACTCTAGCTTGATCTATATACGAAAGGAGCTCACGAAAGTTTTAAAACTAGTTTTATCATTCAGTTTCAGGAATAAGATCGTATAAATCATTAATACGAGAGAAAAGAGCGTCTTTATTAGCGTTAGTATATCAGCGTCATTAGCAGTTTTGAGCTTTTCGTCCATAGTGAAAGGAAAAGTTCAAAATTACAAAATCAAAAATTAATTGAAGAGAGGATAATTTGAAGTAGTTAAAAAAAATACAAATGACGTAATGAAATAGATACATAAAAAGAGATAGAAAATATGTGTTAAAAATAATAGAAAATAACAGACACTGAGTGACAAGGGTACAAATAAAAATACCCAGTATAACATTAAACTATATTCTAACCTGGAAATTATTGCATATGGTCGTAAATTTTTAGGGTTTTGAAGATAATCATTCGAGACCCTTATACTTTCTGTCGAGCGTCTGTCTCCGGAACTACGATAACTATTTTATCCAACAGCAGGAAAAATATACCCAACTATCTGGCATGCCCATTTGTCAATTTATGAGCGAATCCGCACATTCGCTAAAAATTTAAATTTTTTAAAAAAATACTGTGGGGTATCAAATTGTATGTATCGATGGCTAGAAAACAAATATGCTTCACTTTTTCAAAATGGCGACTATAACTCCCGTTAAAAATATCAAAAACCACCGAAAAACGGTTGTCCCCCCCCCAAATAACCCATAAGGAGCAGCCCTAAAAATATGAAAAAAGGCCCTATACAGACCATTGAAATTCTTCGGATAAAAAGTTTCAAAAGTTAATTATAGCAATTTTAAAATTGCACATACGCGCACGCGGAAAAATAAATATTTTTGACCAAATCATTGGGGTATCAAATTGTAGGTAATGATGGATAGAACACAAATATGCATAGCTTTTTCAAAATGGCGACCATTACACCCGCCAAAATTATCAAAAACCACCAAAATCCCCCCCCCCCAAGTAACCCATAAGAAGCAGCCCTAAAATATTTAAAAAAAAGCTCAATAAAAGTCCTATACGGGCCATTGAAATTCTTCGAGTAAAAAGCATCAAAAGTTAATTTTAGAATATTATATTTATTAGTTATATTCCCAAGTGCAGTGATGTGATTAACTCATACCTATGTCATAATATTACATAGTTCTGTGATGTGATAACTCATACCTATGTCATAATATTACATAGTACTGTGATGTGATTAACTCATACCTATGTCATAATATTACATAGTACTGTGATTGATTAACTCATACCTATGTCATAATATTACATAGTACAGTAATGTAATACACTCATACCTATGTCATAATATTACATAGTACAGTAATGTAATACACTCATACCTATGTCATAAAATTGCCTATTACTAACTATTATTGACATCACATTGCTGTCATGTGATGCACTTATACCTAACATTGGCTAGTGTTGTAATGTGTTACTTTAATAACTAATATGTGTTTTATATTTCTTTATTTTGCCAGTCTAGTGTAAGCCTTTAGCGCCAGAGCACTTTAGAAGCTCATCATCGGTGTGTAACTTTATCCATCAGGTACGCATCTGATGAGTTGAAAACATCTGATGAGTACCAGATAGGTGTTGATTTTATTCATCAAGGTCACTCAGAGCGGGAAAAGTTCCTCAGCGGCGGGAAGATCTTAGCTCACCACCTCGGCGAGGTGGTGACTCTCATCATAACCTAACATTACCTTCTTTCGCGCTTGTTTATTTAAAAAGTTATTTTGTTCTTAAACTTAAGAATTTCTAGACTTAGGCCTGTATTCAAAGACGTTTCCTAACATTTTCATAACATTCTCCTAACTTTTTCCTAACATTTCTAACTTTTTCCTAACATTTTCCTAACATTCTCCTAACTTTTTCCTAACATTTTCCTAGCTCCTAGCATTCTCCTAACATTTTCTTAACGTTCTCCTATCGTGTTTTAAAAGTCTTTTAGAGGCTTCGCATGATTTAATTTAGTAAGAACCTAAGGTAGTTATGTCAAAAAGTGATACCATTGTAAGTAACGTAATATATCGCAAAATATCAATGTTATTAACTTATTACCTGGATTTACGACACACTTTGTCATAAACAACAATGCGGCCTTCCTTTGGCGAATGTTAAATATATTAGAAACTTTATTTACTTATGTTTTCAGTAAACAGTAGAGTTAATACAAATACAATGTTCAATTATTGTAACAGCTTTCATAAATAAAGCAGTATCAAGCGTTCCAAGTTTAAACGTGGACCAGGTTGTACGAATCCAAAGGTGTCTAAATGAAAACCTGTTAATCAGTGCAACACTGTTTTCACTTTGCTAAATCATTTACACAATTTCGTTTTTCGTATTTTGTCATCAAATTCATTTTTGCTTGTGTAAAATTTTTTTGGTATAATAATGGCTGAATTATTGACACCGGACCAACTTCCTCTTTGAATCGATAGCCGGCCCCAAACAGACCATATAAAATAAAAAATCTGATTGTGTTAAAAGAATTTCAGGGTAAACTCCCTAATAGTAAGGTAAGTGGATTAACAGTATTGTGTGTCATAAATCCAGGTAATAAGTTAATAACATTGATATTTTGCGATATATTACGTTATTTACAATGGTATCACTTTTTGACTTAACTACCTTAGGTTCTTACTAAAAAAAAATCATGCGAAGCCTCTAAATGACTTTAAAACACAGGAACGATCATTTAAATTTCGTGGCTTAAAAACATTTCCCTTACCTAAACCTAAGGTGAGTGTTAGGAGTTAGGAAAATGTTAGGAGAATGTTAGGAAAATGGTTAGGAGAATGTTAGGGAAAATGTTAAAAAAGTTAGGTGTTAGGAGAATGTTAGGAAAGAGTTAGGAAAAAGTTAGGAGAATGTTAGGAAAATGTTAGGAAAAAGTTAGGTGTTAGGAGAATGTTAGGAAAGAGTTAGGAAAAAGTTAGGAGAATGTTAGGAAAATGTTAGGAAAACGTCTTTGAATACGGGCCTTAGGACTGATTCAACTTCTGTTAAACTTTGTATTATTGTATTCGTTTTATTTAAGTGTTGAATGTTTGAAACCGAAAGTTGGACATCTATATTATTGGAAGAAAAGAAAATAAGTGTGGTTTGTTCGATTTTTCTGAAATAAATACGGTAGTCAAATCGGTACGGTGGTAATGTTTTTGTGTTACATTTTGCACACGTTTGTTTCTGGTGTTTTTACTATAATTGACTTCTTTTTAAGACAATATCTTATTTATTTGTATTCAACGACAAAGGTATTTGTTTATACTGAAAGAAGTATGTATATCAGCATTTGTGGTATGGAATATTAGTAACTTCGTAGAAAAGTTGCTCAAGTCACTTCTGTGCTTTGTTAAAGTGCATAATTTAAGTGAAATGTCAATGTCTTCTATTCATTTTTATAATCTAGAGGACGTCCATGCTAGATTTTTGTTAACTGATAAAGAATGCGCAGAGACATTGGCACAAGTTGAATAAACTTCATGCATAAATAATTACTGTTGTAAGATGTCAATGCCATTTACTCAATTTATGTTAGAAACCAAATAATCTGTCAATACATAACTGTGCGAGAGACAACTAGGAAATTAACAAGCAAAATGCAATACTACATTTGGGATTTGTTCCATCATTTGACATTTGTCTTCATTGATGGCTTCACATATTGTTATGCCCCACTCTGTTTCGTTACGTCTAACGGTAAGCATCTGGCTCTTGGGTCGTCAGCCTACCTTACTAGGTAGCCTACCTTAGGTAGGTTACTAGGTACCTACTAAGGTAGCCTACCTTAACATCTCTATTTTTGGTAAGTCAATGGTTTGCACCTCCCCCCTTAAAATTGTATATTGTAGTCTATCGCCGAGACTCTCAACTCTTTAACTTGGGCAGTAGTAGGACGTTCGTATGGTCCTCCCATACCGGATTTTCATGTTAAATTTTGGAAAAAGCATAAAAATTTACGATACGCTTATGCAAGGTTATCCTAACCTCCCTTACCCTTTGATCTCTATCTTTTTACGATCTATTTTATACCTTATTATATCTCTATTTATGTACTTGACTATTGTATTTACGATTGTTATTGTCTTAAAAATACAAGTTCTTGAAGAAATCATTAATGTTTGGTGGATTTGATTTTGATTTACGTAAATCTGTTGTATGGTTAATTTTCCAAGTATTGGTGCGTACGTGTGTGTCGCCTGAGTCTCCTGTGTGTTGCCTTGTGTGTAGGTAGTAGTGCGTTTCCCGCTTTCTTTCACTGCCACTCTGATTGTGTTGATATTACGTCATATTTTTCCTGGCATTCCTTAGGGATTATCGATCAGATTATTGATTTCTACCCTTCTCAGATTTATCGTTATTTGACCTACCTCTGCGATCTAGCGGATTTTCCCGGTACTAATTTCACTTTCCCTTTCTAAATTTATTCGCTTTTTTAGGAATACTTTTGAATTATTTTTTTCCATATTGTTTTAGTTATTTTTCGCTATTGCTATCTATTAATTACGATAATTATTTTCGTAAATCATGGCTTCTTTAACTCAAAAATTTGTTTGTACTTTTTATATCAAATATATTATTTTTTTGAAAAAAAAAAGAAAAAAGAAAAAGATAAACTAAATTTAAAATTAGTCGAATGTCGGCAAACCATAAAAGATACTTTTAATAAAATTCAAAGAATTGCTGAAGCTCAATCCGATGCCACTAAAATTTCGGCTTTTCTGTGTCGAATGAAAAGATTAGATGCTTATTTTACATTATGTGATAAAGAGCAAGATGCTTTGAGAGAATATGCTGTAAAATTAGATAAGTTGGAAGAATATCAGGCTGATGTAAATTTATTTTCTAGACTTGAAGATACATATTACGAGTGTTTAGCAATTGTTAAACAGTTAGATGTTGAGAATGAAATAAATCCACCACCCCCCTCTCCTACGCATAATCAATCTCTCAATGTATCTACATTTAACAACACGTCTCTCGCTCCCAAAGTACCCAGTATTTCGGTTCCGACTTTCAGTGGTAACCTGTGTGACTGGCCTACGTTTTATGATTCGTTCAAGGCCATTGTGCATCGAAACACCCGTCTTACTGACATCGAACGGTTCCACCATTTAAGAGAAGCTATAAAAAATTCCCCCGCGTTTACGGTTATTAAACAAATTCCTCTTATTGGGGCGAATTACGAACTAGCCTGGTCTTCGTTAGCTGAAAGATACGAAAATAAAAGAATATTGGCTAATGAATGCTTCTCTAATATGCTTAAATTTAAATTTTTGACGTCATTAACCTACAACAATTACCCCACACACATTTAAAAAATCACAAATTTTCATATAGTGATTAGGTTGGGCTGCAAATTTTTACACAAATATTACTATGAATGGTTCATAAACATATGTAGATTCGTTTTATTATCAGTCTTAGTTTTGGTTTTAGATAAACAATATTAACAATATTGTTATATATATTGTTATATATGTTAATATTGTTTATCTATGGTTCTGGTTTTATTGATTGACATATATATGTCAAGCAAAACATGTCATTGATTGACATAATGTATTTTAACCAATAAAGACGTAATTTATTCTGTATTTTAGATGCGGGAAATTTCAAAGGGTCCAATAATTTGTGTGTTTCATGAATTTTCGAAATTTGTGCTGAGTCATTACTGACATCAAGTGACGTCATACAAATATAAATATAGCACAACCAGACCTAAAAATTGATGAACACTCTCTGAGCGACAATAATTACAGAAACACACACACACAGACAGAAAACTTAGCAAAAACCACTCAGGAGGTCTTGAAAACACCTAAAACTGATGATGATACCCCGGCATCGGATTCTTAGTCCAAACACATTGCTTTTCCTACGTATGAATGAGGAAAAGTAAAAACAAACAGAATAATATAGACTCCAACAAAAACATGGCACATCAGAAATGTAAAGATACTAATTAAATACACGGAGCATGACATTCGTGCTTTTACTCAATTAGAATAATGAAAATTAAATACGACACAGGAGCAGATGAGGTCACAGTATGTTTACATTGTTAAATAATGACTTGAATAAACATGTTTCACAAGAATGCCTAAATATGGGGTGTCTCCTAAACAAGTTGCCTACTGATGAAAATGACGGAGAGTGTAAGTGTTCAGGAAAATTTACACTGCTTAGTAAATGTTGCTTTTTACTTTTCCTCATTTATACATTAGGTATAGAGGTATAGGATAATTTGAATCCGGAATTATCCGTTTCAGGTGTTTTTAAGGCCTTCTGAGTGGTTTGACTAAGTTGTCTGTCTGTATGTGTGTGTCTGTTATCATCATATCTTCAATGAATTCATGCTACAGAGTTAAAACTTATGTACAAAATCAGTCTATAGGAGTAGTTGTGCTGTTTGGAATTTTTTATGACGTCATTAACCCGAAAAAATGGCTCAGAAAAAATTGTATCAAATAACTTTTAAAATCGAAAAAATTTGTAAAAAAATCGGAAAATAATCTAAATGAGTTGAAATTTGTTAATAGTGTATTCCTTTCCTTGATAAATACATACACTAAGTTTTGTTTTAATACGACAAGTACATCCACGATTCGTATTAGATCATAAAAGATAAGCAGCATTGAGAGTATTCAGTGCCTGGATGGGTGATCGCTGGGAATGAAACGAATGAGGACGAGCGAAGCGAGTCCGAAGACGTTTTGTATTATATATTTAACGACTTGTATATTTTAAGGACGAGCGAAGCGATTCTGAAGTAGGGAGGATGAGCGTAGCGAATCCCATGTGATGAGGAAATGTTCCGAGATACTCGTACCCGATTTTTGTGTTTAGTTTCGTTTAAGTTTACTTTTACAGTTTTTTTCAAGTTATACTTTTTACCATTAGAAATTTTCATAGTGTTAACGCCACGAAAATTTCAAATGGTGAAAATTATAACTTTCCTTTTTTGGGAGTGATAAAAAGAGGGAAATAAGTAAATTAAGAAAACATAAAAAAGTTTGCACGACGGATGAAATAGTGCTAAAATTTAGAATTATTTAAGTCATAAAAATGTACGAGAGCTTGCAAGGACAAACTTTTATCACACACATGCTGTTCGCTCATAGATTGCTTAAAAAGCTTTTAAAAACTTTAAAATTAAAGCATTTTTTAAACTTATTTACTCCATTAACAGCATTAATAAAGAAAAAAGTTTATCAGGGATAAAAAAAAAACTTTTAAGGAAAGTAAAGCAAGGAGTAAGAGGTTTGTAAGTTTGCAAATGCAGAATTAATAGTCCTAAAGTCAGACGCAAAAAATTACATAGCGTGTTATTCCCTTTATCAATGATCCTTGGAGAGGCCTGTGGCCTTTGCGCTTCTCAACCAAACAGCGATTCTTGTTTTAACCAGCGATCGAATCCAATTCCATGCAGATTGGTATCTGTTTCACTTACTTCGGTGACACTTAGTATTCCGTAACCGAGTTAGTAACTAAGGGTTTTTACAAAAGGTTTAATGTTCCTCTGTAATCTAATGCTTTTGAATTTCACCTTTAATCGCTGCAATTTTGCTGGTTTTGAGTTTTTGGCATCTCTAGAGAACTTAATAGTTCAAGAGCCAGACGAAAAAACTCGATCGTCGAACCTCAAAGGTTGAACCCGCTAGATTGACTTATTTTGGCTCACTTTGGAGAATTGAAATTTTATTTTTGGAGAAAAAAATTTAATACACATGTAGCAGAAATAAAATACTTTCTTTTAGCGAATACCAAAAGAAATTCACAATCGTACGTAACATTTAATACATGACACGGAGAAGGATTTAAAATCTCGGTTTATTTCGTCTATAAATGTTTAATTTGTTGGCTAAAACTATAGTTTACTCCCGTAGCAAGCCACGGGAGCTACACAATTTAAGACACTAAGCAAGCCTCGGAAGCTAAATGATTTTAGTCCCTCAGCATGTCTCGGAAGCTAAATATTTTAAGTATCTCAGGAAGCCTCGCGAGCTAAGATTTAATATTATTTAAACAAAAGAAACAACACTTTGTTGTTTAATTAGAAACAAAAACGTGTTGATTGGGGAAATTGGGTCCTTCAAAGCCCGGAAAATGAACCAAAATCAGTTTTTGTTCTGTAGTGTTATTTCTATAGGTTTTATAAAAAAAGTTAAAGGGGTCACTTTTAAGTTTATTGAATTTGTGACAAAACAATTATTTCTATACAATATAATTGTGGAAGAGACACCTAGGAAATTTAACAACCAAAATGCAATGCTACATTTGGGAACTGTTCCATCATTCGACATTCGTCATCATTGACATCTAGAGATTTTTCGAACGCTTTCTTGGACTGTTATGAAACTTCGTACAAAAATCAACCTTGTTGATGTCCCGATCTCAATTGTTTATGAAATATGTGTGACGTCATTAACCCCACAATATTGACCCCACAAACATTTCAAAAGTGTTTAGATTAGGCTGAAATTGTTCACACATATATTACTATTTATGGTAAACAAATATACGAAGTTTCGTATTATCATCAGTATTAGCTCAGGTTTTATTGATTGACATATAAAACATAATGTAAACAAAACACGTGTTTTTATTAGTACATATGACAATTCGCTTATAACGTGACATTTTGCCACCTATATACAGTGTTGTAAATTACAAAAAAAATCATTTTTCGAAAACAAGTCATTCTTGGTAAAAGCTCCTGCATGTTTTTAAACTAAGATTTTTCATATTTTTATTTTTAACGGTAGAATCAAAAACTTAATTTTGTCTATTCGAAAAAAAGTCTTCTTCATAAAATTGTTTAATTATCCCCCTGAGACAATTTTTCCATAAAAAATTTTAAAATAAAAATTTTCAAAATTCTCCCATCATCTAAATTTTGGAAAAATTAAAAGGTGTTCAATCTGGATAAATGATACATCGTTTTAAAGGTCTTAACTAGTGGAACAAAAATGGTAGTATTGTAAATTTCGATATAAATAACACTAACTGAGATATTTTAATAAAACGGGAAAGTGTGTATTTGTTATTGTATTTATTTAAAGTAATATATAAACCAAGTAGGGGAACTCCTATACTAGCCCATAGAGATATACTAACCTGTGTAAAAAAATTCAGACATGCGTGATCAGCTTGATTGCTGGCTCAAAAATAAAAAAATAGCTAAAATTGGAATAACTGCGCATGCGCCTTTTAGGATTTACGTTTTTTTTTAGTTTTATTGGCAACCCTGATAACATTAGGCGAGTTTTACTTTTAATCGTGTTTTCTTACTTTAATATGTACGTGATAGTTTAATGATTTTGTATTAAATTCTGTGAAATAATTGTTAAAATAAATTAGTTAAAGAAAAAGAGAAAATATATTAAAGGTAAAGTACATGTTTTTATTACAATTTTGAAAAACATTCAGACGACGATGTATTGCCTTAAATATAACTTAAAACCACGATTGCTTTTGTTATATTCAAAAGTGTTGGTTAAATTTGTAAAATTACTCATTACAATAATATTTAACGGGGAAAAAACAAATGTCACTCGCAAAAAAATAAGTAGTGCACTCGAAAAAAAGTTTAATTAGCCGCTCGTTTAAAGTAATTAAAAAAAAACCTAGTATTTAAAGATTTGCACTTAAACCTCTATTGGATGTGACAAAACGTATTCCTAACACAAATTATTAACGTTTTATACTAAATTGTACAAATAAATGCAATAAAAACAAAAATTTTGAAAAACGTAAATAGTTTGTTTACATTTACGCCCATAGGAAAATTTAAGCCAACTCCCTGGTGGACAAAAGGTGAACTACATGTCAGGTCTAACAGAAATCGTGTTTCCCTACTTGGTTTATATATTACTTTAGTATTTATTATTTTTGACAGGTTTTTTAGTTAAGTAAAATTAAAACTTTCCCGTTTTATTAAAATATCTCAGTTAGTGTTACTTAAATCGAAGTTTGCAATACTACCATTTTTGTTTCACTAGTCAAGACCTTTAAAACGATGTATCATTTATCCAGTTTGAGCAACTTTTAATTTTTCCAAAATTTGGGTGATGGGGTAAAATGGGTGAATTTTGAAAATTTTTATTTTAAATTTTTGGAAAAATTTGTCTCAGGGGGAGAATTAAACAATTTTATGGAGAGTATTTTTTCGAAAAGTCAAAATAAGCCTACTATACTCGTCGTCCAAATTTCAAAAATTGGAATTTTGAGTCTACTGTTATCAATAATGATTTTTTTTTAAAAATAAAATTCTTTGTCATTTACACGTATACAACGCCCACGTACAACCCCATCCGGGGACACACTGTATACTAGTAATATGAGGAACTGGTATAGGACGACAACCATGTGTCCGCAAAGCAGCCACAGGAAGCCGAAGAGCTCTTGTTTTATTGGTGGACAACCAAAAAAGGGTTTTATTTTAAAGGAATTACTCTTTAACTCTCTTGTATAGCATAGTACTAGTAAATATATAGGAAACTATAAGGCGATTTAGGGATAGGGGAATCAAGGCTACAGGTTGACTGCTTGCCCAGTCCAGCAACAGGCTATTCGACCACTGCGTGCCCTACTCCATAATAAGCTTTCCAATAACTCATAATATCTCTACACGTTGCTTATCTCTATCTCTGCTCTGATAATTATCAATCATGCAACAAATTAAACCATAATAATGTTTATAAAGTAATTATAGCTTGTTTACCTTTAAAAAGTTACAAGCCTTGAAGTAATTTTTTCTAAGTCTGCCAACATATTTTATGTTACAACGTAACGTGTAATTTAAACATGAAGTGAAATTAAAATTATATCTAAGATGAAAAATAATGGCTAAAATATAGGGCTTACGCAATAGAGTTTAGATGTAAAAACAGAGCATGAGTCTTCCATAAATTAAAAACCATAGGCAGACTTTGAGGTAAGCTTTGGAGTGTGGAAAGAGGGGGAGTAGTTAAACCCTCCCAAATATTACTTTAGCCTTCCAAATTTTATTAAATAAGTTTATTTTTTCATTTATTATAATAAAAAAGGCTCACAAGGGTTCAGCTCTGTAAATTTCTGTATTGATCTTGACATTTTTATTTACATCAAATGTCTAAAAAACTAAAAAATTCCAAAGTGGGACAATTGAAACAAATAACAATTACTGTACAACTAAAAACGAAACAACTTACTAAACTAACTATTTGTCTTGTAGATCTAAAATATATATACCGAAAGAGGAGGAAGTTTTGCATGTTTTGAGTGGAATTTTAAGAGGAACACAACTCTGGTAAAGTTTAGAATTAAAATCTAAAGTTATATCAGTATTCATTCTTTTCTTTTAACGCATTTGATAATATAGAGATAGAGAGCAAAGCATTCTGCTTTTTATTATTATTATTATTTTTTTTTCGCTTAAACCCGTAGAGTTATTTTAGCGTTTTCCCCTCACCCAAATCTCACTCAACTAATTAACCCCAGAGTTTGTACACATCCGATCATCTAGGAAGCACCCCCTCCGTCTAGCGCATATGACTAGTTCACATTAGTGTGTCCAGTTCATCTAGCCCAACCAGACTCTATCCAAACTCACTGCTCTGGCTAGTGTCTGCGACTAGTTAACAGTGTGCCTAGTTCATCTAGACCAGCTAGACTCTGGCTAGACTCACCGCTCTGGCTAGCACCGACTAATAGCTCACTGTGTGCTTGTTTCATCTAGTCTTACTAGCTCCTCTGATCACATTAGTCTCACTTGGCCTCGTCCTTCCAGTCCCATCAATCTCATCAGTTCCACTAGCATCACCAGACTCTAAGCTAGGCTCACCGCTCTGGCCAGTCCAGCGCCACCCGACAACGAACCAAGCACCCAGATGTCAGCGTGCACAAACTCATTCTTTAGCCCTGACCTGAAAGTCAAAGCTCCACAGTGCTATTAGGAGACGTCTGTCTTCAAAAACCGAGCACTTCGTTCCTAGTCACTTACGTTATTCGTGTCGCCGCCATCACTTTCACTGACTAAGTTTTCGGACATACAAGGCTCAGTATGTCAAGAAAGATATATATATATCTTTCTTACCTTCATCTCCCCCAGTCCGCATAACATTAACTTTTCGTGAGCTGGAGACAACAGAAACGTGGATCCAGACTTGTCTCAGATGAAGCTAGATCTAACTCCGTATTTGCGTATTAGTAGCCAAGGAAAACCCTGTCTGGTTCTTCTGGATTGGCCAGCCTTGAATTCAAGACCTCCTGAGTGTACGGTACAAGGGATAACCTCATATTGAGGTCCTCCCCCGGCTGGATTTGAACCCTCGACCTCCAGGTCGAAAGGCGAGCGCTCTACCATTGAGCTACCGGACTCAGTTTTTTATTATTATTATTTGTTTTTTTTATTAAATATGAATTATAAATTTGGAATGTAATAACAGTATTTAAGGATAGAATGTCACACTATTGAGTTATAAACTCTGCGCAGTGTGGCAAATACTTAATAAAATAAGACAAGAACTAATTGACTCATTATGAACTAATATGCAGTATTTTCATTTGTTTATATAAAAACACACATGCAAATATACACTTACATAAACAAATACACACACATCCATATATTTATACACATATCCGTACATACATACATGTATTTTATGACGAGAAATATATTTTTTACATACATATCTATTTAAATACATTTTTATTTACGGACAATAATTTAATTTTGATATAAACATGCAGACTTATCCTTATATCCTTAATGAGTATTTAAATTGATCTAGATCAAAGGGTCATACGAACGAATTAATAAATTAACCAATAAACAAGAATGAATAAATAATTCAGTAATTTTTCGTTTTGTCCTGTATTTTGTTGATTTTGTTTTTGACGCAGGTTACTGTGAAGGTATTTTTAGAATGAATCCGTTTTTAGTACGTCAGTAAGAGACTTGAATTAAATTGGAACTTTTTAGTTTTATTTTTCAAATTTTTATTATCATTTTGTTTATATCTATTACTAGTAGCTCTATAGGCGATAACATCCTTTTTCTTTTCCGTTTTCGTATTTTGAAACGTTTTATTGTTTAAATTAAATTTTGAATCATCTTTTCTTTTCGAAACACGATCGTCGAAAATCTTAAAACCTGACATAAACCTATTAGTCCATGAGCCAGGCATAAAAATGTGACTCATTTTGTACTATTTCAAATGAAAATTTTCTGAAAATATATTTTAAATAATAAATGAAAAGCATAGTCTGCCTATCTAGAGTGGATCTCTTCATACGATTGCGTATACTTAAAATATTAGAACATCGCACAAATTCCAGTTTTCTTGCAATAAGTGGTTTCCTGTAGGTCGTGTGCAAAACATGAAGATAACATTTATTAAAGCCGATAAAATTTCCTATAGAACGAGTGTTTTTTCGTCAAAATCGGATAACTAAAACTTCAGTTAAGAAATTCGTTAAATGGCCAAAAAATTCACAAATAGCCAATATTTTTTCAACGTAATTCGCTGACTGCATAAATTAACCATTTTTGGTTTTTGAATGAGCCATAACTTTGATTTTAGTAGTCCGTTTTTTATGATTAAACACTGGTTTTATAGAACATTTTATCACCTTTAAATAATGTTCTCTTCATGTTTTAAAAGCGACCCATATCGAGAAAACTGAAATTTCAAGAACTTGATTTCAAGAAAACACTTATTTCAAGAAAACTGAAATTTGTGCGATTTTATAAAATTTTAAGCATGCACAATCATATGATGGGCTCCACTCTGAATAGGCAGACTATGTTTTTCATCATAATTTAAGGCATATTTTCATAAATATTTGGTTTGAAGTAGTAAAAAATGAGTCACATTTGTTCAGGTCCAGCTCTTAGACTACATGACATCCCTTACGTTTCTACATACGTACACATTTTGGCCTTTTTGCTCAATATGATTTATTATATGTTCAAAGATTTCCGTGTCCGCCATTTCTAACTCTCCAGCACTATCTGTATGCGTATTCCTAGATAAACCTCTGTCTTCGTCGCATTTGCAACTTTATATCGTAGGTCACAAAAAAAAAAAAAGTGCTTAAATATTTTCTTTAATTTTAATAATGTAAGAGTTACAAAAAATAATATTAAAATGATTTGATCTTCTTTGGCAAGTTATGTACAATAAATTATTCAAATAGTCATTTTTTTCATGAAAACAATAGAGAAAAGTGGACTCGTTCTACAGCATAAAATGAATTTATAATAACATGACAAAAAAACTATAAAGGTTAGATCAAGCTACTACCTCATATAAACCACATAGGTTAGATCAAATTACTACCTCATATCAATTTGACAGAACAAAAATATGATGGAATATCCCTAGTTAAAATACCAAGCGTAAATGATTGAGGAGTCCAACATCTTCTAACTACTTCCCGAACTACTTTAACCGTGATGGCATCACTTTCCCCGTGAAACTTCCTATGACTTTCTTCTCTGAGAGTTAGGACAATATGAATAACTTGCCCCACGTTGGGCGCCAATGAAACTTATTCTTCATAATTAAGGGGTCGGGGGCAAGCCGATTTAAAAAAGCCTTATACATTTGTATTCAAGTGTAGTCCATATTCAGCCGTAATCAATGTTAGTAGAGTGTTCTGTATGTTTGTTTAAATGTGAATTTGAGTTCTATCTAGATTGGCTGTTTTCCGATGACGGTATCGGGACTTGGAGTTTTTGATCGACTAACTGTATTATCTCTCAGTCGTCGGGATGTTTGCATCTAATATTTTATTTAGGTCCAATAGTAGGGAACCTAATCTCGTTAAAATATGTATAGAGCAGTTTGCAGAGGGTTGAAGTGGCAGGAGTCAAGAGTTATACGTCCCTTACTTTGATTCCTCCATTTAGCCTTTTTTCTACATTTGCAATATTCGGTTCCTAACACTGCCATACAGAGACGTAACATCTTCTTACACTCCCTAGGGAGGGAAATAATATTTACAGAGTAAATTAATGAGAATATGAACAGAACTTACCAGGAATAAAAAAAAATTATTAAATTATTTTTTTGTTTTTAATGGAAATATGTAAAAATATTAAAATAAATACATTTTCTAAGGATATTCCCTTACAAATGAAACCCTTGAAAAAAGAAGTACTGGAAATTGATTCAATTATAATAAATTTACAAATAATTACTGTTAAACAAGCCAATTAAAAAAATGACAAATTAGATGCACAGTGTAATAATCAAAATAAAATAATGAATGAAAAAATCTGGCTTAAATTTGATGAAAAATAGTATATAATGTTGATGGATAAAAAATAGACAAAATAATAACTAAATAACAGATAGTGGAGGAAGGAAAAACAATATTTAATTAAAGGGACTTTTATCAAAATGAAGTAAAAAGTGTGCGAGTGAGATATTGTGTTATCAGTGTGATAGTGTAGGGGCTCTAGGTTAGGAGTACATGCGCTCTAGATTCGACTTCAGTTCCAGAGTTCAAGCTTTTAGTCCAGTGGTTAGGTCGACGCGAGCAAGCCTTGATCGATACCTTGATATATCTGGGCCCTTTTGATAAGCCCCCCACTCCAATCTGGAGCTATGGCTCCATAGAACATATGAATTGAATTTATATTTTTCGAAACCGAATTTCGTGAGAAAAAATTTAAAGGGGCGAAAATGATGAGTTATTTTATTTTATTACTTGTGGTTTTTTCCTGTCATGCTTCTCACCGCATTCAAATCCCAGGTTGGTAACATATTTTTATTTATAAACAGATGTCATGCCTTTTTTATTAATTTTAAATTGATGGATTAAATAAACTATTAATAAAATCAACAATTATAAACTACAGTGTTAAGGACTCTCCACCGCTAATTGTATTTTTTAATTAATTTTAAATGGTTTGGCTCGGCAGTTAAACCGCATGACCTACCTCCACAAATCATAGCTGTTCCACTATCTTATACTACGTCCATTTCATCTGGGCACCTTACACACTATTTATATTATATATATATATATATATATATATATATATATATATATATATATATATAATATATATATATATATATATATATATATCTTAAAACAATATTTTATGGGACAATAAAGTTTTAATTTTTAATTGAACAACTTTATTCTGGACAAAATTTTGTGGGGATTCTTGTTGCGCCAAGATATTAAATCAATGCATCTGGGCATGTTAAATATTCATACATTCATGCATAATAGAAGACAACTTTAACAAACGTAATTGAACAACTTGTTACCTTATTTAACAGCTTATTTGTTATATTAGACATGCATAGTCCGTACCTCGACTTTGCCTCAGGAGTTAAATACACAAATCACAAATCTCTCAGCTTAAAATTATAGCATTCTTACTTTATTAGTGCATGATGAAATATTATATTAGGTCACTCATAAAAACTTCATATTTACCGTAGGGAACATGGTTAAGAATTGGATGGAATTCTGAACCAACTCTTTCCCAATAGACCAAATATATAACATAGTTAAGAATCAAAGGGCTTCAGAAGGGATTTCATTAAAGGAAAAATCGGGTACGGGGTACCTCCGTACCTCTCTTATTACCTCGGTCTAACTTCGCTCCACCTCAGAATAAAATTGCTATCCCTGGTGTTATGACTTTGAACACGTTTCGCTTGTCCATAGAATGTCATGATTGCTTAATGTCTTTCTTTTTTTTTTTTTTTTTAAATTTGTTTTTCAGTTTCACTGCATTCTATCACATAGATGCTATTAGTAACAGAGATGATAGGGTTGTTGTGGCTTGTTTGTCTTGACGGAGAGGCTACCCATTGGTAGAACTCCTTGGCGGGATTGGTTTGCTTAAAGTCTAAGGTAGCAATACTTAGGACTTGCTATGCTCGACTTCGTAATAAAGTAGTGATCCGGAGTTTAGAGTGGTATGATTACAAGCATTATTATTATTGATTGGGGTTGAAGTTGAGGATAGACCTCATTTGATCTGTCACCGGAGGTCTATGGTACAGTTCGCTCAATCAGTCTAGGTCATTTGCTCTTTGTAAGTCGATTTCAAAAATAATATTGAGGCCTGGACTTGACTGGAAGGGACTGTACAACAGATCTTTAGTCGCGTCCAAAGAGGTCTATCCTCGACCCCCAAATTTAATGTCGATGACCTCTACGACATCTCTTGGGTTCAATGGTACTGAAAGGTAGAGGGAAGAGGGTAGTTTTAAAGGAGATCCCTTGCCTCTACCCTGGTTAGTCTATTATTTCACTCAGTTTGTACAAGTAACCCCAAAGGGGCCATGGCAAGCCAATCTAGAGCTGCGTTGCGAATTTTTTTTTTGGTATGTAGGCAGGTTAAGTTAAGTCGTTCCTGACATTGCAGACGACTTAAAGTTTCTATTTTAGTTTGAAAGTTTTAAACATCGTAAGACAAACTTCCATTCATAAACTAGAATACTCGTCCATTGATTTCGAGTGAGTAATTAATACCTGACTGTCTTATCTAATAGATTAGTAGATAATACATTCTCGCTGCAAACTAATCGATAATTTCCTTTCATTGCTATAATTAGCAGAAAATTAATACACTGTTAAATTGAGCTCATTAGTCCTAAACAGGTTTGTTTGATTGCTTTCATATTATTGAAACTCCCTAATGCTCTGGTTGATTAAGTTTTGTATCCAAAGAATATATATAAATAAAGAAAGATGGTCTTAGGAATTATTATTTCAAACAAGAAAAGGATAGTTCCGTAGCCATTTAACAGGAGAGCTAGTATATAAGGGGAGGGGATCTCGTAAAGAAGATGTATTGTCTTTAAAAGTGTAAGGATAAATTTACTGGGAGTGTATTTATGGCTCATTTGTCATACTTTATTAATTTACATAAATTGAAACTTATAGGTTAGATAGACTATGTATAACCTGATATTTAATTAATGACTAATAATAATTAATTATTAATTAACAAACATGATTAGCAATGACTGGAATAGTGTATTTGATTATGATTTTGAATGAGCACTAGTGGAGTTGCTCATAACTAAAGGAACGAAGAAAAGAGTCTCTCCACAAAACAATAATTTCTTTACAGCGCTTGCAACCTAACATGAGGCGCTCATCAGTGCCAGATATAACATAAATAACATATAACAGATATAACATAACATAAAACGGCTAAGAGAAAGGTAACACGGAGATTAAAGGTAATCACGTGTCAAACAGTGGAATTAGTAGTTTTCCTTATCTTCTTTTTAGACTGAACGATAGACATCGTCGAGTGGAAAAAGAAGAGAAGGAAAACTGCTAATTCCACTGTTTGGCGTATGTTTACCTTTAATATCTTTCTCATAGCCGTTTTTTATTTATATTATATTTGGCACTGATGATGGCCTCATGTTAGGTTGGAAGCGCTGTAAATAAATAATTATTTTGTGGAGAGACTCTTTTCTTCGTTCCTTTAATAGTGTATTTCTCGATTGACTAACTTTTAGTAGTATATGATTGACTTGAAAAATAATGAGAAATAATAGCTAGCTAGAGTTAAGTTAATGGGTGGTAGCTGTAGCAAGTTTACGTGTAGAAGAGTGGTGACTTTGGTCAACTGAAAAGGCAACATCATGTTTGACATTAGCTACATTTTCAAAACTGAAGCTGCTTATTTCACTTGTACTTCGAGCAAAACATCCGTTGCAAACAAATTATATTTTTGTTAAGGAAGTTATAGATTAGATTTATGTCATTAATAAATTTTAAAAAATCCTTGTATGCACCTCAGGAGTTAAATATTATTATTTTCCTCGCAATAATTACCCCCTTCGGCTTTCCCTTGGGAGTTAATTGTCATAAATCACTCGGCTTTGCCTCGAGGGTTAAACACATTTCCTCGGCTTCGCCTCGGAAGTTAAATGCTTTGGTGGTCTTGGCTTTCGCCTTACGAATCATTTAACTGCTCAGGAAAATAATAGCATTCTTTCTTTGCTATTACGTTACCACGTATGTTAAGTACAAAATTTATAATTTCCGTTTATGAACACATATTCATCACTATATATTTTTTTTAAAAATATTAATACTTTTAAAGACTCTAGCAGTAAAGCTGCTTAGATATAAAGTAGCAGGCTATAAAATAAATGAATATCATAAATTTAATACATTTTTTATGACTTCATAAAACCAGAGAAAAATGCGGGGGAAGTTATTACGAAAAAGATAACAGTTTAGACAATATCCGCGCTTAATAATATAATTTCACACACTTTATGTGTCTTACGTAACAAAATTTAGAATCATTGCTGTGAAAATGATAGCTATTCCTATACTGATTTTATGTATAGATCAGATTAGCTTTGTAATAAGCTAAACATATATAATATATATATATATTATATATTATATATATATATATATATATATATATATATATATAATAAATAAATATATATATATATATATATAATATATATATATATATATATATATATATATAAAATATATATATATATATATATTATATATATATAATATATATATATATATATATATATATATAATATATATATAATATATATATTTATTTATTTATATATATATATATATATTATATATAAATATTAAATAAATATATATATATATATATATAATATATATAATATAAGATGATCAAAGTAAAAAATAAGTCTCTCCACTGTGGTGTTAGGTGGCTAGGTTTTGAGTCTTTTTTTACTATTAACCAAATATGATAATTTATTTTGTTACCTATTTTGGTAACGTGAGAAGTTGTTAAATTAGAGCTAACTGTAGTATTGCTTATTTTGAAAATTGCATTAAACTATAAGAAATTTTATGCTAGTATCACCATATTTTGGATATTTATCATGTAGATATTGTTTGACATATATCATAGTTTTGTGTTCAATAGCGTAAGAAAGACATTTTTTAACAAGAAGAAAAACACTGTGATGAGGAACTTTTCCTCATCACATCGAATTCGCTACGCTCGTCCTCCCTGCTTCGGACTCGCTTCGTTAGTCCTTAAAACATACAATATCCAAATTTATACTGCAACATGCCTTCGGACTCGCTTCGCTCGTCTTCAGATAGTAAAGCATACGTATCATTCTCAGTGTTCACCCATACCGCACTGACCACGCTCAATGCACCTTAATTTTTTATGATGTAACAAAATTTCAACTCAATTGAACCATTTTCCAAATTTTTAAATAACGTACACAAGCCATACAATAAAAATTAAACTAATGCTGATAATGAGATGAAACTTAGCACATATTTTAGTCTTATACATAGTCACTTCTGTGCCACATCTCAATCTATTTGCAACATTTTTCCGCGTTTTATGAGTTTTTTTGAAATTTTCACTGAGTTATTATTGCGGGATAATAACGTCATAAAACAATTTTTTCCGAATTGCACAACTACAGCAGAAGACGTATTTTTGTGTTTATTATAATTTTTATTTTTGAATGGTATCTCTGTGACATTGAATAATTGAATAACACTCTGTGAGGTTAAGAGTTCTAGAAATTAAATTTTTTGCACAATTAATTTTATAGTTATGGGTTTGATGAGAAAAATAATTTAGTATCCGACCATATTATGTGGGTTTTGTATAGAGCATTATCATTAGATTAAATGATAAGGGTTTAATGGGAAGGCTATTGTTGTTTTCAAACTCGATAGTAAATTTTAATTTAAGGTGAAATTTATTGAATTCTATTAATAATTTATCAAAATAGTTTTAATTTATAGTAAATAGACAATCATCCATGTATTTTTTTTATTAGTTTGATGTTTGACGAAAATGTAGGAACGATGAGATTAAAAATATGATCAAAGACCAAGTCGGCAATGATAGGTGAAGGGGATCACCCATTGGTAGCCCTGATTTCTGATTATATAAAATACCACGGAGTGAAAAATAGGAGTTATCAAGACATAAATCTATCATTTTATTAAAACTTTCTTGAGAGATTGGAAATGAATCTTTTATTTTTCCCCAAAGGGGGTATATTCATACCAGTTAAAAATACTCTTTTATAAACAAAATGGTTAGTTAAATTTCAAAATGGTAGAGACTGTTTTTGAAAGTCTCAGACCATGCTTGTCACATATTTTGAAGAAACAAATGTTGATGCATCTGAAATGTCCCACCTAGTATACTGGTCTGAAGGGTGACTTGTATTATTTTATGATGGTAATAGCTAATTTTATTACTTGGTTTTACTTACTTCAAAATTTAACCTTTTTAGATCAAATTAAATGCATTATTTATGTAATGATAATATAATATTAATTTATGTATATTATTATATCTCTTCAATTTATTTTAGTTAAATTTGCGTGCACAAATATAGCTTTAATTTCCATAGGTTTGTGTACGAATTAAAATAAATAATTAAATTAATAAATAATTAATCTATCAATTTATTAAAATATATTTATTTTATATAAGCAATCAAAATTAATTGAAAAAATCGGGTACGGGGTACATCGAAACTATTCCTCATTACATCGGATTCGCTACGCTCATCTTCCCAGCTTTGGACTCGCTTCGCTCGTTCTTAGAAACATAAGTCGTAGAATTTATACTGCGAAACGTCTTCGGATTCGCTTCGCTAGTCCTCATATAGTAAATAGATTCGTTTTATTCCAGCGATCACCCATGCAGGCACTAAACACGCTCAATGTTCATCGATCAAAAATCATAGATAGACTTGTTATATTTTAACGAAACTTAGTGAACTCATCTATTACGTTAAGGGGTACACTTGTACCAAATTTCAACTTAATTAGAATATTTTAAGGTTTTTTAAATTTTTTAAAAAACGTATATATAAATAATTCGATAAAAATTGAACTAATGCTGATAATGAGATGAAACTTGACACAAATAATAGTGTTATACATAGTCAAATAGTATGTAATCTCAATCCGATCGCATCATTTTTCCGCGTTTTATGATCTTTCAAAATTTTCTTTTAGTCATCATTGCGGGTTAATGACGTCATAAAAATTATTTTCCGAATAGCACAACTACAGCAGTAGTCTGAGTTTTGTACCAAATTTCAACTCTCTAGTATAAATACACTGGGCGCTATGATGATAACACACACACACAAACACGCCCACATAGAGACAGACAACTTTGCAAAACATACTCAGCAGACCTTAAAAACGCCTGAAACGCATAATATCGTTTTAATCCCGGTTTCGGGATTTTTTTGCAAACACAATACTTTTATCTACTCCTTGTATTGTAAGTTTTACTTACAGTCTTGTTATCTCACACTGTAAATGTACTTTTACCCCCTAGGGAGGAAAAGTGAAAGTGTTGCCAACTTGACAGAATTTTTTAGTAAAATTTGTAGGAATTTTAGGAAATTTTTAGGATTTTTTTCGGTGTTATGTTGGTACTACGGGTAGAATATACAATATACACACGCTAATGTTTAAATTACAAATATAGTATACATTATTCTATTGACAGCTTACAATAAAAATAATGTGAAGATAGTGGCTTTATTCTCTCTTCATCAGAGTAATTGACATGATAAGAATAAACTAAACTAACACAATAACAATTAAGGTGCTGAAGAATATATTAATAGTTGTTAGTATTAGTTCTCTAGTCGTAGATAAAATTTAATATGCAACAAGGGAAGAAAGTTTTCAGCTCTCGTATTATCTCCCTCGTCAAGCCTCGGGAGCCAAAATGTTAGTTAACTCCCTCGGCAAGCCTCGGGGGCTAACTAGTTTATCTCCCTCGGCCTGCCGGCCTCGTGAGCTAATGAAGTTTCCTCCTTCGGCGCTGCCTTAGGACGAAACTTTAACTTGAGCTGTAAAGCTTACTTTCATCCCTTGTTGCATAAATAACTATTCCTATATAACTACGGTATAAATGAGGAAAAGTAAAAATATTCAATTACACAGTAAAAATACGTCTCATTAGTTGCTTCCACTCTACTGGATAATTTACGGAAAATGATTTGTCTGCCTTGCCTTGCGAAAATTCAATAAGAAATAAGGAAAATATCAATTTCATAAAATTCTTACTACAGTTTTTCTTATTAAGTTATTTTTTCATTATAGTAGTTTTAATCTCGGGATCTCTAACATTTAATCAACAGTAAAGATGCCCACATGAAAGCATCAAGTATAAGTTTATTTTATTACTTAACTTAAAACTTTTGCGTATATTTTATTAAATTAATTTCATAAAATATTTTAACTGTTTTAAAAACTTTTAAATGTTTCTTATTAATTTAATACCTACTGCATATATGTTGTAAAACTATTATTGGTACTTATAACTCCTGCCTGAAATTTAGTGGTATACTTTAGAATACCAGTGCTAATTTACCCCCCCCCTTTCCAGTTGTTAACCGAACTAGCAAATTAGTAATAATAATAATATTGCCCGTTTAGAGTCTTGCAACCCATCAGGGATAAACCCTGCAGGAACCACCTTACGTGGTAATGGCAACCGTTATACTCCAAGTGTATTCTAAAGTGGCGATAATTTATTTGAACAATTTTCTTATACAAACCGAGAGTGTAACCTGGGCAGCGAACCCCAGACCTCCGTGGTGTCAAAGGTCAGTGTTAAGACTAACGCTCTAACGACCTCAGCCACAGAGGCGGCAAAGTATCCTAGCAAAAAACAAATACGCATAAAGTTTGGCATAAAGACGATTTGATTATCAAATATTATTCGAATTAAAACTCAATCTCGGCTCTGGAGTTTCAATATTTGCAGTCTAAGCAATGCTATTATAAGATTTATTAATTAGATACCACAATAATTAATAATTACTACTCCAAAGCTATCAAAATTTATTTTTCATTTTCGAAGTATATCGTTTGAATTTGTTAATTAAAAAATAATTTGATTAATATTTGTATTTTAAAGTATTAAAAATTGATTTTAACTTAAAAAGAAACTATAATATTACAGCAAGTTAATACTTGACGTTTTAAGCATAAAAGGCCTCAAAACTCTATTTCAATTCAACGTTAAAAAATTTCACTGAAATGTCAAATGAACTATAAAGTCAATAAAAAAGTTTTTGAAAGCACTTAATCCTAGAAAAGTTGGAAAACCAATAAAACCTTGCCCCTCAGAAGTTACCAATCCAAAAGTTGGCACTCAAAAAACTCATTTTAAACCAAAAGCAATCTAGAAGCAATTAAGTTGATTAAAATAGAAATAAGAGGGAAAAATTTTACTAGCTCATTATTTAGAAAAATGTCAAATTTATTTGTTTGAAAACAGTTTGATATGCGAGACAAGTTTGCTCTCTGATTCCAAAATATTTACTTTATGTCATTTGAGTAATTGATTTGACGTATAGAAAGTATAGTATAACACACGGCTAAAATAAGTTGACATCGTGTAAAAACAATGTCAAGGAGCCAATGAGGTTATTCCTAGATGTTAAACCACGCCCACTATTTCAAATCGGACCAACCTCATTGGCTCCTCAACACTATTTTCCCTAGCAGTCAACTGATTTTAGCCAAGTGTTAAACTATAATAAACCTAAATTTGTATCCCTGCGGTATAATTCCTGTCTATAAATACGAAATAGGCTGACAACTTAAAAACAAATTATTAGGTGTAGGCTCCTCTTTTATGTTTTCCACCGTATTGCAATAAGTTGATGATTTTAAATATTGTAGTAATATATATAATCAGACGCCCTATGATTTAAATTTGACATGTTGAAATAATTGTGAAGGTTATTTGGCCCATTAGTAATATTCACCCTTTGGAAACAACCTCATTTGAGATGCATTTACTGTGCTCTAAGTTAGTGGATAGTAATTAGGGAGAGGTCATAGACCACTTAGCAAGTAGGCCACGTTGTAAGGCCATTTTTGCTAACTCCCTTAGATAGAAATAAGGGTCAAATGTTTTACCTTATGAGTCCTAGTGCATTTCGCTTCTAAACCACAGAAGAACCGTGACTTTTCTTTAACTAGAAACAATAGCCCCACTGCGGTACAGAGCTATCCTGCTCTCGAATTCATAAGGCTGAAACAATATATATATATATATAATATATATATTATATATATATATATATATATATATATATATATTATATATATATATATATATAATTCATACAAATTACTATCGAGGATCCTTAATTTGGTCTAAACATAGGTTTATTTAGAGTTAGGGATCTTTTACGAGTATCTGACATCGCTCAGGCTCGGAACCACCGGCCCCTTTCGAAGGACGGCACGTGAAAGGATTTTCATCCCTCGCATGATATCCTAAAGGCCCCGACCGGGATCGAACCCGGACTGTTTGGGTGGCAGGCGCACGTGCTAACCCTTACACCAGCGAGACCTAAATTTTATAAGTTATTAATTAAAATTAAAATTAATTTATCTTTTTATACAAAAGAAATTCTTATAAACTGGGAAAATTTCCAAAGCCCGAAGCTGTGAACTCTCGATTTCCCGTGTCGGGATCTGCCAGACTTGAGGGTAGTCAACTGATATTGAAATGAGTTCTTAAAAATAATAATGTTACTTTTATGTAGAATTTTAAAATAGACAAATTTAAATTTGTATACGTGAATAAAAAATTAAATACGTGATTCCAATTTCAAAAATATGTTGGTCAGACGATAGACTCGTTTATTATGAATGATACTGAACATTATTTATTGTTATAATGCAAATATTTAATTTTTAAACGAAAGAAAGTTAAAAGAAAAAAAATGAAACTTATTAAGTATTAGCCTTGAAGTAACCTAAGGCCAGAGAGGAGGTTCGATGCGCCATGTTAAGTTAATGTGTCCCATATGGGAGCTTTCTCTTTCAAAATCATTAAAAATTCAAGGCTCTATACATTAAAAAAATGTCCCTTCGCTCTTAAAAATGACTCTTCATTCTTTAAATTATTATATTTTGCCTTTTTAACGATAGAGTTAGTGCTTATTACGATATAGGCTTGTTATTTATGAGAGCTTAAACTTATTACAGTGTAGATGAGGAAAAATTAAATACGTGATTCCAATTTTAAAATTGTGTTGGTCAGACGGTGGACTCGTTTATCATGAATGATACCGAACATTTTTTATTGTTATAATGTAATATATATTTTTTTTAATTCTAAATAATTCCAGAGAGAAATAATATAACTTTGAACTAAATTCAGATATCGAATTACAAAAGAATGAACATTAATAATAGCAATTATGATTTATTTTACCACTGAAGTTAAAATAAATTGATAAGCTCGCTTTATTTGATATTTATAAAATTTTTGTGATTATCTATCTTCGAAATCATTTTGTTTCTCCTCAGACAGAAAAGATCATTTTCAATCCCAGCGGCCACCCATTTACCTACTGACCACGCTCGGTGCTGTGATCAGACAAAAAAGATTTTACTTGTCAATTATATAAATTTCTTTAATTGGGTGCCAAACTAAATTGGATATTTTTTCAATTTTTATAAATTTTTTAGACTTATACAAGTTATTTGATGAAATTAAACTAATGCTGTTAATGTGAAAAACCAGGAAAATTTGTTGCTATGTAGGACTATAGGAGTGTCAAAATTTAAATTGATCCGAGCATTGTTTGTGCTTTATGCACTTTTAAAAATTTTTTGTACCATCAATGGCGGTAAGAAACAAAATAGAAAAATTATCACCCGAAAAAGCTCACCTAAATATTGGTTTTCGTGCCAATTTTCAACTTAGAACGAACAACTTATAGATAGAACCTTAAAACGGTTAATTCAGGTGTAATCTAAGTATTTGTTTTTTAGTGCATCATAATATTTTTTATATTCCTACTTCCTACAATATAACTTAAAAGCATACAATTCTCTAAGACACTTTAAGGAAATATTATTTGAATCTAAGCAAGTAGTAAAAATAAATATTATTTTAATCTGAAATACTGAAAAGAAATATTATTTTAATCTGAATCACTGAAAAGAAATCTTATTTGAATTTAAGCCACTGTAAGGAATTATTTTTGAATCTAAGTCACTGTAAGGAAATATTATTTGAATCTAAAACAGTGGTTCTCAACCTTTTTTTACTCATTCCCCCTTTTAAGTACCTTGCGTGTATCATCGCCCCCCTATCTTTAACTCATTAATATTCTTTATTTATTTTTATTTTGTTGTTTATTTGTAATAATTAGATTTACATTATTGTTTAATATCTTACATGATATTTAAAATAGTTTATACGTCAGATCCTTCGCAAAACTTAAAATAATATTTCTCTACATTTGCCAATAACTCCCATCATTCCCTCAAACGTCACACCGCCCCCTGCATCGCCCCCCTACGTCTCAGCGCCCCCCTAAATTCTTGAGCGCCCACGTTGAGAACCACGTTGGAAAACACGTGATGAAAAGTTTTCCATGTGATGAAAAGTTACAACCAATATGACGGCTTCAAATCAACCAATACGAAACAAACTGATGTGTTTATGAAAAAAGAGATGTGTTTTGTAAATATTGAAGTCATTTCGTTGTAAATATTGAAGTCATTTCGAAAGAGGGAGGGGAAGATTGGAAGGAGAAGAGGCTTTGATTTTATTGAGGAGTAAATGTGATTTTCAATCTACATATATCCATCTATTTATAAACTTATTTTCAAATTTAATTAAACGTAATGATAAACGAAATATAATGCTGCAGGAGTCAATATTCCACCGACACAATTGTTTTCTTCTGTGACTGATTCTGCATTAATTATTTCCTCATATTGATCCACCTTTACTCAAAGAACGAGTTAATTCGATAATGTTTAAATTCTGTAATGTTTTGTTAATTAGTTGAGGTGGTATACATGATTATTAATGAGGTGTACCATAATTTAATTGATGGTTAATATTATTATTATTATACATGTTTTTCGATATAAATTGAACTAATGCTTATAATGAGATGAATCTTGACACATATGCAGTGGCGTACCTATGGGGCCTCGATTTATTTAATTCTAAATTTTCAACCTTTGTTAATCGCATTAGATCACTTGATCATGTCCTTTAAAGATCAAAACCTTTAAAGATAACTGACTAAGCTTAAAGATAACTAACTGAGCTTTAAACTAGTGCAAATAATAGTGCGTACTTCTAATTTTAGAGGCATAGTTTGGTATGACCAAACTATGCTAACTGCTAAGTTACAAGCAGTGCTTGTCAATTGAGTAACTGCTTAGGTTCTTAAGCATGAACCGGAACCTTTAGTAAGAAATGAGTTGAGCACGGAAACACGCATTATAAATGAAATTCGCCCGACAGCGGAACACCGAGCCGGAATGATTTATTTAGCAGTTGTACTTATTATAATGTAAAAACTATAAAAATGATCATTCCCAACCTGGATTGTTGTTTAGCACGGAGACACGTATGTAAAGGAAATTCGTCCGACATGCGGACCACCGCGCCAGTATTATTGTATTAACCTAACGTTATTTTATTTTAAATTTTTATCTGATTAATTTACTATCCACATTATATTTATTTTCTACCTATATATATGCCACTGTTACATTATCTTAACTTTTAATTTTGACTATGGTGGCATTTATTTATCAATATTAATTTTTATACTTTTGTTTGTATTTTTTTCTTAAATTTAATTATGACTATCTTTTTTTTTAATAATTGTATTATTTTAAATTTAAATTTATTTCTATATCTAATTAAATCTCAATATTATACTAATCTATCGTCGTATGCATGTTAAATTATTTTCTTTATTATCAAACAATTTATTCTTGTTAAATTTTAAGATTATATTCAAAAATGTTATTTCTTTTTTAGTCCATTCATATTTTAAATTATAATTTTAAATTATTTTTTTGTACTTAAATTTTTATAACGTATGTTATAACGTATGTTGGTTTGTTTGTGCAATTTTATTTAATTTAATTTTTTCTTAGTTGTATTTATAAATCAAAAATGTATATTATTATGATGTTAATTTACTCAAATAATTTATTATATATATTGTCAAAAATAACACTTTATTCTATAACTGTAATTAGTGAGAAATAAATTATTTATTTATTTATTTATTTGTTGTTTTTGTAAAAAGGGGTCATTTTGCCCGTTGTTGTATTAATAAATAAATAAATAAAAAAATCAACATGTTTCATCATTTTATTTTTTTATTATCTTGTTAATATTCTTTGGACATGTTTTAAAAAATTATGTGTAACAAAATGGACTATTGTTTTCTTCGGGGATATGATAAAGAACAGAAGTATTACACGAATTACGAAAATAAAACATAAAATGAAATAAATGCAGCAAAGAAATCTTCATATTACATACCTTAATTCATTTTTGAGGGAATAAATCGCTAAAATAGGAGTTGGTTCCGTATGGAGGGAGTGAGAAGTGATACCATAATGATTAATATAGGTTTGGTGCTAAACTTTAGAAAAGAGAAAATTATCATTAATCACTCGGGTATGTCAAGTAAATCCTAATTCAGCACATCATTCACTCGGTATAAAGGTAAAGGTCGTTAACCTTGCCAAACTGGTGAATGGGTTGAATTATTTTTATTTATTAGTCAAAAGTTTTATCTCTTATTAAAAATATATAAGAAAATATGATAAATATTGGTTCTTGCTATTTAAAAAAAAATCTTTCGTCTGAGATAAGTATACGTACGCAAGTTTCACTAATATATGTATTATTAATTTATTTATACTTCAAAATTATTAGATCTGATTATAAACTGCGTAGGCTTCCGCGGTTATTGTCATTTTCATAAAGGTTTAGGCCTTCTGATGTCGACAGGAAGACCTAATCAACCATCAACATTGACGCGGTAACCACCGGAGGGTTTAACCTATCATCTAAATTGAAGATTGGAAGATTTAATCTATCATTTACATTGACGTGGTCGTCACCGAAAGACCTAATCTATCATCTACATTGACGCGGTCACCAACGAAAGACTTAAATCTTCTTCTGAATTATGGATCTGAATTATGGATAATTTAGAGTAGATGCCACTATGGATCTTGAATATAAGGGAGGACACAATAGATAGAGAATGAGGAGGATGAGATAGAGAAATAGGATAAAACTTACCTTCCCATAGTTTCAGTAAAACAGGCGCGATACGCAAGTTATGTAACAAGGATATGTCGAGTTTTCTCCTCAACTTCTGTTCTTCTCGTTCGATGTTTGTTATGATTTTATTTACCTCTTATGTACCTATGTAGAAAATAAATAGGATAATTATACTTACAATGATTCAATAGTAACACTTGAAATCATAATATGTGACTTTAAGCCATATTGTTAGTTTAATTTTTTTTTATTGGACCGTATTTTTGAAATTAGTGTAATTTAATTTTTAGGGAAGCTTAAATACATACAGACACACACACAAATATATATATATATATATATATATATATATATTATATAATATTATATATATATATATATGGTGGGTGTGTGTGTGTGTGTGTGTGTGTGTGACAGACACACACACAAATATATGTTATAAATAATAATATATATATATATATATATATATATATATATTTTGTGTGTGTGTGTGTGTGTGTGTGTGTTTAGTCTATTGCAATTTTAGTGATTAAAAATTATTTTTAGGATCAAACTTAGGTGGAATAACTTTAGGCTATTATTGTATCTTAAAGTGATTATAATATGAATATTATTTCATATAATTAAATTCAATATTCATCAAATGACGTAGTTTATAGAGGTAGATAATTCCTCAAATAAAAAATAAATGGAATAATTATATGTACTAAAATTTGTATAACTAATTATGTATAACTAAAATTTGAAATTAGATAAAGTGTGTGCAACCTGCCCACTCGAATTTAATATTCTCTTTATTCTAGTCTTTAGAAAATGGTTATGGGCACAGAATGTTTCAAGAAATTTATTAAAAAATACAATATAAATAAAATATCGAGACATAGTGTTCTTATGGAATTGTGCTCCTAGCAGTGGCGTAACCGCCACTGTCCCCTAACCGCTAGGGGCCACCCGCGGTTAGGGATCCCCAAAAAGATAAAGTAAAAAAAGTAAACCTATTAATAAAATGGGTCCATGCCCCAGTAGAGATTAGTATAGTCTGTTTTAACATCATTAAATCGCTGGGCCCTCTGTAAGAGTTGTATACAATCTCTTGACCTATAGATGGGGCCATGGGGCCCTGCGTTTAATCTTAGTATAGCCTTTATTATAAAACAGTTGTTTTACAATCTGAAGATGAGCGAAGCGAGTCCGATATAGGATATGGTATGAATCCGTTTATCATGAGACAATAACGAGAAAATAAACTTACAATTATTGCTATAAGTTAGGTTTTGAAAAGTAGGATCCACTGTCTAACTAAGATTTTTCTGTATGCGCAGGATTGTTTCTAAAGCTATTGAACGAACAAACGGTGGTAAAATGACGTAAACCCCTCCAAGTTTTAGTTATTAGCAACAAAATTTAAAGGGTTTTATATAGAAGGCAGCTGTTCGAAACAGCCAATTAAAACCTAGTTTTAATTTTAAAATTATCAGCGAGCTGGGAATGTAATTGTCTTTAGGGCTTCATCAGCTCTATTTATAGAAATCTCAGTTTTTGAAACTTTAAATTTTGTTTCTCTTTGTCAAATCCAACAAACTTATTAACTAAAGATAAGCTGTTACTCGTTTGAGTGTTTAGGTCATTGTCTTTGATCGTTTAGTAATAATACCTGTCGTTCTAATGATATTGCGGGTGGTACACCTGTAATAATAATTCCCATCGGCCTGCTACTATAACAATATAAAAAGTGTGTTATAACTGTAGTCAAACTGCAGGTACTGTAAAATTTACTGATAGCTACTAGATCAGAGCAACTGTAATTCTTTCAATCAATAGGGCAGTATAATATTATATATATATAATATAATATTATATATAATATATGTATATAGTATATATATTATATTATTATATAAATATATATGGATACTTATATATATTATTTTGAGCATGACATTGACGTTTGAAATTTGAGTCACAAAAGACATTGTTCACAAATTAAGTCAATTGACATTGTCACAAATTTGAGGTCAATAAAGACATTGTCACAAATTTGAGGCAATTAAGACATTGTCACAAATTGAAGTCAATAAGACATTGTCACAAATTTGATTCAATTAAGACATTGTCACAAATTTGGTCAATAAAACATTGTTCACAAATAAAAAATCACTGGTTGTCAGATGATATTGATCAAGTTTGTTGTTAGTGGACCTGTTGGGTGTCGTTCAGTTTTTTATTTTATTTATTAAGTTTAATTAACATTAATTAATATTTCAAGAAGAAATGGAGAGAAAGCCCTTTATATAGGGAAAGGGAAAAGTGGGATAGGTCCGTTATAGTAAGGGTGTCTTGTGTTTGCCCACTGCCGTACTGCCCGCTATTTACTAGTCTTCTTACCAGTAATTTGTTTTATTTATTTTTATGATTTCATTTCATTTACTTTTTTTTTTTAAATTTTAATATTTACTTTGTAGTGTATTATTAAACCCTAATGCAAGAAATGTTATACGGAAAACTGGTCATGAAGTATATAAACTTTTGATGAACAACTAACCTGCACGCTAGATTTCACTAATTCAAATAAAATTAAGACTTTTTTGATGATACTTTGATATCAAAGTGTGGAAAAACTTGATAGTGTCATTAGAGTTTGTAGGTATAAATTTACAGGTATATTTTATATTATAATATATATATATATATATAACGATATTATATATATATATATAATATACACACACACACACCACAAACAACACAACCACACA